>JANVCL010000212.1:3912395-3924262 GCA_026546855.1 Erythroxylum incrassatum | reverse complement strand
ATGATCTCATCATAATTTCAATTACACAGTAATTATTATAAGGATTTTATCTTTAGTATTAAAACATAAAATATTAAGTAAATTAATACATAAAGATAAATAAAGCTTATTTATTAACTCGAAATAATGTCATACATTAATTTGCATCTAATTGATTGGCTGTAAGGGCATAAACTAACACATTCACCAAAGTTGTTGGCAACTTCAACACACTCAATTACTGCCGCTTCACAACCCTCACCGGGGTCTCCTTCGTCGTCGGCTGCCTCTCCAGTACTTCTCTCTCTTTAGCTTTAAAGGTTTGGTGTGGTTGTACATCAAATGGGTTGATTTTTTAAAATTCTTTATGCTGGAATTAAGTCAGGTCTAAAGGGACCATCAATGGTGACGGCAGGATTAATAGGTCTAATGGGAGGGTTCATGTACGCTTATCAAAACTCTGCAGGTCGACTCATGGGTTCTTCCCCAATGAGGGTGAGGTTGCTCATTTAGAGAAACGAGGCTGCAACAATTAGGCTCTTATCAAATTTTGATCTTTCTTTGTCTACTGTTGAGTTTACAGAACATGGAATTGAATTGTTCATCTTAATAAGTTTATAGATAACTGTGGTTCATTTACAATGACTGAACTTCTGGAGCTGAATTGGATGCCAAGTTTTGATCAATGGATTTACTAGAATTGGCTTGCTTCAGTTTTTTTACTAGAATTGGCTTGCTTCAATTTTTTACATTAGATTTGAACATGTTGGCATATGAAGTGTAAGGGGAGAATTGATTGAAGCTTAAATTTAGTCTCGAATATCATAATTTAAAGAAGTTTTATGATTTTCAAGCTGCAGTTGTTTAGCATTGTTTTATGTCCTCTAATCAATCGGTTAGTTATTTAATTTTTAAGGTATTATTATTTTTAAATATATTTAGATATATATAATATAAATATACATCATAAATGAATTATAATAAGATTTATATTACATTTATGTATTATTTATAAATTGAATGGTGAATATAAAAACCTTTATTATGACCCAAAATATGAAAAAGGTTACGAATTGTCCCTAACATTTTTTTAAAAAGTTCAAGTCAATCTTTAACGTTATTTATGGTATTACGTTGTATTTTAACGTTTTCACAATGGTATTAATAGCACCCTGAATTCTAATTGAGGTAAGTTTTTGAAAGTTTTTAATACATGAGTCATAAATTAGCCTATGTTAGATCATAACTAGGCAATTTAGATTTATCAAGCACTAATGAGATCTTTAATGATTTCTTTAAACATTTGATAAAGGTATGATTTTTACTTTAATATTTTACAATAAATTTAAATAAGCCTTTACCATTATCTTTGTTCTTATTTTAAGGATACAATGAGTACTATTTTAATAACGTTATGGCATAATGAGTACTTTTTAGTAACTTTAGGTTGTAAAGTAGCACCGGAGACAATGGTAGAGGCTTATGTAGAATTTTTGTAAAATGTTGAGTTGCATATCACACCTTTAATTGCCAAGATATCTTAATCCACCTTAGATCGAAGATTTGAAGTTTAAAAGTACTAGACAATTCAATAAAGTAGTTATTAAATAATTAGTTGCAAAATGTTTGGGTTGAAATACAACAAAACGATAATTCTCAAGTGAGAGTGAGATATAAACTATAATGCCCTTGATTACTTTGTGTAAATATCAAAAGAAATGACAACAATTTTGTTGTTAAGAGATATGAACGTACACAAACTTTTATGACTACTAACTTTAACAAGCTCATCAAATTTGAATGGATCGCACAATACTACTAGGACATGATTGAGTCACAACCTAACATCAAGATTATCAAATTAAAAGCTTTATTAATAAAGGACTTAGATAAGTGTTAGTTTCAATATCTGAAAAAAAAAGCAAAGGCATCTATAAGCAAGATGATGAATGAGTTTCATATGGATGAATTTGTTAAACTATTAGGCTACGTTTGGTTAGTTGATTATTAATGGAATGGAATGAAATGTAATGTAATATTATTTCATCATTTGAGATGAGGGTTTATAATAGAATGAAATGGAATGAGATAGAAGAGGAGGGTTTATAATAGAATGAAATGGAATAGAATAGAAGATGAGGATTTCACATTACATCCCATTTCATCTTAAACAGTAAAAATAAGTTACCTACAATTTGAGAAGCTTATGATAGAATGTAAAATGATAAACAACATTTCATTATATTACATTATGAACTCTTTCATCCATCCCAAACAACATTTTCTAATGTTACATCCATTTACATTCCATTCCGTTATAAATTATTCCATTTTCTTTCATTCCATTATAAACCTTATGTCCAACCACACATAGCCTTAGGGTGTGGTGAAGAAGTGAAGAATCAAAACCCAAGTACAACATGCAGAGTTAGAATAAGTACTAACAATATGGAAGGTTCAAAAGGTGTTTTCAAGATGTTGTATTTGTTTTTATGCTTATAAAAGGAGTCAGATTGAAGGTTGCAAACCAATAACAGAATTATAGATTTTCATTAAGTATATATAAAAGATAATTACAAGTCAATGTTGGAGGGGATGAAGACAATCAATGTTTCTTATTGATTAGAGTATGGAAGATGTTGAAAGTATATGGATATGAAAGTGATTTCCAAAACTTCTTATTTCATATCTACTACTTAGAGATGACAGTGAGTTAACCTTCATTTTGAGATGCAAAATTTATGTATTCATATTTTTAATTATACATTTGTATAATTATATGAAACATATAGTTTTATTTGGTTTATGCGGTTCATTATGGTCCTTTTTAACATAGGTAAATCATTTTCATCAAATGTTAAAGTGTAAATTATGTGCAAAGCATAGTTATGTTGATTGTAGATAAAGATACATAAAAATGATATAAAAGAATTTAGTGCTTAGTTGCATGAGCTTAATGAAATGAGATTAGATTGTGTCGAATATCTATTGTAATATCTCAAATAAGCATAAGCCAGAGCATATTTTAGAATTAATACTAAATATGATTATTTGGATAATAACATGAGTGGAACCTTTAATAGTTAGATATTAGAGACTAGGGTAAATTATATTGTTAACATGTTGGAACATATTGGAAAGATGGGTATGAAGAGGAAGCATACATCAATGAGTTTTGAGAAATAATAAGGTAATAACAAAGCACCCAATGTGATGAATGTGTTAGAAGAGAAAAGGTTTTAACTATTTTGTTGACCAAAATAAAGCTAATGGATATGAGATTAAGTGACTAAACAAGTTTTGTGTGAGAATTAGTAGTCGTACTTATCTTAGGATTTGACAAGAATTTCATGTTCTCACACTAAAGCAAAAAGTAATTTAGGCAACAGACAAAAGCGTAGCTATAAGTAAAATTATTGTTGCCTTTTTATTAAGGCAACAAAATTCGTATCGTTACAAGAAGTGGCGCTGCAATAAGTATAAGACAATAGAATTTTTTGATTAAGCAACGAAATAAAAAATGTTGTTTTAAGTTTTGACTAAGGCAATATATTAATTTCAAACTATAGCAACAATTTTAAACAGATATTGCAACACTTTAAGTCGTTTTAGGCAACAATGTTAAATAAATAAAGCAACAAAGTGAATTTTTTTAGGCAACAATTTATTCTTTCATTACCAATAATATAAAAGCAAACTCTTGTCATTATGTAAGCAACATCCATATACATATAAAGCAATATATAAATATTAACATATGTTTTAACTACATACGTACTATCAAATATAAAAGACCAAAAAACTGCATTTATGTATAATATATAGTCCATAAGGACTTGTAAAATTCAACATTTAACATATTCAAAATACAAAAGCAAATTACATGTGCTTTTATTGTTACAAAATACATAAACGTATTATACAATTCTCAATAATTGCAAGGAAATTACATGTGCTTTAACAACTCTTCATCATTTGTATAATTTGAAGTTAGGGTTAGTCTTCTTCACATTGGTTATCCAACCTTCTCAAAGTCCTTTGGAAGTATAGCATACTTGTTCTTTCGCACTGTATGCATTCTAGCTTCTTGAAAAATAACTGCAATCTATGAGTAGATATCCAGTTATGACGGGGACGAAAAAATAAAGCATCATTAGAAGGCAAAGTATGAATTTCATACTTGTATGAAAACTATTAAAATATAAGAAATAGTTGAAATACATATAACAATAGCATGTCATAGATCCTATTCTTGTTAAATGGATGGGAAATGTTTACCTCACATCATGTCAAACTGATTCACAGATACCGATATTCTTTGTCCAATCTACTTCATTAAGTTTCTCTCCTAATTGCATAATATAACTAATTAATCAGTAAGCTACTTACAATTCGGATCTCAATTCATCCTAGTGCATAAAATAAAGGAAGAAAAATAACAACTAACAATGAGAATAAAGGAAACAATTGGTACTAAAGAAATGAAGTAGGGTGGACTTAAAGAAGCGAAGAAAAGGTATTGAAGTAACTAAGGAAAATGGGAAAATTAACTCATAACTAGTTCAGAAAATTGTATAAACTCACAACTAGTTCAGGAAATCAAGTATCACTTTAATAAGCCACCCTGCCTTGACTTCAACTCCTAGTAAAAAGAATCATATCAAATTAGTCCATGGTTCTGGTAACTTCATGTATCTCTACGATGCTACTTTTTAATGCAATTTGTTCAATGTTATTATCGCATTTGCATGAACAATAGGATTGTAGGTCACATTATGCTCTTGGCTCAGATCAACTATCTAAACTACTTAAAGTCCATGTAGCACCTAATTAAAAGAAAAAAAGTGGAACTACATAGAAAAAGAACAATACAAACAATTAAAATTAAAACCAATCATTTATAGTGAAAACAAGAATATAAACGTTTTATGGTCTAAGATACTCACGTAAAGGTATAATGATTGAAAAATTTGTGAGAACTCTAAAAATATATATAATCAGTTTCGTTATCATATAAATACATTAATGTGTGTGCAATAGCATAACACGAAGCGCTTGCAATAGCAAAGATGAGCACTTCATTAAACACGATAAGTAACAATAAACACTAAAAAACAAGTACAGATCTTACTGGTCTTAACAATGAGTATGAATTGAAGGCTCAAGTGTAACTCTATTTGATCTAAATGATCATGTTAACATTTACTGATATTTTTCATTATTTTAAGCAAACACATGCTTTACAATTTTGTAGTCAGCACCAAAGGTAATAACTATAATCATAAGTATCTATAATAATACAATGTTGAGTTTTTAAACTCGTCAGTTCAAATATCTAAAGTAGTTTTGAGAAACCAACGTTGGAATGAAAATATGGAAGTGACAATAATTTTATCGAGTCCATCAATCTTTTGTCAACATATCGGTATCACATCCACGAAATATTGAAAACTAATTCAGATAAAGAAACAGGCAACTGATGAAACTAGCAATCACAGAAGTCATTTTCATTTATCCATTAAATTCATCTCAGAATGCTCCAATAAAATTTAAGAAAGAGATCAAAATCAACTCCACAAGAAATGATCAAAAACTTTCAAAGAATGCCATAAGAGATCATCAAAAATCAATCATAACAGCCATAATGTAACAAATAAGCAATGATATGGGGAAATTAAGCTGTAAAGTTAGAAACAAAGAAATACAATAGAGAAAGAGCCCCAAAAATATCATTGAGGCATCCTTAACTAGTAATATCTATCAACATGGAAAAATGAATCATTATCATCCCAGTAATAAGCATGAAAGCACAATTGAACTACTCCAATAGGCCATCATTCGATAGAATGGAAACTTAAATCCAACATTAACGCTAAATAAAGAGATAATAAACATTAGAATATCAAAAGAAACACTACCAATGCTTACAAGACAGATAATGAAAATTTACAAAACTTGTCTGATTAAGACAAGATATAAAGATGAAGGGAGCTCTAACCTAAAGAACCAATATTGATGGAAGCTCACTTATCCCAAACTTTGTGAAGAAGACCCCAATCCATTGCACCAAAAGATGCAAACTCCCTACTATTTTGACTTTAGATAAACAAAAGTGAAAACCCAATTGAGAGCAAAATCAAACTTACAGTTGCCTGTCTGTGTCCAATACATAAATCAATGTTGCGATGCACCTAGAACCCTAGCAGAAGTCAATTGTCACTGAAGAAAGATTGAAATTGTTAATTAAACATTACTATGTGGAGGGGATGATCATCTTGAAGCCTCTCTCAATGCCCAACCCTAGTTGGGTAAATGAGGAAGACACGTCTATTAGGGATGCTTTTCACCCCCTTTAACTAAACCATTGTCGTATTATGTTTTTTTCGCTCCCTTGGAATGTTGTCTTTCATTGTTTTCTTTGGGTAGCTGTTATATCTTGTACATTTTATTGTCGTCGTGCTTCTTTTGATTCTTATTTGATCTAGGAGATAATTTCTGCCATTTTATTATTATCATTCAATCAATTTTTTAATTTTTCAAAAAATAAATAAATGGACAGTTTAAAGTTATTTGTATATATTACAATACTTTTGTGTATTTTAGAGCAATTATATCATTTAATTTAATTTTACTAAAAAAATTGATAAGTATTTTAATTTTCTTATACATATTCTAAATATTAATTAGTAAATAGGGAAATTTTATATGTTAAATATGCATTAGTAAGTAACTATAGCAATAAATATGTAACATTAGTAAATTCCCTTTAGTAAATAGGTGATTGGAACTATAGCAACAATTTTAGATGTTGCATATATAAGACTTTATTGCAACCTTTTTAAAATTGTGTTGCCTTTTCCGATATGTAGCAAAAATAATAATATTGTCATTGCCTTTTAATATTATTAAAGGCAATACTTTAAAATTTGTTGCCTTATATAATTTTTAGCAACACATTTTTAAACTGTTGCAAATATGTCGTTGCCTAAAGCACTTTTTTCCGTAGTGTCATGTAATAGATGCCATTTATCCTTGTTATCAAAATCCATAGTAACAATGTACAAATGTTAAAACAAGGAGAAATATAAGCAAACATATAACTATTTTCTCTAGTCATTTGATGGACTAAGATTTTAACTTCAATCTAAAGTTATTAATCCACCAAGGAGAATGTCTAGTCACCTTTAAAAAAAAGAAAGAAGGAGAAATTTGAGTAGTTTGAAATAAGAAAAGTTATTAAAAAATGGAAGCAGAATACTCCAACAAAATTATGAAAAAAAATTAAATGTAAGATAGAAAATAATATTTTACTAAAATTGATAAGATTTTGTTATTTCTATCATCTAACTGGTGATTATTTTTATGAAATGTTAATAGGTGTCAGGATCATTCAATATTAATGTTAGTAGACAAAAATAAAAGGTTAAGTGACAGGTAGAGGCTGGGATAGAGCTAGAGGCAAAGGCAAAATGAGAAAGCTTCATATTCCACTACTAAAGATGGAAAAAAGTGATAAAGAAAGTCCCATGACATCCAAGTTTGATTTTAGAATACATGGGATTATGTTTTAGTATTTCTTGAATTTATACAAACACTAACTTAATGTAATTATTGCCATAAATACACAACAAACACAAAATGTCTAGAAAAAAAGGCTAAACAACTCATGAAGAATAAGCATTACTTAATTTAATTCTAGTATTGACATTGAATTTTAACTAAGAGAAATGTAATACAAAGGTGGGAACAACATCAATCCATTTATCTTATGTACTAAAAGGGATATAAAGAGAAAAAGACAATTACATTCAACCTTGAACTCAAGTCAAGCTTGATTTGCAGCTAGTTGTGTTGTTAATTTTGAAAATTCTTATATCATGAATGAAAGTTGTTTGGTATGTCTCTTATGTGTAAACTTGTGGAAGAAAGAATAATGTGTTATAAGCCTAATTATGAGATTATGGCTGTAAAGTAAATTAAATATAGGTGATGATAAATATGATCAGTTTTATTCCACATAGATCAAAATAATTTATTGATAAGCTTATAAATTTGTTTTAAGAATTGCAATTTTTTATTCTTTAAAAGTGAAAGGAACATACTCATAGACTCTCCATAAGCACCATAACAACTCACGCAAGTCATCAAATGTTATCCTATGAGAATATTTATGGTAATTTTATTTATTATAATCATAACAATACAAGACTGACAAAAAGAAAATGTGCCAACCTTAAATTTATTGAAACAAGGTAATGCTCAACGTGGATTGCTTCAATCGCTTAATTAGGAGGCATTGGATTGGTTGTTGAATTATACAATTATTGAGTTTTTTTGATGGATTTTTTTCAAATTCTACAATTTTATGATTTAAATGTATGATTATGGAAATAATCATTTTTTATTATACTGACTAGGTATAATTCTTTAATTTTTAAATTAATTTAATAAAAATTAAATTTCAATGGAAGATAAAAGTTTGGAGGATCAATTTTCTGACAGGCAATAGAATAATTTAGTCTTCAATGTTTATGAAATTTGAGTTGGATCCTAATATTTTGGAATGTTTAAAATGAACCCTAACATTTACAAAATGTTCAAAATAAACCCTGTTATTTAGAAAACGTTTTAAACAGATTTTGGAATAATGGACACAGTTAGAGTTAGGTATTTGTCAATTAAATGTTTATATATATATTTTTTACTAATGTGCAAATATTGGGGATTAAATTGCAGGTTTGGGCACTTTTTGATTTCGTTTCCCTGCAGGAATATGCCCTATAGGATCATAAGCAAGTAACTCTCCATTAATATCATTTCGAAGGTCAGACAATTCCCAGTTATTGGGGGTTCGAATCTTCTATATATATCTAACATCCTGTTTTAACTCTCAATCTCGATCAAATTTTGGTTAAATCTAAACATGAATATAGACTTAACACTTTCGGTAATAATATTCCCCTAGAATTGCTTGCCCTTTTTATCCCTTGAAAGTGATTAGGACCATTACAATAAAGCGTACTCCATTCCATTATGATGAGAACTCGAAGCCAATACTCGAAAGTGTTAATTATTGAACTGCTCCATCATCTCACATTCATCACTTAACTGAAACTAAAGATGTTAATTATGTTAGAAATAAGTGGACTAATATAATCGCAACATTAATTCCATATGCATAACCATTAATTGAATTTTCCAATGTATGTTTAATAACCATAATGGAATGGTTAATAATCTATTAATTGCATTTGAGGCACATGATAGTACCCTAATAACTATATGTTGGCCCATTAAACTATAGTTTATAACATCCATAAAAATGACACAATTATTCTATTCTACCCCTTAGGGTAGAACATATTATAAGATATAACATATGGTGGAATTGTTTATATATATATGGTGTGTGGGTGTGAAAAAGGATATATTGGGTCTTCTACTATTAGCTCTCTCTTTCCCAAAGTGTTCTTGTTTTTGATAGGTTGTGAAAGATGGAGAGAAACCACCAAGACTCTATGTCAAGCATTGAAGGTATGTCATTCTCATTGTGTTCTTATGCCCTAAATAAAATGTTGATCTTGGTTGTGTGATGTAGATGAATGCACCTGTGTTGTTTTTTTAACAATTGGTATCAAAGTCATGTAATTTGATTTTAGGGCTCGTTTTTTTTTGGGTATGCCCATATTTGCAACTCATTTTTTTTTGCATAAATGACTTCGAAATGATGCGTTGAGGCTTAGAAAATGTTGTTGGTTGATGTTGTTGCCTTTTACCTTTGTTTTTGGCACAAGAATCACGATTTTTTGGTGTGATTGTGAAAGGTTTTATGTTTTCTTCCATGGATGAAATGAGTTTGTTGTTTTCAAATTTTGGAGCACTTTTGGCTAAAATAGATATGGGAAATTCATAAAGCGTGAAAATGGAAGAAAACACCTCCAAAATTGTCGAAAACTGAGGTCGGGTGCACGAATGGGGGTCAGAACTCGGGTCGACCCGTGGGTGCCAAAGTCAGGGATGACACCTACGATGTCGTCCCGACCTTGATATGTTTTTTTCTTTTCCTTTTTATTTTTTATTTTATTTTAAAAAAATCTGCACAGTGCGCCTGGGGTCGCATTTAAGGTCCTTTTTTGAACCATTTTACATTTTTTGCTCTTATTTTATTTTATTTTTCCATATGTTTATGTACAATATTAATTACTAATTTTTATTTGATATTTCTAATTGTTTTAATCTTATTGTGGCATAAATATGATTATTTGTTGACAATAGTGAATGCTTATTTTACCTGCCGTAGAATTGAGCATGTGAAACTATTTATGATGAGGAATTTTTTTTAATATTAATGTATGTTTAAAATTTTGGGTTCTCCTATAAAATAACGTTAAGATCCATAAGGGTAATCCTATCGATAATTACTACTTAGTAAGATGCTTAATATGGTGAAGAAAGTTTATTCAAATATTATTATGGTGAATGAGTTTTACATTTGTTTAAGGAACTCTAGCATGAATGATATAATTAATTTTGAGAAAAAGAGCACGAATTGTATGGTTTTGTTTTAACATGCATATCATAGTTACTGCTCTTAGTTCTCGTTTAACTTTAAGTAATCCAAGAGTCTCTGCTATCTTGATGTTGAATGGAATGAACCACAAGCAGTGGGTTAAATCTCTCATGATAAATTTGACTATCATATGAATGGACTTAGCCTTAAGAATTAATCCACCACCTAAACCCACTGATGATGCTACTGAGAAGGAAAGGAAATCTTATAAGAAGTGGGAATACTTTAACCGATGTTGTTTGATGATTATAAGGTATCACATGGATGAATCCATTCATGATAGTATTCTTGAGACTGATAATGCAAAGGATTTTCTTGCTGCTATTAAGAAGAAGTACATGAAGTTCTCAAAGAATAAGAAAAATGAGTACTTAAACATGCTTCATCACACCATTTATGATGGTGCAAGTGACATTAGGGCTCACATCGACAAGCTTATAGGTTGTTACCATAAGCTTAAGGCTATGGATTTGGACCTTAGTGAGGATTACATGGTATTGTTTGTGATAGAGAGTTTTCCTTCTAAATTTGATTCGATCAGATCAAACTATAGTGCTCAGAAAGAGCAATGAACTGTTAAGGAGATGACTACTATTCTTGCCAAGGAAGAGGATGACATGAAAAAGGGAAGGGCAAGAAGCATTTCGATGATGACAAACAACAACAATTTTCAGAAGAGAAAGTTCACTTCTAATAGCTGAAGTGACCAAAAGCCTTTCAAGAAGAAAATTGTTGGTCCTAAAGGAAATGGACAGGCGGGCTCATCTTCTGTTAGTCAGAAGAATATGTTTTTCAAAAGGAAGTGCAACTTTTGTCAGAATTTTGGGCACAAGAAAGTTGATTGCCATAAACTCAAAGCTCACTTAGAGAAGAAAGGTAATTGTCTTGTGATAGTTTGTGTAGAGTCCACTGTTATTAATGTGCCCTTAAATGCTTGTTGGTTAGATACTGGAGCAACAATTCGTGTTACGAATTCCTTGCAGAAACTGATAAGTTGAAGAAGGTCGACTAGTTCTGAGCAACATGTGTACATAGGAGATGATACTAAAGTCAAAGTTGAATTTTTTTGGGATAGTTAGACTACAGTTGAATACAAGACATCTTTTGGTGTTACATGATGTCGCTTATTTACCCTTTATTAGGAAAATTTTGATTTTTGTATCCATTTTGGATAGACTAGGTTATAGACTTCTTTTTGGAACTAGAAAAATGACTTTGTATCGTGACTATCGTTTGGTAGGAAATGAAATTTTATGTGAAAATTTATACAAACTTGAGTTGAATGATGTTGTTACTGTTGCTTCTTCCTCTTCTCTTA
>JANVCL010000212.1:3890989-3908896 GCA_026546855.1 Erythroxylum incrassatum | reverse complement strand
CCCACTACCTCAAATAAGTCTGCCCACTTTTCTTCCCCTTTATACTTTTATTTCATGTTAAGGTACTTTTATTTCATGTTAAGGTACTTGAGATAAGCAAGTGGACCATTCAGTTATGTCTGCTTTAAATTAAAGTGGCAAACACTAACACCACTCCAAGATTCTCCTTTTCTTAATTGTCTTCTTCTTTTCTTCAACTCTATTAGCTAGATATTATTAGAGGTTTTCTAAAATTGGTTGTTTGGTTAATTATAGCAAGCAGTGTCGGAGTCAGGAGTTTAAAATTGGAAGGTTCAAATATTTAATTTTTATAAATCTTGAGGGTCTCAGTACACCACTAAACTCCAAATAACTTCATCCTTACATGTGTGTGTATATATATATATCTATTAAAAATAAAATATTTATTTTTTTAAAATTTTGAGGGCCCAATGCACCATTAAGCCTCATATGCTTCCGTCTATGATAAAAAGGCAGTGAGAAATTATAAAATTTTTTCAAGTAGACCATTAAAATTTAATTTGTAGCAATAGTGAAACTATTATTATAAAATATAAAAATGTCACTTTATTCTAGAGATGGAAATGGGCTGACGAATATACTTAAATTCAATTGTTTTTAATGGGCCAATCCATGGGTTAAATCAAGTTCAGACTGATCCGAGATCCAACTTTTTTAATCAAAACAACATCATTTTATTTAAAAGAGTTAGGTTCAGATCTAGACAATTCAAGCTCAGGCCTAATTTAAAAAAAGACGTTATTTTATACTTTTAATTTTAAAAATTATTTTAAAAAATTAGCGAAATCAACCCATAGGCGGTTAAATTAGTTAGATAGACTTTCTCAAAATTGTTCAAAAACTAAATTTTAGGTTCAATAGATATGAATTTATTGAAAATCTTAAAGATTTTAAGTGTTTAACATCTTAAATTCTAATAAATTTAGACTTTTAATAGATATTTTTTAAAATTTATTGTTTAATTTTTAAATTATTTAGTAGTTAAATAATTAATTTTAAATATATTTTCTTAAATTATTATATATATGTATATATCTAAAACTATGAATTTAAAATAAAAGTGAAAATTTCTTATTGTTAAAAATAATAATCAATTTTAAAATTTAATTTATACTTTTTTCTTGAATGAGGTGATTAAATAACTGAAAATAAGAATTTTAAACCTATTATTTCTAATAAATTTATAAATTTAAAATTTACCAAGAAACCAATTTATATTATTATTTAATTTATGAAATAATTTATTTGATTTATCTTTTGAGAAAAAAGAAAATGTGTAATTTCATAAATTAACAAGTTTAGTATTCATCTACTTTTTTTGAACATATATGTTTAAACAACCTTTTTATCTTTAGATTTTTACTAAATTTTTGTTGTCGGAGATGACGTAATTTTCTGACGCAATCCTATAATAACGTTCGATGGTCTTGTATACAGCGGATCCAGGCAAGAGAATTGGAAGCTGCCAAGTAATCTGATAAAATAAAAAGAAAAGATAATTAGCAAGTTGTCGGAGCGTGACGTGTGGTGCTGATGGGTGGGCGCCGCCCTCCCAGACATTGCCACTTGTTCTCTCATTATTTACGAATCCGCCATTCCACACGTCCTCGCACCGTGTATCTACATTCTACAAGCCCAGTCGTCCACTTAACTAATTAACTGCCCTCCCATTGGTCGGTTTTACGGTTGCGCCATTCCAATTCCAAAATCAAAAGAGAGTAGAGACATTCTTCTAATTATTTAATTATTTGCAATTAAAAAAGTTTTTTAATTAATATTTTCCATAAAAGGTTAAAAATTTAAAACGTTCAATTAGTATTAGATTGTTATAAAACTGATTAAATATTAAATAAAATTAAAAATTAAAAATGATAAAAAAGATTATTTTTACTTATCGAAAAACTAAAATTTAATTAATAAATATATTGTTAAATAAAAATTAATTGATTTATTTTAGTTTATAAAAACTGATTAATTTATAAAAATTGGTTGATTAATTAATAAAATGATCAGTATTTAATATCAATATTATTAAACTGAATCAAATTAAAAAATTGAAATTTAAATAAAAAATTGGCTGATTTATTCCATACTTACCTTATTTTATGAGTATCCATTCATCTAATAAATGAGACAGAGAGAATTAATAAATAATATTTATTAAAATTGAACTAATATTTTTATTAATATTAGTACTTTAGTAGTATTTTTACTATTGTAAACATCTTCTTCAGCGTCTTGCGTCATTTTTTGCATGTCATATTTGCATGTGGGTTTATTAAAAACAGTCTCTTTATTATGTAGGGATAAGGCTGCATATTATATGACTTACTTAAACTTTGCTTCATTGCAAAATTTTCAGACTGAATGTGATGATGATGACGACAATAATATTAAAATTAAAATTAATTTAATCTATTTTTAAATAAGTAAAATTTAGTAAGTAAGACATGTGCTTAATTGGTCAAGGGTGCTCAAACTCGGTTTGAACTTTGAATTGATTTGGATAATCATGTCTACAGATTCTGATTTTCCAATACTTCATCAACTTCGAAGAAGGTGGTAAATAGTTTAGACTTTAGACTTTGGACTTATATATATTATTTCTTCCAAGTCGTTGTGCGTGCACGCGCTAACCGATGGTCCCCACAAAATTTAACGCTTCACTTCAACCACCCACAAAAATATTTTTGACGGGTACTCGGCAAAGTTTGAAAAGAATTCTTTAATTAATGAACATAAATAGTATTAATAATATCACGAAAAAGTCACGAATTTATCGTATCTAATGAGCTAGTTAAGGGATAAAAACTTAAATTAAAGTCATAAGCACAATGGGATAAAATATCAACGACGAAATTTTTCTCCTGATATATATGTGTAACTGAAATTCTCTCAAAAGATTCCATTCGCTTGCGTATTCGAGAAATCAAAGCAGCAACTAAAGCATTAATTTCATATTCCCTATTAATTTCTCAATTTGGATAATTTTAGGAATAAATAGATTTTGACAATTTTATATTTTACTATTAATGGAGAGTATGTGTCAACATATTTAATTACCAGAAGTAGCTTTTTTTTGTAAAAATATTAAAAAAGTTGAATATATTACGATCTTTTTTAGATTTTTGTAAAAGAGAAATTCTTGTGAACCGGGTACGTTAACTTTACTATTAACTAAAAGAGTAGTCCGTATTATTCTTTTAGTTATTGTATTATTTATTACGTTCGGGAAGGATGAATCACTCTCGAAAAGTCAATAAATGAGAAATTCAAAATAACAGGGGATGAAAATATAGGAATATCTACAATACCTGAATTTAATCAGATACAATTTAAAAGATTTTGTAGGTTCATTGATCGGGATTTAGCTTTAATTAAAACCTAAAAGTTTGAGTTTTTATAATAAATTAGAAATTAAAAGGGTTTCTAAAATTGTCTAGAGTATATAAAAGTTTTATATCTTTTAAGAAAGAGAATATAAGGTAAGATAAATTAAAATATTATTTATAGTTTTATAAAATTAAGATAAATATTATTATTTCTTTTTAAATGGAAATTAAGAAAAATTATAGGAAAATAGTTTTATGCACACGTTTGTGTGGTATCTCATGTAAATAAAACGGACTTTGAGGGGCAATTACTAAGGAGGCTCATCAAAAAAACGTTCATAATAGAGCAGTGGTGTATCGCGTCGTTACACAACATAGCTCCTTTCTTTCTCTCTGTCTTAAGGATCTCAGGCTCAGACAACTACTGAAACCTCAAAGCTTTGGAAGAAACTTAAGGTAAGCTGGAGACAGATTTCGTGCAAAGTTAACTTGGTTGTGTTGAGCTAACATGGATTCTGATAATCTTTGAATCGATGGGTGTTTCTGGTTTTTGTGCATTGGTCTGGTGTGGTATGTAGCAAGTTTGATTTCTTTGCTTATTTTGCTTTTGTAAGAACATGGGTAAGTGTTAAAATCAAATTTAAGTGCAATTTCTTGCTCTGTTTAAGTTGTTTAAGATCAATTATCGAAGAAAGTTGAAGTCTTTAGTTGTTTTCCGTTTGTGAAACTGGGGTGTTCAGCTAATGTTTGTTTATTTAACATCATGATTCTTAATTTATTTCCATAAAAAATCACGGATTTTTACCTTGATATTAAAAAAAAACAAAAACATGGGTTTTTTTTTGTTATTTATTGTGCTCGGTGATTAGTATTGATGTTCTTGATTCATAGATAGATTTAGTTTGTTTCAGTTAGAACTTATTCATAATCAGTATCTCATGAAACTTTTTGACTAATAAATTTAAAACCTAGTTCCTTTGGTCTCTCTCTTAAACAATCTGAACTTTATTATTCTTTGGATGAAGACGTTAGTCAGTATAAATTTTGGTATTATAAATTTCAGGACTCGGTACAGCTTCTTTAGGATTACTGACATACATTCTGATTCTTAGAATGATGTTTGGACGGTTGATGTTCCATCTACTTGTATGCTTCACATGTCGACCAATTTGCATATCTAGCTTAATCTGAACGACGTTGCTTATTGTAAGCCTCACCCTGTTGTCATTCTTGGTCTAATTTTGCGTGCATTCTTTGAAGACCAAGTTGTAGCAAAAAGACTACTTGCTATGAAATACTGGAAACTGGGCCATGGGATTTCTGTGGCCAACGTTTGTAGTGGTTGGTCTAAACCTCTGACTGTTTATCTTCTCTCCAGGAATTTCCTGCCGTTTCTTTTCCATTTGTCTTTTACAAGTAACAAATGCACGGAATTGAATTTTCATTTTCTGCGTCTTTCAGTCCTTGTTATAAGGATTGATTATCTTCTCAATCACTTTTTTTTGTAGTTATCTTCTATTCATGCGGGTTGACTCACTTAGCGTTTTGGAATTTTCCGTCTTTTTTAATTGACCGACTGTTTTGAGTTGAATAGTCAAAAAGAGAACAGAAGGATGAAACACTGTTTGCCCTTTTTTGTGGCTAAAATGCTTCAGTTTTCTGACAAAGGATGTTCGGTCTTAAGTGTATTTATTCGCCTGAACTTCTGTGCCTGGTGATGCAATGCCCTTGAAATGATTGCTTTTGACTTCAGGTTCTTTTGGAATTATTACCACCGCCATTGACTTGTACTGATAAAAAAAATGACTACGTATGCGATACTGCAAGTTCTGCATGAAACAGTATGCAAGCTAGTTCATGCCTTTTCAGTTACTTCATTTGGGTGCTTCTTTTGCTTGCCTTCTGTTCATGACTAAGTTCCTTCCCGGCAAAAGCAAATTAAGTTTACATGGGTACTTGGTTGTTGTGGTTTAGTGACTGCTTTCCTTCTTTGCATTCCTTCCTACTCAGTGTTCCTGTAATTAACTCACTTCTTTTTCTTTACATCTATTTATGTAGTTTCCAACTATGTTGGTCTTGTAGAATCTTATTTCCTTTTATTTTTGGCAGATTGAGTTGATACAAGACTGATTTATAGACTACAAAAGTTCACAGCAGCACATTAGAATTTGCTTTTGCAACTTCCAAGATAACCAACTGTGTATTGATGGCTGCTGATTAGTATAGTGTTTCCTTCTGCAAATAATCACTGAACAGATCAAGTACAATAGGCTGCTATTGGCACTTCTCTATTCTATTGGTTGCTGTATCAGTCAGTTAGTTTTAGATGCAAAGGTCACAGAAAAATCAAAGTTCTGCCAGTATCCATGAATTTTATCACCAGCCTGGGCAAGAAATTAATCAATATGGTTTGTCTTTCCAATTCTTAGACAACAATGCATTGTCAGATGCTGGTAGTCAAGGAACAAGTGTCTCCTTTGAGAATTACAAGGAAGAATACTTCACTCTAGAATCATCTACAACCACAGGTTTTGTTGTATATGATTCTCCTGCTGCTAGCATCTCCTCAAACAAAAGTCCATTTTCACCCCAAGGTTCACATTCATGTGTGTCAGACCATTATCATTCTCCTGACACCCTATATGGATCTCCAATAAGTGGTTCATCTTCTGCTGATGACAGCAATGTACTGAGGCGGAAAATGAGGGAACTAGAGGACTTCTTGATGGAGCCTGAATCTGATGTGTCAGACAGCTGCAATTTCTGCTTCATGAGTGGGGTCGACCAATCAAATCTGCTGGGATGTTGGGATCGGAACAAAATGGTGGAAATGATCCCTAGGTTAAATCTGAAAGAGGTGCTTATTGCCTGTGCCGAAGCTGTATCTAATAAAGACGTAACAAGAGCTGCAGGTTTAATGCATGTGTTGGACCAAATGGTATCGGTGTCTGGAGATCCAATGCAGCGAGTAGGTGCTTATATGTTGGAAGGGCTTAGAGCCAGGTTGGAGTTTTCAGGTAGTAAAATCTACAAAGCCTTAAAGTGTGACGCCCCAGTGAGCTCAGATCTGATGACTTACATGGGAATACTATATCAGATCTGCCCTTACTGGAGGTTTGCATATTTGTCAGCTAATGTTGCGATTCGGGAAGCAGTGTCACATGAACCTGTGATCCACATCATTGACTTCCAGATTGCCCAAGGCAGCCAATGGATTCCACTAATTCAAGCACTTGGAAATCGACAGGGTGGGCCACCAGTGATTCGCATAACTGGTGTAGATGATTCACAGTCCACCCATGCTCGTGGTGGGGGACTGCATATTGTAGGCCAGAGATTATTGGATATTGCTCGGCAGTGGAACGTGCCCTTGGAGTTCCATGATACAGCCATGACTTGTTATGAGGTTCGGCGTGAAGACCTCAGAATCCTGCCCGGGGAAGCTGTGGTAGTGAACTTTCCATTTGTACTGCACCACATGCCTGATGAGAGTGTGAACACTACGAATCACAGAGATCTTTTGTTGAGACTAGTGAAGAGTTTGAACCCAAAGATTGTGACCGTCGTAGAGCAAGAGTCCAACACCAATACGAAGCCATTCTTTCAAAGATTCATTGAGACACTGGATTACTATACAGCTATGTTTGAATCGATTGATGTTGCTCGTTCTCGGGATGACAGGCAGCGGATTAATGCAGAGCAGCACTGTGTGGCTAGGGACATTGTCAACATGATTGCTTGTGAGAATGATGAGAGAGTTGAACGACATGAACTTCTTGGAAAGTGGAAACTACGATTTTCAATGGCGGGATTTACTCAGTGCCCATTAAGTTATTCAACAAGTACTGCTGTCAGGGACTTGCTCAAGGATTATGACAAAAACTACAGACTTGAAGAGAGGGATGGAGCTCTTTACCTTTGCTGGAAGAACAGGCACATGGCGACCTCATCTGCTTGGAGATGATCATATTGTGATATTTTTGTAGCACCTGTAAATTTTACGTCGCCAATTTTGCTAGTGCATCTAGATGAGATGCAATAATAATGCTTCTCCTGTTGTAGAAAAGGAAATTATCGTAGCTCTCTTCTCATCCTAGTTTAAGGATACTACCTGAAAATCTCAAATTTCGTTGTATACAGCCTCCATAGAATGAAACAAAGTCAGGTTTAACTGATACTGCAACATTCGGTGTTTCATGTTTGCCCACATCTCCATGTTTGGAGTCCAAGTCAAGGGGACAAACGTCAAAAATAGTTCCAACGTACAGGGAGACTCAAATAAAGCATTTCCTTCCCTTGGACCAACATGTTAAATAAGTCATGTAATCTTTCATCTGAGAAGTGTAAATGCAACTTTTATGGAGGTAGTCATGTAAACTAATTCTTAGCATTTGACTACTTTTGTGCTCTTTTTCTGATTGACCTCTTTTTTCTTTCCTTGAAAGATGAAATGGGAAACTGGTTTAAATTATGTTTAGCTACAAAAGTTTAAAAATAGATATATATTAAGAACATTACAATTTACAATTGTGATTTAACTATTTGAATTAATTAATAATTATAAACTAAAAGTATTTCCTTACTAAATAGAAAATAGAGTTACTATACATTATAAAATAAAAATAAACGAATATTATACATAATTAAAAGAAACGTTTCTGTATTTCCCATTAGGCAATAGTGTTCCTTAAGCCCTTACCACGCTTACGTGAAAAGAAGCGAGCGATAAGGCCAAATAAATGGCGTCAAATTCACTGATTTTGGCAAATTTGCTATGAAACGGCCAAAAAAGGGCTCTGACCAACTAACCCCCCAATCCCATAACTGAGCTCAGCTTTAAATCGGATTCTACATGTTCCCTGCATCACATGTTTGTTGCTCTCTCGCTCTCTTCTTACAGATTAGTATCCTCCAGAGGAAAAGGTGAGCGCTTTTTGTCTTTCTCAATCTCAAAGTGCTTTCTTTGACCAATCCCATTTCCCATTTGATCTTCTAAATCTTGGGTTGTCTTTGTTTCGTACGTTTTGGTTTCGATAACGGGTTGGTTGATTTATTAGGATTTCTTTTGTTATTGTAGATTCTTCATTTATCGGTTCATTTTGTTTATGCATGACAATGTGAGTTCCTCCCAGACATGACGTTTGTAGATTGTTCTTAGCGGAATTTGCCTGAATGGTTTGTTGTACATTGTTGGCATGACTATGCTGCCTTGTCTATTTGTATTGTTTCGAACCTACTTTCATCTGATTTATGTCAAGTTTCCTGTGGCATTGGGGATGCTTTCCTCATTTTCATGTGAACATCTTTGAAGCTTTAATATTTATGTTTTATATTCTTTCTAATTGTGAAGTCAATATATTTTAAGCTCTCTGCAAATGTTTGATTTCATGAGAGTCGGTATGTGCTTGTAGAAGGATAGGGTGAAATCCAGTCAAGACTGTGAAGTTGTTTAATGATTGGAAGAGGACTAGAAGATCATAATGGAACAGTCAGAAAGGGCATCGATAAGGAATTTGCAGAAGGAGCAGGAAAGAGAAAAGCGGCGATTAAGGGACAGACAAAGAAGACAGTCTATGAGTGTTGAAGAGAGGGAGAAACACCTTGCTAGAAGGCGTAGGAATTATCAGCTTCGGAGACAACGAGCTGAAGTTTCTCGTGTAGACCTTCAGACCAATCCAAATATTGCAACCAATGATGAAATTCTTATGCTCCCGAGTAATGAGTATCATGAGGTGGCCTCTATCTCCAGTAGTAATAATTTATGCAATGAAGTTGTCCACATTCCTACTGATCAAAGACAACAAAGTATGTGTTCGACAATGACGAAAACTGTCGGTAAGCCTTGTTGTTCCTTTCAACATGAAAATTATAAACCGTTGATTCATACAAAATAGATAAGATAATATTCTTTTGGTGCTTTATTTTGTAGCCCTGGAAGTTCCAGCTGATAAATTGTCTCAATTGCCTAAAAGGCCACTTCTAAACCATATAAAACATCTTGCACGGTCACTTCATGCTCCTGTGGATGTTGTTGAAAATCAGAAAATTGATGCAGAGTTGATTTTGCAAGGACAAAATGCAACCTCCAGTTGTAAGTACAAATAATGTTGTTTTTTTGTTGATATATTTTTTATATTTACGGTATGGATTTAATCGGTGAGTTGTATTTTATTTTGGTCTGCTTCTTAAAAGTTTACTCATCCAACAAGTGGTTCAGGTATTCCACCTAAGAAATTACGATTGAATCATGTTAAACGGATTGCTAGGGCACTAAATTCTGATGTGGCAAAGACTGCAGATGCTGATCGCCAAAGTAAAACTGGAGGTACAAATTCTCATTGTTGCTTGATTGAATTATAAGGTTTAAGCATCCATATAATAGTTTGCTTTTCACTTTGGTTTGACTTATTTGTGGTTCCTTAGATCCAGGCTTGAAGAATATACCTGAAGAACTGAAGACATTTTCTGCCAACAATGATGGAGGTGAAAACAAATGATTTTGCCTGTTAGTAACGACTTCTTGTTCTTTATTTCATATCTGTAGATCTTTTGAACAATATCATGAAAGAGAATACTAGTCGGAGAATTTAATGACTTTGTGTGAATTATTTTATACAGGCTTCTTTCCTTCATTATTGAAGAAAGGAACACTGTGGTCAAGCCACATACAAGGAATGGAATTCACTGAGCTCCTTTTCAAGTATATGTAAGTTATGAGCATGCTATTTTTCTTCTTTGATGTCACTAACTTGAACAGTGATATGAACTTGCTTTCATGTGATTTTATGATAGGCCACTTCAAGCTTTCTGCTTGTGCAAAATCTGTGTAACATCTCTAAATTTAGTAGACGGGGGGCATAGATTGTAATATCGCAGATTCACGTGTAGAGAATAATCCCCTTGCACTAGAATTTTCTTGTATGCAACTTCTCAGTGCTGTTGGAGAATTGACCAACATACACATTTACTTCAATTGTAAAGCATACTTATCTTGCTTGAATATAATAGTTTTAAGCAATACCTAGCCAATTCTAATGTTTTATGCTATGTTTCTTGTGGGATTTCTGTACAGAGAAAAATGTTAAGGATGCTTGTGCAAAAGAGCAGCTTTGAATGTTGAACTGAATGAAGTTGGTGAATGAGAAAAGGAAATGCTACATGTAGTTCAATTTCACCTAAAAGCTGGTGGGTTTACAAAGGGCTTATTAAACCTTGAACCCACTTTTAAAGTAGATTTCTTGTATTGGCATCAGTTTCTCAGTTCCACCGTGATCTGAATGTAATGCTACTTTTGGTTCACAATCTGCAGTGAAGATGGTTAATGCCTGATGGCTTGTTGCAGCTTTTGTTGCTTCCAATTTTTGTTAGCTAGCTGCTTTCATGGATTTTCTTCATATAAAATAATTGCCAGTAGAAACTACAGATTCCATGGATTTTCTTAGGCTATATAGATGTGTGGAATTTATGCATTAACATAATGCTCATAATTTTCTTCTAAAGCTACTGATGCTTGAAGCTCTGTTGAAAGTTCTATCTCGAAATCGATAATACAATTCTTCCATCAATTTATAAATGGATAATATAATTTTTCTATCACCTTTTCCAAGTTTCTCTCTTCTTGGACGGGCTTTTTACTTCCTCTACTTCATCATCTACCTCAAAGCTAATAAAGGAAAAGCAATTTCCTTTCATGTTTTATGTAGTAGTAATTAGGGGATGGTATTGAACCCGATTAAGCTTGGGCGACTTAAAGTTTGATCGGATCTTAGGCTCAATTGAGTATAAATCAGGTCTGATTAGGCAGTTCAAATTTAAGCTTAATCTTTTATAAAAGAAAAAGTTTGAGTTTAGTCTAAAATTTAGTCAATTCGAATCAAGACTTGATTTTGTAATGATTCAGCTCAAGTTCGGACTTAATTGCGGGTTCTAAGAGTATTAATATCTTTCTATTTGAAAGATACTAGGCTTTAGTTATTGACAGCAACTCCTTTGTCCATTGGGCCTCTTCTACAGCACTTGAGTATAAGCCTCAACTCACAATTTAAAATTCAAAAACCCTAATTACCCTAAGCCCCTCTATAAATTGTGACCCTTGCAGCCACATTTCAAATCACAACAGCTTTCCTGCTTTGGGTTTTCCATAGAATTGTTTTTAGGATTTTGAATTTCTGTTCGTTCTCAAGCAGATCTGACGGGAACTTGCCAAAAGTTCCATCTTTGAACAGGGGCAAACTTATACACCAAATGTTTGCAAAACCCTAAGCAAACGTCAGAAATCGATGCCCGAGGACGTTGAGGTCCTCGTGAGAGTTCCTCCGTCCGCCGCGGCAGGTCTCATATTCCATCGCCTTGTGTAGCGGCGTTGCCGCCATTACAATTTGGGACTGGCCATGAGACATACATTTTTTTAAAAATCTTCTGGTTGCTTTGATTTTTATTTCTGAATTGCGTAATTCTTTTGTTATAATCATAACTATTTTTTTGATTCGACGAGATTTCCCAGGGAAATCACATATGATTTAGGGCAAAGTAGTATGGCATTCGTGAATCGCAAAGTAAAGCATCAGATATAATTGCGTGTCATCGTTGAATATAGTCGCCGAGTTCCTGTTAGCTCCTCCGTCGACCGGGGGGTCTTCTATATGGGAGCGGCGTTGAACTTAGGTCGTGCCAATGAGGATACTTTGTCATCAAAACACCATCTTTCGGGACTGAACGGCTTTCATAAGCCTTGATGTGATTCTGCAATTCTGAGGCACCACCGTCGCAATCAATATTTTAGGAAATTTTGGAAAATACGATCAATTGAAAGCTTAAATCGTTTTTATTTTTGAAAATTAAGTCATTAATTATTAATATTTTTAAAGAGGCTAAGCGAAAAATCTTTTAAAGTGTGAAGGATCGATTTATTTTAATAATTTAATATATTAAATTTTAAATTAATGTATTTTTATAAATTAATTAATGTTCATTTGATAATTTTTTAATTAAAGTTCAAATCTTTTGATAATTCTTATTAAAAAAAAGTAAATTTCATTCATTATTAATCTATTGAAAGTAAAGTAAAATGTTAAATTTCAAGAAAGTATATTTTAATGACTAGTAATGATAAGAAATATTCATCAAGAAAAATGTTATCTTTGAGAAAATAGTCAAGAAAGTACTGAATTTGCATCAATTTCCTTAACCTTTCCCTTCTTGATAGGAGTAATCACCACCGGAACATAAATCCTAAAGCTAATCAAACAGTATATTACAACCTTGTACCAGAACATAATACAAGTGATTTTCCAATGTCAGGATGCTCCAGTCAGCAACATTCCAGTAAATTGCTTGGGAGTTAAACCTGAGAGCCACATTGAACTGTCTGCAGTTCCAGTGCAACTCTTGCAGCTTCCATGGCAGCTTGGCCACTTACATAGTGCCAGCGACATACGGGCATGTAAACGTCAGCCCCACCGATCAGTTCGGTTTGCTTCTCCTCCGTTTTCCTTAACGTAAACAATGCACGTTTTCCACACAGTTCACACCGCGCAGTCAACTTGGTTACAGAATCAGCAAGAGGAATTATGTCGAGCACAGAACCAAAACTCCTCCTGCCAACAACATTTAAGTTAAGTAACAAGCATAAAATTGACCAAATTAAGGTTGCCAGATAGAAAGAACAGGTTCGGAGAAGTAGTACCTCAAATAGTCACCATCTAGGCCAGCAACTATTACAGTTTTACCATGTTGATCAGCAGCTTCACGACAGAAATCATACAGGTCTTCAAAGAATTGTGCTTCATCAATGCCAATAACATCTAGCTGTCACCATCTACTTACCATCAGTAAATTCCAAATCAACATCGAATCTGAGGAAGCTAAAAGAGAAGTCACTAAACATGGTAAAAGTTCCAAGCATCTTCATATTTGAAGTTTTTAACAGTTCTCGGAGAAAGAATATCATGAATTTAGCGGGTAGGGAAATGGACAAATTCTTTTCAGGATCCATATTCTGATCACCCTATTTTCAAAATTCCCGGTGACAGTATATAAAGGTAGAAACATTCTAACATGATAATGAGGTCTTGTACTTGTGGCATTCCATACTAGAAAAAATCGCAAAAAAACTTTTGATAACACACATTCCTATTTGTCAATGATATCTCATAATCAAGGCAATTGGCCGAATCCGGTTAATCATAGGGCGAAGAGAAGGGATAAAGAACAATAAGAAAAAAGAGTTGAACAACCGTATAGGCATTACTTGCCAACTGCACACAACTCCATAATAGTATTCATTTTATACCGTTCATCCAAGAAACATATAGAATCTAGTAGGGATTGGAATACCTGTTCATAAGCAACAGAACCAAATATTTGTCTAAACGATGACAAATTGGACAGTGCCCAACATGGCAACTTTACCCCATCATGGGACACTATTGAATCCAATCCATATCTTGTGTCCTTGCTTGATTTTATAATTGCCACCTTTCTGCATGAAAGGAAAGCACTGTCTTAAATCAATATTCAAACATCTGGTGACAATAAAACCTATTTTCTCATAAAATATAATTCCACTCAAAACAATAAAGGAAAATATTTTCACAGAAGAACCATGAAGGTGGTGTGCAGGCAAACCAGAATGACATAATGTCAGCAAATCAATAGAAAACAGAAATTAAGAGCAAGATCCCACCACCAAAACAGAATCAAGCAAAGTAATAACCGACTAGACTATTCATATAGGAAGTTACAAGTTTCCTGGGAAAGAAAACTCAAACAAGTAGTTTCACCCTGGATAACAGATTGAAAACCTTGAGCCCCTGCATCTTACCAAGAATGCTGCTAGACTTTTGAACCAGAAGAGATGCATGTGCAACACGTTGCTCCACTGAAGAGCCACATTATTGTGAATCAAAAGATAACTCCACAATCGACACTGAAACCTTTTTTCCTGCTGAATAGACAAAGTTCACAGAAATCTGTTTGTCCCTCATTGAGATATAATGAAGAGCGTAGTAGAAGTCGGCATGGCATCCCTATTGGCTGCATCTTTTAACATAGCTAAGAGACTACAATCATAAGCATCTTGACAGGACATCAATGTGTATAAAACTATACAGCTCCGATAGTGTACCTCACCTATCCAACAATACCCAGGAAGAATCAATTCCATACTTATTATATTAGTAATTAGATTACTAATCATCAACTTCCTTTTGTAATACACTACCCCCAGGGGAAGTCGAATCCCCGCTGCCTCCTTGAAAGAGAGATGTCCTGAACCACTAGACAATGGGGGCACATTTTCCTGACCGCCAACATACATGCTCATAGTATGAACACGAGACATATACCACAGCAAACGAACAAAACTCGGAAGTTCAATCAAAATACTATCCCAAAACCTAAAAGTTGGATAGGCATTAGAAATCACAATAATCTTTCCACAATTTCTGGACCTGTTTCAAATAATTTCTTAGCTGCAAGCTTCAGTGGGTTCATATTTCCATAAGTTCTACAAGGACCAAACAGAGTACCCATTATAACTGGAAGGTGATTTTATAACAAAGTTGTAGGCTTCTTGGCACCTCCCTGTAGGAACAAGTAGATCAACCATCAGTGAAATATGCTTCCCTCTAGTGCTGAACACTGTAATCCTTCTCCATAAAAGAGAACTGTTCCAAACTTTTATTGACGAAACCTCACTACAAGCAGAAATGACGGTCATAAAAGTAAAATAATTTGGTTTAAAACTCCCATCTTTTGTCCTCTGAAATAACTCCAAGACATCCACAACCCTTCCATCTTGGCCATACCCACATATCAAAGAAGTCCAGATAACTACATTTTGGTTCAATGATTTTTTAAAGACCTTACGTGCATCAGAAAGATTGCTTCACTTTAAACACATTCCTGAGGACACTATTGACAATAACATTTCATCATAAGGGCGAGAACTTACTTTCGATGTATCAATATTGGCAGAGCAGTACAGACTCTAAAAGTTGATGAAAAGTTATATTAATATGATCTCAAGCCATACTGCCTCATTGTCAAATGTGGAATCAATCCCATTTCTTCAAACCCCTTCTGCCTATAGCTGGCAGTCATTGCATTCTGAAAAATCAAGCTTTTATTTATCAACTTTTCAAACAAAACATGCCCAGTCTTCAAACCCCAAATTTAACATGCAATATTAGCAATTTTGTCTTCGGGTATTCATCAAGAATTTACTCAACAATAACCATTTGAATGTTAATTCTTCTCTCTTTCTCATACTTTTTCCTGAATATCCATTCTTGCAACAAAAAAGCACAAGTCCCATGTTCAACACTCCAACCTGTAAGCAATGAGAGCCTCACAGGTTCGCTCAATCTTCCCGAGAAGCAAAGATCCTTCAACCTTTTATTCAACTGGGGGCATGCATTAACCTTCAAGCTGGTAATATCTATGTTCGCATAACCACATTCCTCAATGGAGTAGGAAATACTCCCGAAAATGTCACCCATTATACCATATTAACAATTAACGCAATAAAAATCCAGATTCCTCACGGTTTAAGGGGAAAAGAAGAAGAAGATATTCATTCAGTTTCTTAAGAGTCAAACGTGACAATAGACCAAAGCTATATCACACATGACATAATTAGAAATACAAAGATACAAAAAATGGAGCCAAAGAGCTGAACTTTAACCTAAGCCCAAGTTACAAAAGGAACAACAAATACCTGCCAAGTTCGGTTTCCGAGTGAATGCGCTGAAGAAGAGTGGTAGTTTTGCCGGCGAACATGGGACCCACAATCACATGAATTGTGCCAGAAGGCGAGGAGGAGAAATGACACGAGGGTTGTGATAGAAGACCTTTGTTATGGGAATGAAAAACCAAGGATTTGGCTGAAAGCACGTTGGACCTGAGTGGGATAGAAGTGGAATCATTTGGGTTAGAGACAAAACTAAATCTTTTAGAGGGTACAACGAGGAAGAGAGGATGTCTGGGTAATGAGAAGGTGGGGTTCATAAGAGATCTCATTCTTAAAATAGGAAACATAAAGAGACAAACGGTTGGGTTGGGGGTCTTTTGATACTGTTCCCACGAGAGAGGGAGAGAGAGCGAAGGGTGGAAGGCGTTATAGCATGGTTGCCACAACTAGGGTTTAAGGGTTTTTTGCAGGAGGAGAAGTTTGGAGCAGAACAACAAGACATGTCCTGTCAAAGCGTCGGAGGTTTCATTGTGTTTTTAATCCTAACTAGTTCTGAATTCCGTGCTTTGCACGGGTTATTACGAATCAAATAATGAATTTTAACTACAAAATTGAACGGTAAATACAATTACAAGATTAACATATTGTATGTTATAAAATAAGATTATGATAAAATAGGAATTTAATAAATAAAATGAGTCTTAACACATAAGAGCTATATTTATACAAGCACAACAGATAGATAATTTATTATTTAAGTACAAAATACTCGCAGACTTTAAAATAGATAGATAATTTACTAAACAAAAAGTAGTTGACAAAAAATTGATAATTCTTGAACATTTCATAGTTAAGTTTATTTTTCTCTTTTGATTTTGGTGGTTAACTTGGTTGAAGACGTTTGTGGTGATATTAAATCACATAAAGGCATATCATTCTCAGAAGTTTTTGATATTGATCTTTTTATTTTAAAAATCTGGAGTGTTATTTGAGTTGAAGAAATAATGTCTGTTTCAGTCTGACAAATTGCAGCTCTATCATCCTGTAATTAAACAAGCTCAATAAGTGGAAGACACAATACATGAATAAATTGGAAAAATAGATGTACATACTTTGTTATCAACTGCAGATACAGAAATACACCCATCAAGAATGTTATTGAAAAGTAGCTGAGTGATTCAATTTGATTTGAATCTTGAATAATGAAAAGTATCTTATAAGAGAAGCAAAAATATTGGCACTTTTTATAGATTGTTGTGTTATTATTTTTTCATCAAACAAGAAAATTCATCTTTGTGAAGCAAGAAATTGGATAAGTTACAAAAAAATATAACAATTTTTATATACAATCTAACATTGACAGGCCTGGAACAACTAATGAGTTAAAATCTTTGAAAAGGTTCTTAGCATAGTTTGAAAGATCTGTAAATGGACGCCTCTGCTTGAATCCAGAATATGTTAAACTACTCTTGGTTGAACTGGATGCTTGGGTTCCATTTGCTTCAGAAATTGGTATAACACCATTATGTTTTAGATGAGTTTGAACAGATGATATTCTTCTTTCCAAAAAGTATTGATTTGTAAGAATTGAAGAGGAAGGTTGTAAACAACAATTTTTGATATTATTTTCATGATCTCCTAACAAAAACAACACAATAATTGAATGTGAGCAAAAATGGACGTGCTTTAAGTAAAAAAAATAATGCAAAGAGCACATTATATATAGATCTATTAAATTTGCATAAAGACTGTCATTGTACCTCCTAAAACACCAGTAGCAGCTGTGCATTCTATTTGACAAGCTGATGCATTTTCCTTTAATAGTGGAGTCTGATTTTCTTCAAGATGAAAAGAATTTCTACC
>JANVCL010000212.1:3879795-3890889 GCA_026546855.1 Erythroxylum incrassatum | reverse complement strand
AAGTTGGTGGGAAACATGTTTATGTCAGGTGAGAAGCATGAAATATAAACTATCTGATTATTAAGACCATCCATTTGCCTGTCTCAACAGTTCAAACTTTGAAGAAGCTCATCTCTTAAGAAGAAAGTCTAAGTGCTGGCACTTCTCCTCAAAAGAGTAATAACACAGGTAACATGCATTTAATCACTTTCTCTTCATTTTCAGATCCTATTTGTCTAAAATTACACTTTCACTGCAGCTTCTCGTAAACAATTTCAAAAGACTCAGAACAACAAAAATCACTATCATGAAACACAGCAGTGCACAAAACTAAGAAGAAAACAACTGCAAATAATACCTGAAACAAAGTCTTGACTGGTTCAAGCGGAGTGATAGCAATTATCTACAACCTATTTAAAAAAGACTCAGAACAACAAAAACCACCATTAATTATCTACAACCTATTTCAAAAGGACCCAAAACAATAAAACCGAGAAGCAAACAGTTGAAAATAATACTTGATCATTATCGGTGATTTGGCAAGCTAATTTTGACATTAGGGTTAACTGAAAAAATGCCAATGCTTTTGGAAAGTTAATTGACAGATTCGGCAAGTGTTTGAGGTGGAAAAAAAGGCATTAAGGTTATTTTGGGAGAGAAGCATGATTTCCACTCTGCAGAACCATTTAATACTCTATTTAATTAAATCAAAACGTAAATTCAAAAGCATTAAATGCTCTTGCTTTTTCCACTCTGTAGAACCATTTAATGCTTTATTTAAATAAACCAAAATGTAATTCGAAAAGCATTAAATGCTCTTGCTTATTGGAAGCTTTAACATTCTTGGAAGCATTAAATGCTTAATGAAACAATTGAAAGCATTGGCATTTTTTAGCGGGGATTGGAGGGATAAGGATTGAGTTTTAAGTAATTAAGTAGATTTTATCCGAAGCTTAACAGACATGTAATATACACTCAAAGTAACATAAATAATATTATATTAGATGTAAATCAATTAAAACTTAATTATTAAATTAAATTAATTTATCATATTTATTAATTGACCTATTATATTTATGTGGCATATATTTTATTGTTATTTTTATTAAAAATTAGAAACTAAAAATAATTTTTCAATAATTTAAAATATTAAAATATTTATCTCAAAATTTTTTAATAAAAAAGAAAATTATTTCTTCACTTCTTTTCAAAAGAAAATCATTAAAAATGAATGTATGTATTACGATAAGAGAGTTCATTAAAATTAAGTTTACTCTCTTTTTTATTTTAAAATAATCACTGAGCAAGAATTGGATTATTACAGATAAACAAATATTATTTGTCATTTATAATAATTAGTCTCTTACCCCTGTATTACTTGGAATAATTATTCAATGAAACTATTTGGCTATATTAAAGGTTAAATATTAAACATTAAAGGTGTTGTAAATTTATAACTTGTCATAATTGAGCGGGTCAATGGCATAAAATTGAAAGAAATTAACTTAATTATGAAAATAATCACTTAAATTTTAAAGAAAACTTAATTTTTAAAGTTTGTGTTTTAAGTAAATATGCACATTGATTAGAATATTGTACATATTCCTTCATTTATAAAATTTGTTTGGATGCATTTATAATTAAATTTATTAAAATTGATAGGTATCATTAATAGTCTTTCGTGGGAGTGATTGACTAGGAAGAAATGGTGTAGGTTTAAAAAAAGTGTTGAATAAATGTATTAAATGAATTTCTTGTTCTAATGGCCCTTTTTGAAAAAAAAAGGTTAAGAATAGATATGATAGCCAATTGTGTGTTGTGATACAACTGAGTAACCGAGAGACATTCACGACAAAATATTTGTCTTCATGTCAAAAAGCTAGAATGACAACCCAACCAAACTTGATAGAACGCAATCTAGTTGAGTAACTGAGAGACATTTATGACAAGGTATTTATCTTCGCATCAAAAGACCGAGTGATCGTTAAATAAAATCTAAAAACTATGGTATTTTCAATAGAAGTGAACATATTGATCTTCCTTTTATATGTCAAGAAATTTCCATGAATAGTTATTTAGTGGTGAGTTACCATTTCAATTTGGTAAATAATAATGAGTGCATACTTACAAGTGTCATAGGTGTATAAATATGTGTGTCAATATTTTGGTTAAAATATGTATTTAAATTAAAGCACTTAGATATAAATGGAACATGTTAGAGTGTTAAAACTTTTGAATGATTGGTGTTTGTGGCTAAGTTAATTTCTTAAATTTTTATGCCATTGTAATATTAATACATTGTTGCATTGTTGCATTGTAGTTTAGTGTTGCTTTAGGACAAGCAAAAGTTTAAGTATGAGGAAGTTACTAAAAGTTTAAGTATAGGGAAGTTACTAAGTGTAAATTATAATTTGTTTTATAAGCTTTAGAGTGTGTTTTTAAGTGTTTTTTAATGTGACAATCTTATGTTTAGAATTTAGATTTATGTTTTTGTTAGTATTTTGTGTGTTTTGTTTTATTGTTATTAATTAAGGCAAAAATTTGATCTTAATTGTATGCTTTAAGATATGGTTAACATGTTTGATAATGAGTGGAGGCAGAAAAATTGAAGAAAAGACGAAGAAGGAGCTAGAAAGCAAGTTGGTCACGATCATTATGCATAAGGTCAGAAGGAACTTTGCTGAACCCTCTGTCATAATCGTGCATACCATGCATGATTGTAATAGAGAGAATGTGTAGGAAGTTGTGCATGATCGTGCAAATGTCATAATTCTAAGTCACGAGATTTTTGTATTTTGGACGATTTTAGAAGGAAAAACAAGTGGAGAAACCATAGGAGGATCAAGAGAATAAAAAGGAAAAGAAAAAAAATGAAAGAAGTAGCTAGAAACTTCAAACAAGAGATCAAACTCTTGAAGAACACAAGCTACAAAATTTTCCAGCTTAAGGTGAAGGAAAAGAAGACATTTAAAATTCAAACTTCTACTATTTTCTTTTCTTTTCTTGTTGTTGAATGTTATTGATGAATCGATTGGGATAAATGTTGGATATGGATTGCTAAACTTCCATTAGGGATTCTCTTGAATTATTTGTTAAACTTTTACATTCTTGTTTTAGTAAAATATACTTTGTGATATTTATTGTTTTATATTCAATTTGAATAAAGAAATTAGGTTGAATCATCTGTGTTATGTTACGCAGTGAGAGTTGGTACTATAATAGATCTACAAACATCAAATTAACTGGTAATTGAAGATAGATTTTAATTGTTTAATAGTTATATATAGAATTGCTTCAAATTTAATTGGATAGGTAAGAGGAGTTTTGATAGATCGAGAGGTCACAATTCAATTTATATCTATTTAATTGAGATTTCTTGGTTATATCTCGAGAGAGGGTAATCTTAATTATTGGATATCTATGGTCGACTAGTGTTAAATCAAGAAGGTGAAGAACAATTAAGGATAAAAGTAATTTCTAATTTTTCATCATTGCTTAATCAATTATTCACAATCGCTTATTCAATTATCAATTTAATTTAATTTCTCCTTATATTATCATATTGTTAACCTTAAACAAAGTATTACAAGAATTGTTAGGTGACTAATACAATCCTTGTGGGAATAACACTTTTTATACTATAAAATATGATTTGTTAGCGATATAGATAAGTTTAAATTAAACTTCAACAAGTTTTTAAAGTCACAGGGATTGATAAATTAGCATCTAGTGTAGTTTGAGTTGTTTTGATTTAAAGATTTAACACTTTTATTGTGTGATTGCAGGTGCATGAACATGAAAGCAACTAGGAGTTAAAGTAAACTTTTAGATACACAAGTTTCCGACATCACCAAACAAAAGAGGGAGACTGGAAGAGGAAGACACCAATAAGTTATAGAGATATCATTGGCAGAAGATAGGAACCAAGGATGACATCAAAGAACCCTTATGGAATTTATGAGACTGGGGTTCAATGCTAATCAACAAGGAATCACAAGACCACTAGTGCACATTAATGTTGTATTTAGACATTCCATTGATATTCCATTCATATACAGAAGAAGCATTGTACCTAGTATGTTATAAGACATTGGGCTTTTGATCTGTGTCTATGTCTATGTCAGGGTCAATAGGTTTTATCTAATGGGTTTTGTTACCAATGAATTTTATTCACAATTGGAAAAGGAGTTTGGAGGCTCCCAGTTTAACTATTGCTTTCTTGCTAAATTACGTTCACTTTTAGGAGCTACTAACTTTGACCCTAGTTTAACTCCTAGTTTGAATAATGTTCAAATTTTAGATGTTGAGGACTTGGGAGAATCACAAACTATGTTTTCATTTATCTTATTCAATTGGCTTTGGAGGGCATTAAGAAACTCTTCACTATTTATTTTGTTAAACTGGCTCAAATTATTGTTAGTCACTTCGTAAGGGTTCAAGATAGGAGTTTTGACTAACTCTATTTTGGTGATCACTTTTGAATTTTCTAAACTTTTATCTATTCTAGACACTTATCCACCTAGAGAATGCAAATAAGTGTTGATGCAATTGTTCTGACACATAATGTTTTTAATATCTTTGCGATTCACATTTCACTTTCATTTCTGGTTTTCAAAAGGGATGCTATGACTATGTTTTGTTTGTAAGGAATCCTAAGTTACAGAAAGGAGGGTTTTCTTATTGCAATTTTTTCTCCCACACCTTTTTTTAGTATTGTTGTTAATGGCTTTAAAATGATATTCTATGTTGTTTTCCTGTGTGTACATTTCAAACATATCAAAAAACAAAATGTGCACTCTATTATTGTTGACAAACATATAATATTTTTCTTAAATCTATTTTTCATTGCTCTAAGAAGTTATTAAAAAATCATAATTTTTTCTTTATTTTCTAAGGAGTAAAAATCATCATGTAAATATTTTTTGTTCGCCTCAAAATCTTTTTCTAAGACATATAACTCATTGTTCACATTTGTAATGATTCAAAAGACTGATCGAGATGATGGAGGAGAATGTGGCACACTGATTTTATAAATAGTTTGTTGAATGTTTTTGTTGTAATCTAATCTTTGGAGGCTTGAAGACGAGATGTCGGACATTGAATGCCTAAGCAAGTCTTTATTAGGGATATTGATCACAGATAGAATTTTAGAGACTCTTCTTGTGTCAATAGTTGATGTTGAAACACTATCATCAAATATTTTACTCACAAGTTTTCTAGCAAAAGACAATTTTACCTTTCCGTTTAAGTATTGTTTTACTGTTTTGATTTTGGTGTTTGGACTTAAAAAGACTTCTGGACTTGGCTTTGTTGCACCTTCAAGTATCCATTCCTCATACAGGTTGATCTCTTTCTACTTTATGGATTTTGGGACAATAGTAATGGATTTTGTTAGATCTGTTTGTAAGAATAGAGTTTCACCTTTCTAACTATGATCTGGGCTTTGGACGCAAATGCAATGTTTATGGATTTGTAATTGATTTTGTAAATCAAAGCTATAAGGATGGATCATATGTTCGTTATGTTGTTAAGTGTTTTGATCTACAAAACTAAGGCATCTAAGATGGTTTTTGTCTCTAAAAGATATGGTCAAATTTGTATAGCAATTAAACGATATTGGCTCAATTCAAAAACTAGACTCTATGGAACTTAACAGGGAATCCCGAAAGTTGTAAAAGCTAGCGCCTCTCAAAACCATAAGAATGGAAGTTTTTAATTCTCCTTTTCTAAGGGGCTTCACTCCCATTTGCACTAATCCTATATGGATGTAATTAAAACTTTTTTCTTTATTTTGTTCATTGAGCTTTAGGTTAACAAATGGATGGTTTCAAAAGGCTTGGACAAAGGAATATCACATTCTTCAATTTTAATGATGTAATACTTTTTTGAAAAAGTTCGAACTCTTATTGTTGGTAAATTTGATCATTTTGCACTTTAAGAATTTCCCAATTATCTATAGAATTTTCAAAGTTTTCTAATATTACCTCATCTTTTTATTCACAATCCTATTATTAGTATTAGAGGTGATGCACCAGAGATATATTTAGATCTCGTAAAGAAACCCATTTTTCTAAGAATATCGACTCCATTGGTTATTAACTGGCTAAATCAACGGACTTCCATATCTCTACTCAGGCTTAACTCCCGGGACCACTTTCCCTCAGTGAATAGAATTCAATAAACCTAAATTAATATACTCAATACTAAAAACCATTACCCCCGACATAGGCATAAATCAAAAGCCTAATGTCTTACAACAGACTAAGTACAATGCTTCTTCTATCTATGAATGGAATTTTGAGGGAATATATAAATATAACATTTTAAATGGGCTCTAACAAGTGACAATGGTTGCCAATGCCTATAGAACCTAATTAGGAACCTCTAACCATAAAATCGTTGAGCTCATAATAATCAAATCTCAAAGATTAGAAATCTTTAAAGCTATTAGGATGAATGAAGAAAGTGAGACCATTTTAGATGAAAATAGTGAGCCCATTTAGGATGCAATCCCAACATTAATTTTATCAATCTCCTTACATTTTGTAAAAGACCCTTCTTATTCAAAAGATAAAAATGTTGAGTTACTGTCAAAATTTAGTGTAAAAACTCTCTGATTTCAAGTTGTACAAAGATAACTAAAGCAATGTTTATAGAAGATTCAAATAAGCCCTTTTGGAACTGTTCATTATTGTCTATTAGTTTAAGTTTATTGACTTCTATTCATTGAGGGTAGGTGGTCCAAACAATTGAGTCCTTGAAGAGACATGTAAGTCTGTTAGTTTTTTTTGGAAGGGGGGGTTGTTGACACGAGGAACGAGCATAAAGCTCTAAATGATTGTGGCATTTCTACTAGGTGTTGTTGTAAAAAGCTTTGAAGGGCTCTAGGGATAATTAAGGATAAACCTTAAGTCTTCAAAGGATCTTACCTAAATTACAATCAATGGCTCACTTTTGTAAACAAGCTTTCAGGCTTAAATTGGGTAAATTATAATTAGATCCTAAGTTGACTTTTAGTCTTTTTAGAACCTTTTTAAGAACTCGTTTCAAGATTCTATTGGTTCTACTCTCATTCCTACATTTGTTTGCAAATAAAAAGTTGTTGTTGCTATGGATCTATTCTAATAGTTCTAAGTGTTGCTCCTCTAACCTAAAAAGGTCTCCACTTAATATTTTTATGAGTTACTTTGTCAACTATTAAGTTAACATGAATAAAGCATTAAAAGAAAATATATGCAAATTTTACAAAGCAAATATGGGCAAATATTAAAGCAAATTAAAGCAACTAGATAAGTATTGAATATAATAACATGATGGAGACAAAGTCGATCACTACATGTTATAATACTCAACATAAGTAATATCGCGGATATTAAAACAAATAAATAATATTACATCTTGATGGGCTACATAGTTGACCTCTACAAGATGTAATAGGCAAATAGAAAGAGCAAATATCAAAGATTAAAGCAAACACAAAAGCTTAACGATCAGTAGAGCCAATCTATTACAAGTTGTGCTCAAAAGTAAGTGTAAATAAACTCACATTAAGGCTCACATTAGCTCATGTTAAACTTTCAAACAATTTTTTTTGAATATATATGAAGCATTACATAAACTTTGATGGTATTGAAAAAGAAAGGAAAGAAAAAAGGCTCAAAGATAAAGGTTTTACTGAAATGAGATAGTTATTACAAATAACAAAACCTCATAGGAAGCTTTGGTTTTGAGGGCATCTAAGAAGGTTTTGGAAGTTTTAGGCAGTAAGCCAAGGCTTAGAAGAAGGAAAGGATATTCAAGCTCTTACAGGAGCAAGAATTAAGCAGAACTTGGAGAAGAAAGAGTGGAAGAAGAAGCTCTCCTCTTTTGTTTTGAACTTCTTCCTTATATAGACTCCTCAGTGTCCTTTCTTATCATTTCATATTTTCAAATCAATCTTCAAATTGGTCACTTATGTTGTCTTTGGTACAAACTGTATGTCATGTTAAATAATTTAAGTGAAGCTTGTTTTTTCCACTTGGGCCCTTATGTTGGGCTTGGTATAAAATACAATAGTTGGGCTCACATTTTACAAAATACTTGGGCTTTTATTTTGACAAATCGATTAAATTAAACTCTTGATCTTCTGGCTCAAGTTCTTGGTCTTTATTATTTTTTGAGATCGTTGTGAATGATCATTAGTACATGCCTTATTTTAAATTATTAATTTAAATTTAATTTAATTGATTTGAGTTATATTTAAAAACTAAGTTAAAGTAATCACATTAGTGACATTTGATTAGTTCACATTTAATATTCATATTACATATTCTTCTTTGTTATTTTTAAATTGGAACTAAAAAATTTTAAAAATTATATTTTAAAAAGGATATCTTGATCCATGTCTTTTACCCATATTAGAAATAAAAATATAATTTTTTTAAAAATATTTTATTTAACAATGATAATCAATCCACCATTTGATTCATCCGTATACCAATCTTGTCTATTGAAAACCCCTTTTGTCCAAGTAAATCCAACAATTACTGTGTTATGATTTCTCACTTAAACCTATAAACTTTTGGACATTTTCACCATCACCACCTAAGTTCTTAAGTTCTTTCAGAAGTGCTATCATGTGATCTTCTTCATTCCTTACCTCCATTTGAAGCAATTATCTCATCTAATATAATTGGTAGACTCTTTGAGTCGTTTCTTGAATTAGAAATAAACCTTATTATATAATCATTTTGCAATTTACAATTGAATTGTGTATTACAAAGTTTTGAAATTCAATTGAAATAAAAAAATTCCAAAAAAAGAATTTTAAATTAATGAAATAAAATTATTTCTATTTAATTTTAATTAAAAAGAATTTGTTTGATCAACCAGAATTAAAATATAAGAAAGTATATATTTTTTTTTGAGGGGATAAGAAAGTATATTATAAAATTATTCAAACTTACTATAGATATAATAACCATAACTTTTAGATTTAAGTTTTATATTGATATTAATAATATATGCAATATCCAACTACTTAAAAAAATAAAAAGAAAAAAGTGAGATATTTTAATTTCCATATAATAAAGAAAGGGTAGGTGTGCTTTAGATGACAAGCCGTGACAAATCAAGGGATGAAAAATTGAGAAATGTAAAATAAGAGGGCCAAAGTATGAGAATAAAAAATAAAATAAAACTGCCTTATTACAAAGAAAACTAAAATGAAGGTCCTAAAAAATAAATATTAGAAGTTGAAGTAAAAAGACTAAAACTTGGAGATGATTTTAAATACGAGACTTAGAGATGAAAGTCGCCATCTTCCTTCTTCGTTTCTTTGTAACTTTTCTTACACAAGGCCATAACTCGAACCTTCAATCTCAATCTCTCTCTATATATACGCGTACGTATATAAATGTATATGTATTTTCGTTGCACACCCATTTTCTCTCCCACAACGCTCTCCATATATATATTTATGTATCTCTGTTGTGTTTGTGTGTGATACATAAAATTCATTCGTTACTCGTATAAAACATATCTAATTGATTCAGAGACAGTAATTATAAAAGACAATAGAGAGCGAGAGGACAGAGAGAGAAAGAGCAAAAAGGAGGGCCTTTTTTGGCCTCTCTTCTTCGTATGCCTCTTCTCAGATCTTAGATTCTCTCAGTTTTCCATCCGGGTGCTCTTTTTCTGGTACATACTTAATCTAAGATGACATGACAAGAAAAAAAGAGAGCTTTTTTGGGCATACAGTTGCGTAAAATTTTCTGGGTTTTGGATCATCTCTGATTTCTTTTCGAAGTTTTTTACTTTTGACTTTGTTTCTTTAGGAATCCTGGGTTGTTGTTGATCGGTGAGAGGTTGCATATGCGTTTGGATTGAATCCAAGAGTACCCATTTCTGATATCTATGTGTGTATATCTCCAAAGTTTTTTCTTTGTTTCTTTTGACTGGTATTTCCTTCTTTCTTAATTTAATCTGCATTATGCTATCATGTATCTGATTGTTTCCGGCAACTTTGGATTATGCCTTGTGTTGTCTAAGGTGTATCTTGGCACTGACTGTTTGATTGTAATTAATTTTGATAGCAACCAATTATGTGTCACCATCTAGATCCGTTTGATTGGTTTGAAACATGTTCCTGTCTTCAGATGATCGTTTAAGTGTTTATATAGTTGTTCTGATTCTTGTTTGATGGAGTTTTTCTTGTTGGGATTCATATGCAGAATGGAAATGGAGCCTGGAAAGCTGTTCATCGGAGGTATCTCATGGGACACTAATGAAGACCGTCTTAGGGAGTATTTTCAGGCTTTTGGAGAAGTCAATGAAGCTGTAATAATGAAGGATCGGACTACTGGACGTGCACGTGGCTTTGGTTTTGTTGTTTTTGCTGATCCTGGTGTTGCCGAGAGAGTTGTGATGGAAAAACACCTCATAGATGGTAGAAACGTAAGTTGTAGGTTAAATTCTCACAATTTGAATTCGGAATAATGTTAGTGATAACTGTTTCTTATCATTGACATGTTACTGGCTACTGGGTTTAATTGTTTAGAAGCCATAATTTTATTTACTTCCATTTTATCATTTTGTTAAGAATGAAGAGAAGAAATCACTCAGAAAAGTAGATTATTTGTTGACGTACCGAATCAATAGCTTAACTAAACGGGGAATTGAAGAAAATCAGTGAAGGATTATGTAAAGATTGAAAGTTAAAACTTTTTTATTCTCTCTTATAGTATGAAGTAAGCCTCACTGGAATGCTTGATCATGCTGATTAATACATATCTTGACAATGTTTGTGATGAAAAGACTGAGAAGCATGCGTTTAATATTCAGTTTCCAATTTATGAAGTGTTATTCTTACATTGCAAACACAGACTTTTGTGGTTTTGGTTTGCTAATAAATGTTGGACTAAGAGCTCCGCAATTTGTGAGCTTGGTTTTGTAAACATCTGTAATGGTGTCTGTTTTCACTGTTGTGCTTTCTCTTTCAGGTTGAGGCAAAGAAGGCAGTTCCTAGGGATGATCAGAACCTTTTGAACAAAAACATTAACAGCATCTATGGATCACCTGGTCATGCACGCACAAAGAAGATATTTGTAGGAGGTTTAGCACCAACGGTCACAGAGA
>JANVCL010000212.1:3857553-3868320 GCA_026546855.1 Erythroxylum incrassatum | reverse complement strand
TTCAAATGCAGGGGGAGGATATGGAACTAGAATGGATGGTAGGTTTAGTCCTGTTACTGTTGGTCGCAGTGGCTTTTCTCCATATGGTGCGGGTTATGGCATAGGTGTTAATTTGGAGCAGGGTTTGGGTCCAAGTTACGGAGAAAATTCAAGCCTTCCTTTGAACCTTGGCTATGGACGATTGAGCCCTTCATTGAACGGAAATCCGAGCAGGTATGATAGTCCATTTGTGTATGGCGTAAGCAATGGTGGGAATAATTCTGTGTTAAGTTCAACTGCTCGAAGTTTGTGGGCTAATGGAAGTATTAGTCAATCATCAAACTCCATCAGCTCTAACGCTGTTATGGGTTCTGGGAGTGGGAGTTCAGGGATGAGTTTCTTTGGCAGTATAGGAGCACTCTGGGGATCCACTGCTCATCCCGGGCAAATTGGAGATGCTGGTGCCAGCTATGGCAGTGGCAACCTTGGTAATGGCAATGCAAATTCCAATGTTGGTCTAGGAGTAGTCGGATATGGAAGAAACAATGGGACAAGTGTTGCATCATTGGCATTTCGTGGAACTCCAAATGTTGGTTATGACAGAGTTTATACAGAAATCAATGATGATGGTCTATTCTATGGAGACCTCAATTGGCCATCTTCACCCTCAGAGATAGAGCGATCTGCCTCATTTGGCTTTGGGCTTGGAAATGCAGATGTTATGACAAGAAACACTGCTGGTTACATTGGTGGTTACAGTGTTGCCAACAGACAATCAAATAGTGGTAATTTAAATTCTGCTAACAACTACCAACTCCTTTTATGAGACATAGAAACCTTTATACTTCCTTTTTCATCTTTTTTTGAACTTCATTAGCATATGATTGTCAAAGATAATAATAAACAGGCTGAGCTGATCGAGTATCCTGTGTATAAAATAATGTCAAGCACTACGATCCAAAGCACTGAATGTTCTGATTAGAAGTCTGTTATAATTTTCTAGTTAATATTGTGGCTGGGTGAACAATGCAGTGATTTGGTATTTTTGTTTTAGTGCTTTGCGATGTCTGTGTTCAACATTGCGGAAAGGGCATTTGGTCTGCAGTCATATGGCATTAGATGCTCTCTGACTTCACATTATGGGAAAACTTGCTCGTTACCATTTATTGAAGAATGAATTGGTTTCTAGCAAATATTTCATTTGGTGAACTATGTACTGGAAGAATGTAGCTGTAAGCTTGCCATTAGTAAGCCTTTTGTGATTTCAGATAAAGACCATATTCTATGCCTAATTACTATATGGAGATTAAGTACAGAAGAGTCTGTTACTGCTTTTGATGCCCCATTGCCTAATTTTATTGCATACATACTCAAAAATTGCCCTTGTTCTTTCTTCTAAAGTCGTGCATTAGTATGATCGTTCTTTATGTACTCACAAGCTTGTTGTCTTTATTCGTTTCAGGAATTGCTGCATAGGATGATGATATGAATGTCACAAAGTTTATCATAGTTTAAGCTTCTCTGGTGATCTGAATTGCTGCATACAATTTACCGTTCCAGATGTTTTTGTTTGTGTCGAAACGTGATTAGAGCTAATTGGTTTGCCCGTTTCTAATGAATTTGCCATAGAAAGCAGTCACAAGGAATTCCATATAAGGTTTGGGCTTTGAGGTTTTTTCTGATATAGGTTTCTTTTTTGGAACTTCATTCATATGTAAAATCAGATTCTGGGTAAGCCAGAGCTCCTGTTGCTATGTAACTTTTAGTGACACAGTGATACAAAACAAACCTTAAAATACAGGCCTTTTGTGTTTAACTTTCCAACTTCTTCTAGGTGTTTCATGCAGCAAAACTGCTGGTTCTTGTCAAAGTATGTTGTTCTGTAGAGTCTTCCTTTGCAGGGATTGTATGTACTGTACAAGATGTTTGATGGATTCACTAGTGAATAAATTACTCATTATAATCTTCATTTTCATAATCATCTGACAACTAAACTCGTTGTGGTGTACTAGTCAATACAAAATGTACAATGTTAAACTTTGTGATCATCTTCGTACAATAACTCAATATGGTATAAGATAATTTTATAACGTTCCTCAATCGATATATAGATATCAACCCATACAATATGATATATATATATATATATATACAGCTATTCCAATCTGCATTAGCTTTCTGGCAATTCTAAGATTAGCTGTTGAGTTTATGATCGATGTGATACCTAATTAAGATATGCATCTTCATAATATAGCTGTTTACATGTGCCAAAGCCTACTTCGTTGTTCCTTCTTTTTTGGTCGAGTCAAATGACGCGAGGAATAATAGAGTTTGCAGTAATCAAGAACTTGTTTGATTTCTGTTCTTTTTAAATACCAAGTTGATATATAAAAACAAAGCCTTTGCTGCAAATACCATAACTTGGTTTTATTTGGATTTTGTTAAATCCACAAAGTTGTATTAATTCCAAACAATGACGACCACGACGATGACAACAACAATCAGTATGAATCCCGATAGCACGTGAGATTTGGGATCTTTTAAATCTTCTCGTTAAAAGTTAAGTATAATACACTACATCTTTAAGATTTTAAATTAAAAAATAACATAAAATTTTAAAAAAGTTACGTATAATTTTTGTTAAAAAATACAGATAAAATACATATAATAAGAATATTGGGCATGAACCAATCAAATATGATATAAGCAATATTTCTTAAATTCTTACTTAAAATAATGATCAAACAAATATGATATGAATATTATGTGGTACCAATGAAATATTGCTAATATATTAACTCTTTAATTTGACTAAAAACCAATTAAACTTGAGTTAATTATAATAAATTATTAACTTAATTCGAGTTTAATTTGAATTTATAAATTATTTTATATGTTAAGCGAATTTTTCGTCATTTTTAATTAAAATTTAAGAATTTTTATAAAAATCATAAATTGTTTTTTAGAAAATTTAAAATTAAATTAAGACATAAAAGAATACTGTCTATTCTTAAAAAGAATAATTGGAGTTACTTATACAAATTAAGAAAGAGCCACGACATAAGACAAGTTGCCTAAAGAACGATAGGACAAGCCACGTTCCTAACATGGGGAAGATATAGAACGTGCATGAAAAGAGTGGTGAAGCACCTCTTTTGTCCATGAACGTGTGGTCCTCATGTCCGTCACCTTTATCCTTTGAAACAGATTTAATAAATAAGCCACTAAGAAGAGCTTGAAGGTCACTTTCATGGCTGCCAAGCTTCTTCAACCTCTACTGTAATCTTTTGTTGTTATCATTAACATTTATCTATTTTGGTGGTCCCTGCTCTTTTTTACATAAATGGAATCCTACTCTGTTCCCTAATTGACTTGCCTAGATTTCATTTTCAGAACTCGTGCCAGCCACGGCTTGCACCCATCGGAGGGAGACATGTAGACCACTAATTAGGAAACAACTCAGTTTCTAATTTTTAGAAAAAAAATCGTTCTTTTATGGTTCGAATACTACGCGGTATGAACATTAGACATAAGCTAATTAAGTCAACGGTTGGTTCGGCTTATACTAGTAGAATTTTTTTCAGTAAAATTTTTTTTATAGATCTTTTTTGAGAAAATTTTATTCTAAAAAATCAGTTGACAGTTTGGCTATTATTTAAAAAAGATTTTTTTATAAAAAGTAATTTAAATTTTAACTATATTTTATTTTGTAATAAAAATTATTTATGCATATAAAAATTATTTAAAATATATTAAACAATATGTAAAGCACAATAAATTAATTATTATATAATTTTAAGCCATATGAAACATAAATGAAAATGTATTTGACCAAATCTTTTATATAGATTATAACATAAGTAAACTAATATCGAAAATAAATATTAAAACATATAAAAAAGCTAAATAATGAGTTTGCAAGATAAACGTGAAGATGAGTTTGTGAGTATTATAAGGATTATGTGTAAAACGTAAAAACAAAAGGGACTAAAAAATCGGCACATTAATTGATCTGAAAAATCTACCTAAAAAAGCTTGAAGAAACTCTAAATTTGAGCTTCTTAAAAAACTGTATTTTGATTGCCAAAAAAACCATATTTATTATAGAAGTATTTTTTATTTTACAACTAAACACCTATTTTCTTAAAAAAAAAGGCTTTTATGGTAGAGAAAAGTGCTCATTAACCTCTCAAAAATTCATCCAAATAGGTGCTATCAATATGATAACTTAACTCAATTTTTAAACTCTATCAAATCGATTAAATTTAACTTAAATTAATAATTTAAGATGATTATAATAAATTATTAGTTTGAGTTAAATTTAATTATTTTGGTTCGAGATTAAAAGTCACGTGGAGTAATCATATAAATAACATTTGATTAGTTCCTATGCGATGTTCATACTTCCTTAATTTCGTTATTATTTTTTAATCAAAGTCTAACAGAAACTATAAAAAATGTATAAAATAATGTTAATGTTCAGTGAGTTTTTCTAAAAAGATTTAAATTGTAAGGAGCTGTATATATGCTAATTAATCAAGTTGACTTGACAATTAAAAGTAATTAACAAATGCTTATGATTACATGTTCAATGGATTGAAAGGAGTAAGAAATCTGTTCAATCACATATGCATATGCCTAAATAGTATAAAATCCCTATTGAAAACATGAACCACAACACTTTCCTTTAAAATAAAAGAGTAAAACTCCAAATAATGGTCAAGTTGGAAAAAAATAAGAATGGAGTTAAACAGTCATAGCCATAAAACACACATTATGCAACACCTAACGTGGATCATTACTCAACCAGCTCTTCTTAAGTAGGGATAGGCATGGCCAGCTACAACATCTCGTTATCAATATTAAGGCTAAAATAGTAAATGTGATACACCAGCTCTGCTAATTTTTTCAAAAAATTAAAAATATAAAACAATGTAATTTTTTTAATTAGTTACAGGTTTGAGTTGTCCAAGCTCAGACCTAATTATTATAAATAAAACGATGTTATTTTTAGAATAATTGAGTCTCGAGTTAATATGAGTCTAAGCCTAACCTATGGGCAGGTTCAAAAAAAAAACAACTAAAATTAAGTTTATAGGGCAAAAATTGTAAGCAAATGAATATAATGAGAAATTAATTTCTCACTAACTTTTTCATAAAAGAAGAATTGGAAACATACCATGTGATCTTCAAAATAATGAGTCATTAGAATATGATTTTGATTAAGTACATATACTTAAACTAGTAACTAAGGAACAAGTCATGTCACGGTCATGCACATGATAGTTAAAAGGATACGAGAAATTTCAGTTTTTTTAAGGTTATTTTCAATAATTATTACTAAGAAATGAGTTGAAAAGTTTGAAGTTAGAACTTTGCCTCCCGCAAGGGAGTTATCTAACTCAAATAAAGATTAGTCTAAGTGTGAATAACTTAAAGATATCTTCCTATAGTCAAGATCCTTCTAAGATATCTTGAACAAAAAAAAGGGAAAGAAATGAGCTTAATTTCTTTTGTTAATTATTAGATTTGAAGTTCCGCTGAACAACAAATATGGTGAGTTACGAAGAACTGAGGTAAAATGCTAAGTCTTCTCCTTTCCTTGTGGATTGTACAACAGAATTACAGTGAAAAGACTTGGACTTGAACATGTAAATCTTCAGTCTCTTTCAGGTCAATCACACCTTGTCTACTTGTTGAAATCATCTCCTTCTAGGATCAAAGAAGGATGTCCATGGAGTGAAAGAACTAACAATGTAGAAGAAGAAACGCAAGGAATTAATGATTGACAATCTAAGACTAGGAAGAACATGCAAAAGAAAAAGATGCAAGCCTGCGTTTACAATATTATAATGGATTTAAGATGAACAACAACCCCCTGCATTAGCTCCTGGTTTTGTTTCTTCATGGCTTTAAGATGAACAACAACCCCCTGCTTTAGCTTCTGGTTTTGCTTCTTCATTACTGTCTCCAGTTTCTCCCTGTAAAACCACGGTTTTCCCGTCTCCCATCGAGGGGGCATCCTGTTTCTTGATTTCTTGAGATGACATAACCTTCCGGCTTAATATGTTGTAGATCTCCTTAACAACTGTATGAAATGCTGTAACTACATTGGAAGAATCAAGAGCCGAAGTTTCTACGAAAAATAAACCCTGTGCCTCTGCCAAGGCCTTGCCTTCTGCTGTTGGTACCTCTCTGGCATCCTTGAGATCAGACTTGTTACCAACAAGAATCGTCACCACATTCATGTCAGAGTGAGCTGCCCAATCAAGAAAGAAATAAGATGATTTCTGAAGCATCCATGTGCATGCAACAAATGATACGAAGGAAAAGTCATCATGAAATAATTTCCTACAAGATGGTTATCTAAAAAATAGGTAACTGTAAGGTGTAAATGAGACATCTCGTGTAGTGGTGTGAATTAAACCTCAAAGTCTACAACAGTATCTGCATGATACATGTATCAATTTGAAATCATTCTATCAAAATTATTGATGTCACCAGTTAAATGGAAGTGCATTTGTCAAACAATTGTAAAGTAAGTCTCATTCCATTCATGAAAGACCTAATAGTAGTTGAATTCTTTCAAATCAAATGTAAACCATGGAAGAGTATTGTTTCTAGTCCAAACTATTCACCATACACAAAATTATTTATGGCATAAGCCCCTCCGGCATACGAGTGACGGGGTCGACAGAGCTCAGCAAATAGGCATTAGAAGTTCCAAAGATTTCTAAGCGATTCTTTAATAAATTCAAAAACCACCATACTACTTCCAATGTCAGATTGGGCAAGAAGTCTGCAGAACTTTTAATTCATAGACCTGACTTTATTCAGTATACTGTGTACTATCACTAAATCATGGTGGCTAGTCCCAATTAAATATCCTACAGGAGAAGGATATAATATAAGAAGGGAAAAGTAAAGGCGTGAAAATTTTAGCAAAGCGGTAATGTCACTCTTACTATGAAGTTCATTAAGCCATCTGCCAATGCTATCAAATGTCTGGCGTCTACTGATGTCATAGACCAATAGAGCACCTACAGCACCTCTATAATATGCAGATGTAACAGCCCTAAACCGCTCCTGACCTGCTGTGTCCCAGATCTGTGCTTTAACTTCCTTTCCATTAATATCCATCTTTTGAGTTTGGAATTCTACCCCTATTGTTGACTTGGAATTGGGATAGAACTCATTCCTGGCAAATCTGGCAAGCAAATTTGACTTTCCAACTGCAGAATCGCCAACTAAAACAATCTTGAATAGGTAGTCCTCTGTTGTTTCCTCCTCGGATTGAAAAGCCATCTTCCAACCTTCACAGAGTTGTCGCTCTATATAAGCATATTAGTGATGGCTGGTTACATGTGTTGTTCAATGAGAACAAAATACTGACTAGAAAGTATCAAACTCTTCCCTGGCCAATTTAAAGAAATGGGTTAGAGTAAATAAGACCAAAACAAAAAAAAATCAGCAAACTTTAAAGGTACGAAAGGTATCAAAGGAAAGAAGCTGCAGTCCAGCAACTATCCAGGATCATAGCATTCAAGTAAATAACTTTCTTGATAAAGTATTTAAGGGTGAAGAGAAGAATAGTAACTCGTAGTTCATCTCAGGCTTCCTTCCACTGCCACAACTAGCTAAATAATTTTCTACGAAAAATGAAATATGGCCTAAAACGACGAACTTCAAGGTCCCCGCATAAAATGTTGTGTATCTTGAACCTAAGTTCAAATTCAGTTCCTCAACTACCAATGGAAGATTAACTACATTGCAATCTTGTATGTCTATAGCAATTACAATGAACATGTACGCTACGAACTCAAAAGTCATGGAACCTTACAGCATAACATCTGCTTCAGTGATATCTTAGAAAAATTGAAAGAGCAATTATATACTTCAAAACCTGTTAGCCTCTTCAAAGCAACGAGGGAAAGATCTGTTCCTTGTCCAATGCTGATTTGGCCCCTCTAATGACTCCAAAAGCACACCAATTATTGCTCGGTGCTTCCAGTCTCAACCTAGTAACATAAAAGTCAGATCCCTCTTACAGAGCAAAATGACAATCTTGCATTGGTAAAAGGATCCTGAAGCATGCTACAAATACAGATATTAAGCGATCAACCACTAATTAGAAAGTCCAATCCTCCTTATACTCCATCACTTATGACTAAGCGAGAATGAATTCACAAAAAAAGAACAAACAGAAGACAACTCCAGCAAAAGAAAAAAGCTTAAATAGTTATCTCCAATTTCCAGAATTATCTAAAGGGTCCTCTTCAATAAGTCTTGATATTCTTCAACCATTAGAAGACTTCCTCTTTCCTATCCCTTTTATTTCCTTCTTTTTCTTCAATTTCCCTTCCCTATATAACTACAGCACACACTAGCATAGGCTCATATATGCTGATTTCATTCTATGCGCGTCAAGCCATAAAAAACTGTCCATAAACAAATTGACATGTGATATGTAATGCAAAATGCTTGAGAACACTACAAGATTGGACATAAGCTTAAAGGAGATGTAAACTGCATGATTAGGATGTAGAAAATCAATCCAGAGCCATGACAAGGGATTACTTTATCCAAAAGACTTGCTCAAATTTTTATTTCATTTTCCAGTGAACTAAGATCAAGAAATAAACTACCATGAAAAATCAACCTCAAAAGTTCCATCACTACATAGATCCCAATTGAAATCTCACTCACTAAGACAACTTTGAAAAGACGTAGCATCATCTTCAGTAACGATACACATTGCATGATCCCATAACTACGGAATGAGAGACTCAAACAAAAAAGAAAAAAGTCAAAGCCTAAAAAGTCGACGTAAATTCCGTCTGCATGCGAAAAGTGCATTCAAAAGCACCTTAAAAGCTAACATTACGACGCGACAATAAGGTCCAGCATACCAACGTTACTTTATCCACCGAAAGAACAAAAAACATGCAGCTGTAAACACGATCCCCAGAATTTGCTCACAAAACCTGATAATACTGTTGTAAAATAAATTTAGTACAAGACAACATGACAACGACATTACAGGGAAACCATGTATGCAAGTAGGTTATCAATCTGAACCAATAAATAAACAAAACTCATCTTCAAAACAGAGCCTAAATTGAAGGAGCAAACTATATATCAAGTTGGCAATTTTCACGTAAGTTCCCATTTTTAAGCCAAAAATTGAAGATGGAACGCAGACAATCAAATGCAGATGCATACAGTTCCTGAAACGAAAGTAAGGACAACCGAAAAGTTAAACTTGGCGAAAAACAAGAGCCAAGAAGAGTCCAAAAGCAACACCTATAAAACAGGGTATAGGAAAAGACACGTACTCGTACAGAATGCAGAAACACGCCGTACCCTCTCTGCTTCGATATCGAAAATGGGATTTGCGAAACGGAATCGACCCAATAGAAAACGACGCACAAGGAGTGGATCTGATACGACAAGAAACGTAATTGATTAAACAATGCGGTTTGGTCTTGAGAAGAACAAGCAGAAGAAGAATGAAGCGTTTTGGTTTCTTATCGTATGGATCTGTGCGTCAATGTGAAACCGTTTTAGTGGGAAATCGAAAATGGTCTATAAGGCCTTTTAGCGAATTGAATTGAGGGTGGACCACGAAGCCGAGAGAGCGAGCGAGCGAGCGAGCAAGACAGAACATGGCATATGTATCCGTGTGCGCACCGAACACGGGGCCGCCTTTCTAAGGGATTGAATGAGATCAAACCGTGATTCAATCTTTTAGCAATAGTCGGGTCTGCAACTAGAGGCTCTTAAAATTAAGGATCAACCTTTTGAGTCCAAAGTCCACATATATATTGGTGGCACACTTTACAACGTTAGTAATGGGCTTTTAATGTTTTGAAGGTTAAGGTTTGGGTTCCATTAAACAAAGCTTGTTAAGGGCTAGTTTCTATTTATTTTTAAAATTTTGTTTTTAAATTAAATAAAAAATTGTTTATTGGAGTTTATAATTTTTGTTTCTTCCATTTTTTTAACTTATAAAAATCATAAAAAAGTTAAAATATAAAAATCAGTTCATGATTAAAATTCAATCGGACTGGACCAATAATCCGACCAAGACTAATGCATTGTACTCAGTGTTTTGAAACTTGGACCGGTTATCGAATCGGAGGTCTTACTGGTCATCGGTTTGACCGGTTCAATCACCGGTCGAACCGGTGTGACGTCATAATTATGCAATAATTATATTTAATTATATTTAATATTAATAATATTAAAAAATACAAAAAATAAAAGAAAATAAAAAATAAATAAAAATTTATTGAATCGGACCGATCCGACCGGTCGAACTGGACCGATCCGACCGGTCAATTGACCGGTTCTCATTGGTTCAATTGAAAACCAGTTTTTAGGGGTGAACCGGACCTGATAGCCGACCGGTCACCGGTCGAACCGGTCGAACCGGCCGGTCCGGTCCAGTTTTCAAAATCATGATAAAACCTCAAAAACTAGGAATCTTCTAAAATTATGAGCTAAACATAACCTAAAATATGCTTATGTCCCAATTCGTATCTTTATATGCATTAAAGCTAAGTTTTTATAGGAATACACACCTTTGTACGCATTCGTGTGATGGCCCATATATTGGGATATGCTTGTACCCCAGATAGTGTCCTTGATTTGTAATATTATCGATAAATACTAGTTGTTACGAAACTTGATTTGCATCTTCTCGCACTACCATATTTTAAACCTAAATTTAACATTTTCTCTCAAATTTCTCCATCTTCTCACTTACCAAGTAGATTTTTGACCAAC
>JANVCL010000212.1:3839164-3850437 GCA_026546855.1 Erythroxylum incrassatum | reverse complement strand
ATTAGGATGATAATTTGAAATTTTTTTCCGCAATCCTGGATCAAACTGAAGATCATCTAAATTGACTTCACTATGAGGATGCTTTAAAGGGTTGGGGCCAGAATCCTTATTTGTAAAAGGCCTTTTGAGAAATTTGTCCATAATTGAAATCAAAGTTAAGTAATTAGAGACAAATTGAATACAAAATAAATAAAAAATTATCTATTCACAAAAATAATTAATTAAAACTATTTGAAAAATACTTTACACTTATGCAAATTTATGAAATATACTACTTGGAAACTTTAAACCAATCATCCATTAGCAATAATAATCTATCTTTGTAAATTTTATCTTCATTAAAAAAGGATGTGAATTTAATACCAAGATGTTCCTTGCAAAATACATATTCCTTTAAGTGCCTTGCTATTTGCTAAACGATATATGATGATTATTGACATGGCTATTGTCTACTGATCATTAATTTATTATTATTGATATTTGCTAAACGATATATGTTTAGTGCCTTGCTATTTGCTATTGACAAATAACATGGTTCACAAATCACACTTGACACTTCCAAGTTCCACCTTTTAGATGAACGTATAATCAATTAATCATTAATCATCATATATCCTTTTAGTGCCTAGCTATTTGCTTCCTACGTTTGATTACAGGCCAGATTGACATTCCTCATTTATTTAAACTAAGGAGAACAAAATTTCTTAAAATAAAAAGATGAAAGTTATTATGTATACTTATGCACAAGACTTGAGAAAATGAGAGTAAACTATAAATTCGACAAGTATATCATCAAATAAAATATTCAAAAGCATCTTTGGCGTGACCAAATCAATCACATCCTTTCCTCCACACTTATTGAAGGACCGACTGGTGGAAGCAATCATCAAAACAAAAACTCAAACCGAGAACTATTGGTTATTGAGCCACCGAATATGCATTCACGTCCAAGATGTGCAAAATAAAATGGCATAAGTCAGGAAGAAGAAGCCAACAACGATATGCTCTGATATCAGGAATTCATATATCACTTATGCCATTATAAATAAAATGGATTTTGGCAGCAATGTTATGTATAATTGCCTCGTATGAGAAAGAAAGTCACATAGCTTGAACAACGAATAAGACAACATATTAAAAATTGGATGTGAGCCCAGGTGAAGACAAACCTTACCTTGCTTCCCACTTGTTATATGTTCAAAAAAACAGGTTTGTAATCATTCTTTAGCACTTCTTTTTTTGCTTTGGGTGTGGAGCTAGGAGAGGAAGAAGCCAAAAAGACACAAAGTAATATGATGAAGAAGTCAAAAGGGTAGAAAATTTGAATAAAAAAGTCAATTAAATATGTAGGCTTTATCTCTCTCTCTTTATAGGCATTTATTTAAAAAAGTCATGGCCCAAATAATAGTAGTCTTAATAAAAATAAATGGGCTCAAATTTTATTTTTATTTGATATCTTAATATATCTATTATTATTATTATTATTATTATTATTATTATTATTAGTCACCAATTAATTTGATGGGGAACAAAATTTTAATTTTTTTTATAAATTTAAATTTTAAAATAATAATTTTAAATTAATATTTTAAAAATGCAGTGGGGGCAAGTGGCTCCGTCCTTGAGAGTGTCAAACTTCCTCTAGAAAAGGTACACGCAGAATTGAAAACCAAGACATTTCTTCTTCTTATCAAACCTGTTCACATCCACTCACCAGATAGAAGACAACGGTTCACTGTTATCTATTACCGTGAAATTGATGATGTTGAATTACAAAAGGGTTCAACTTCAATTGGAAAAGATGATGACATTTCAATTGATGATTAAAATAACAATCCTGACATTATACCTACACCTATTTCAGGTATTTATCATTATTTATTCAATCAAATTTTCATTTTTATCTTTATCAAACTACGTGAACTTTTTTTTTGTGAATTATATTATCATCTATTATTTATTTTCTCAACATTTTTATTCAAAAAAATAATGTTCACTTTTATACTCTGTGGCTAATATATTTTGGTTTTTTATATTTTTAGAAGATATTGTTGTTTCTTCTTCAAGAGTAAGACGATGTCTTCATAAAAGATTCAGCGACATTGAACCCACACCAGCCTCAAATGCAAATGTTGATGACAGCAACAAAAAACACAAATTGTCATAGACTTTTTCCATAGTTCCTCAAACAACATAAGCATGTAACTTTTCTAACTTTTGTGCTTTAATTTCTTATTTTCTTGAGCTTCAAAATTGTGTATACCTACATGGTGGTTTTTTGTTGTTAAATCACAATCGTCACTAACATTTTGTGACTTAGTTTATAACCGTGACTTAGTTGTGCCATGAGACAATTCTCTTTATTAAACTCATCCACATTCATAAAATAATTACTTCTAAATTCATACAAATTTCAACATATCAAAAGAAACTATTTTCTTTATTTCTTTATTTGCTTTCTTTTAACTAGCCTTCTTTTCTCTTGCATTTTAATTCTTATAAGATGTTTCTTAAGTAGATTCCCGTAAAGGTGGAAATGTGAGTCTGATTAATAGTCCTCTTAATATTACATACGATTTAATTATTTCTAGACAAATGAAGCCTTGTTAGATATTTTCTTTTACCTTGCTCTGGTGACAATTTGAAACTGCATACAACAAACTTAAAATTTACCCTTTTTATCTTGAACTTCTATTATTTTTATACGCCACCCTTTTTCACTAAGAAATGTGCCTCATATCCCAAATTATCCTGTTCTTTTTACAATATTATTGTACAAATAGAAATTAAATAACTTCTCACCATGTACCGCAACACAAACAATCAATATATACTATAAATACTTGATGGAAGTATTACCATATCAAAATTTACAATATTTTAACTGATTCTTCTTTTCTAAGTAATTATCAACTCAGTAATTCATCTTATCTCTAAAATCACTAAATGCAAGAATTATATAGCGACTATGATCTATCCATTTGCTTTTATTACTCTGTCAACTTTATATTATTCTAACCCTAGAATATTATTGTCCCTCTTCCACAATATTCGAACCATTCTCACCTTTTTGCCACCTATCATTGTCTCAAACTTACAAAGTTTAATAAGATCAAATTAACCATAAGATCAACTATTTTGATTTTATCTTTTGCTAAAAGTACACGAAGATTATCAATTAAACATAAACATTAGGGTAAAACCTTGACCACAAAGACATCAAATTCTACATAAACATTAAAATCTACAATCACATAACAAACTAAAACTATTTAAGAAGCAAAAATTTCCGCTCAAATAAAAAATTTCCACAGAACAAAAAAATAAATTTGAAATCACATATGCATACACATAACACATATATTAATTATCAAAACTCTTTCTTCTTCTCCGACTCTCTTTGATTTCCTTCTCTTCTTCCTTTCTCTACATCTCGTCTGTGTCTCCAAACGTGATAAAATAAGTAAAGATTAATGGAACTTCATCCATCTTTCACAAAATAATATCATTAAGATTCATACAAATTTCAACATATAAAAAGAGCCAAATTAGATAAAATTAATGACAACAATACCTCAAACTATAATTGTACTCAACCAAAACCAAAAACACTAAACCATGAAAACACAAAAAAAACAAATTAATAATGATAACAAATTATTTTCTCATTTATAATTAAAGATGTCAAAGATCAATTCAATAAACACAACCTAAGATTTTAAAACTCATAATAATTCGTAAATAAACTATTCTTTGCATGCATAACCATAATTAACAAGTACGTCAACTGAAAGACCATTAACAAGTGTGATAGACACTCTTTCCACTTTCCATTCTCTCAAGCATTCAAATGTCATAAATATTTGTTCATTATTCATTTCATATTTAGCATCTACCATAAGCTTGCTTATTAATCCAATCTTCACTACTAAATATCTAACACAAACATTAATCCGAAGGTCTTTTATTTAGTTGTAATGGGGCAAGTTAAAGGTAGGGAAAAACATAAAACCAAGCTTTAAACCATATGACTAATTGAGCATTTAAAATGATACAAACCAATAAAACATAAAACATACAATTTTTTCTTTTCAGTTACAAACTTAACCCTACCAATTTCCCTTACTTTTCCTTTCTTCCCTTTCTTTTCATTTTGTTTTTTTCTCTTCTTTTTTTCTTCTTTTTTTTGGTTTCCTTTGCATTTTTAGCTTCTCTTTCTTTTTCTTTTTTCCTTTTTCTCCTTTTTTGCTTAAAATGATTTGTTTTTTTTTCAATTTACAATAACATAAGTTCAAAAAGGGCCCACAATTATTCCTTATAGTCGATTATACCTTTTAAATGCTCAACTTACTCTTATGGAAAATATAATCAAAGGAGATAAACAATCAAGGCTAAGGCTTATATTTTGGGTTTTAACCAAAAAAGGTTTCTTCTAAGCTCAAGGGGCTTACTAAGGATAATATCATGGTGGCTTTTTAAGCTGTCAGGATAAACCCTAAATGTCTTCATCACTTCAATGCTTGCATCAGATTATGTAATCTCGAGTAGTATTTACAAGCAAGTTCTAAATTTGCTTAACCATGAAAGAATACTCTCAGCAATGAATACTTTTAACTGGTATATAATATCTCAAAAAAGCTCAAATTCTTACCAAAGGAAGGTCTCATTCATCTATCATAACAAGCTAATACACTTTCAATTGAAATCCAAGCAAATCACTTTAAGCGTGCAAATATATTAATTCACTTATATTATGTATTTATAATCCCGATAAGTTCATTTAATAATCGAACATTTCTAACTATTAAACAAGAAAACAAACATGTAATGTACAAACATACACTATCAACATCATAAGAAATTAATTAAAGGATCTAAGATGCCAACATAGTAAAGACAAACAATAAAACTAAAAATAATTTAATGATAAACAATCAAAATAATAAAAAGAAAAAGATAGAAATACAATACTAAGATGAAGGTGGATGGTGTCTAGAACGAGGATTTAAATTAGCTAGGAAATTCCTCATCTCCACTATGCTAGCCTCAATCTTGTTGAATCTATCATTTGTTCACCGGTCAAATACAATAAGTTGGTTGAGCAATGATTGATATTCAACAGAATTAGGTGCAATGTTCCAACGCGTAGCTTCGAGTGGCACAACATCATCCCGTTATGTACCTTTAGCTACTTCGGCGCGACTATGCTTACTACTTGAAGCTTCTGCTATGTTGTCATTAACAAGAGCATAACGATCACCTTGTCGCCTAACAATCTTCATACACACCAATGACTGAAAGTCTAAACTAGAGTTCCTTGACACAAACTGCATAACTGTTCTCTCAGTTAGTAAACCAAGATGCTCTACAATTTAGGTGACAAAAACTTCAACTACTATTTTGTTGGCTCTGGCTTTAGCCACATCCATTAGATGCATACTTAACCACATACCAGCATTAAACTGTTTAGCATGCACCATACACCACAACACAAATAATTCTACTTTAGAGACTGCACCTTGGCTACCTCCTCTACCGAATAACGTAGAAGTTAAAAACTTATAATGAAGGGTAGGGTCCACTAAAGCAGACGATTTAGACGTACTTGGAGAAAAAAGTTTCTTTAATTAGTAATTTCATTCCAAAATTTTATAGCCCTAAAATCATCATAGTAGTCACATAAATCACTATGTGAAAATCCAAATATACTATTAAGTACATCTAAAGTAATAACATATGGCATATTCATCAATCTAAATGTTATATTATTCACAATGCCATCTTCGTTAAAGATCAATTGTAAAGGAGTCAAAAATTCTAAAGTTAATTCAATGTATGAATTTTTCTAAATTCAACAAATCTATCACATCCTATGTTTTGCAATAATTCATTCACTCGGTTTGCTATTCCTAATTCAATAATAGCTCCATGATCAATAAATCTGTTTGGCATAATCGAATGATCTTTTAAAGTTGCATACCTTAACTGGCTCTCACGACTGTCAAATTGAAGACAAGGATTACCAAAAATAGGCATATCATTCAATTGAAAAGATGAAGATGCCAAGAATCTCACATAAGGCATAACCTAAGTAGCAATCAAGGTCACGGTGTAAATATACGTGTGATTCGTTAAAATATAAGTTTGTTTTTCTACTATACAACGTCTCAAACACCTAAAAGGTTTCTTATCAATAAATTGTTTAATAAATAATTATAAAGAAAAGGATTAAAACGAAGAAGATAATTAAAAAAAAGTCTCCCCCTCATAAACTCGGATGATACCTTGTCTAATTCAACATGTTATACTGACATCACAACAACAATGAAGTTTGTCCCTCTACAAATGCCAAAAACAAACTGAAAAATGATAGATTTTTTAGTTTTAATGGAAGTTGCCAGGTATCTCACCGACAGTTGATAGTAAACGACGTGTTGGAGCAGATGTTGGGGAAGCTGAGGCAACCAAAGAAGCAAGTGGCAAACGAGAGGAAGTCGCAAGAATCACCGGAGAAGAAGTTTCAGGTTGAAGAAGAAGAAGCTGCAGTAAACAGGAGTGATATTTGGTTGTGCGGCTCAATTAGAAATAGTGAACGATTAGGTTAATTTTAGGGATTTAAATTTCAGTCACGGGTATAACTTAATAAGTCACACATGTGACATTTTTTTATCTCATTTTTATTTCTTATTCTTACTAACTATGTTTATTAATTTGTTTTAAACTTATTAGTTTCAGTCACGGGTATAACTTAATAAGTTACACCCATGACTCATGGTGTGACGATTTTTCCCTTATTTTTACTAACTATTTTTATTAATTCATTTTAAACTTATTAGTTTTAGTCACGGGTGTGATTTTTATTCCTTATTTTTACTAACTATTTTTATTAATTCATTTTAAATATTCTAACTTTTATATTTTAACTTATTTTCTGCACAATAATTTTTTCCATATTCAAAATTTTTATTTTTCCCACATATTTTAATATTTAACAATATTCTTTTAACCATTAATAACATAATATATTCATAAATCCTCTCCAATTCCCTTAAATTTTAATTTTTTTTCATATGTCACAATTACTAAACTATTTTATCTTTTCTTCTCTATAAATTTCACAATATTCACTCAAATATTTCATCAATTTATCTTTTCAATTTCTTCGTTGCTATACATTTTCAAATTCTGTTATTTTTAAATTATTAATTTTAACTTATTTTGTTAATTCATTCTAAATATTCCAACTATTATATTTTGACCCCTCTCTTTAACAAAATTTTATCCACAATTACACAATTCTATTTTTTCGTACAAATTTTTAAATTACATAACATATATGTATATAAATACTCAATTTTAAATTACTAGGGCATTATAAATTATCACTGCACAAATGTGCAGTCTGCTACTATATTAAAAATTCTGCAACCTAACTCGCCTAATGCGTTAGATTATAAATTATATATTTATATATCAATCACTATATTTCTAATTTATTTTCAATCTAGGACTTTTTAAGCTTTCCAACAGCAGATCAATGGTTTTTACTCAGCCATCATTTTCAATCCTCTGAATTCCGACAGCAATGTATTATTACCGAGTCAACCGCCAACCTCGTTCAAACGTTAGAGAAGAGTAGACACATTGCTTAAGCATCAAAACTCATATCATGTCACTAAGCCACCAGAAATCATGAAAAACCAGCATCATCTGCTAAGGGGAACCCACACTTGTACTCATCACAGTACTGACTTTGGAGATAACGACTATTCAAAGAGTAAGACAAAGAACATACCTGCTCTTGCCAGCTAATGCAAGGTGAGCAACGACAAAGAATATGAAAAAAGGACAGGAAAAAGAAGAAGCGAGAAGCTGTATGCCGTGTCTGGTATGCCCCGCACAGAAACCATAACGCAAAAACACTGTGCAGCCTTTAATGAGTTGGTGGGTCTTCGTCGGGTGAGAAAATTTATAAATAAACAAAACCAACCTAAGTAGATGGTGAGCTGCAAGAACACAACAGGTGAGCGACTTTACACCAAAGACAATCAAATGTAAGGGTCCTACGAACTTGGGCGTATAATCATCTGGATGTGCCGGCATGAATACGAAACCTCGGAAGAACCTGAGGTCCATAACCATTAAGAAGGTTGCTGACAGATCTGTTTGGCATCAGAGAAAGTTCATATTTTTAATTAGAGCTTTAATTGTGCCTAATTAACATGGAACGAATAGAGATTTGCTGTTGCTAATCTTAATCTTTAGTTTGATAAGGACGTGCAGAAGAACAAAGCGATGATAAGTAATAGTCAAAGACATCAACTTCATGATTCAGCGCTTTCGAAATTTCAACCTCTCATTTTCATATCTACTCACACGGGCACATACATGACTACGTAATTGGTAAGGTCGAGTGAAATTATGGTAACACGAAGTCCTTGTCTGGTTTATATATAACGTATAAACATAATTTTTACAAGATAATGTCACATTAGGCATCTATGAAACCATAATCCTGACAGAAGTTTACTTTCAGGTGCTTGTTTGGAGGTAATGAGAAAAAATGTATGAGTATAGAATGAAAACTTATGCTTAGTATCAACAGGTTAACATTTTCATTCTTCTATTTTCAACAATACTCCATAGCTGTAGATTACTAGAAGAATGAGATTCATTGTTGGCTATATTTCATTCTCATTTCTTACTATATTCATTCTTATTCTTATTCCCGTTACTTTACGTAAATCAAGCAACTCTCAATCAAAATATACGAAAATAAAATAAAATTTAAAATCGGAGTATATTAAAGTTCTAGGTCTTAGCTGTTTAATAGACAAAATCGTACTGTTTTTGGGGGAGATCAAACTGTCGTATCAATCAGAGTACTTAATTAGCGTACGTACATAACGTATAGATATTAAAAAAAAATCATGCAACAACAAGAACAAGATCCCAGAAGCTAGATCACACCGTACAATACGATAAGTCGGTCTCTTTTTCACCGAACTCCTGAATCCTAATCTTAACCATTCTCTCCCACATTCATCAGCCACACTGTACAACCAAAACCCTGGTGCTTAGTAACTTCAAAGTAAAAGATTATAGCGTAAACCGCGAGGTTAAGGAGTGGAAGATGAAGCCTCTTGCCTTGACTCCCTCAAGTACCCAAGAAGCTTCTCAGCCTGCAAGCAACAACAAGGGATCAAACACCATCAAAACTCCACCAACTCTAAATTCTAAATCAATGGACAAATCCAAAGTTACAATTTTTCACCAACCTTATGCTTTGCACGAACACTTCCAGCTTGCGAAAGTGCAACAAGAGGAGGAATCCCACCTTCCTTCACAAGCAACCCTCGATTGCTAACATTATCAGCACACAGTTGCAACAATGTAAGAACAGCAAATTCCTTTCCTTTATCAGAACCATCTTCAGTAGCCTCAACAAAAGCAGCGATTCCACCATTCTCGACAATCGCCACCCTACCCTCCTTGATCGCCGCCAGACTACTCAAAACCACCATTGCCTTCTCTGCCATTCCCGCGCCTTGCTCCGCCACCATCCTAACAAGCGGCTTCACTGCACCGGCACTCACTGCCCTCTCTTTATTCGACCGTATCGAACACAACTTGTAAAGGGTCGTCAACGCGTCTTTTTTTCCTCTGTTAGAACCATTAATCAACAGAGAAACCAAAGGAGGGATTGCCCCACTTACCCCTATTGACGACTTGTTATCTTCAACCAAAGCCAAATTAAGCAATGCACATGCCGCGTTTTGCTTCGACGTCTCAGTCCCGGTCTTCAACACATAAATCAGAGACTTTATCGCACCAGCGTTGGTCATCAACTTCTTGTTTCCCTCATGAAGTGAGAGATTCAACATCGCTGTGACCGCGTGCTCTTGTGTCCACGGATCGTTGCACCGAAGAAGTGGGATTAACACCTGAATGGCCCCTGATTCTCCGATCAACGCACGGTTATCCGACCGGTTCTTCGCCAGTAATCGAAGCTTCGCCGCGGCGGATCTCTTGATGGCAGTGGATGGCGACCACAGCCCGTCGATGCAGATCTTCACCGTAGGCTGCAGATCCTCCGGCGAGATGCTCTCAATTATCTCTGTCGAGAAGCTCTCTCGCTGTAGAAACCCCATGCATGGCTCTACTTCAGATTGTTCACTGGGGACATTTTCCGGCAGCGGCAAGCTCGCTAGAAATTGGAGCTCTCCCGAGATATCGCTGCTACACACTGAAAAACCGCTGAACGCTTGCGAGATATCGAGAAACTCATCCTCCGTAAAAGAAGGAGAAGACTTACCCGACTTGTAGCTACTGGTGTTGTTGGTTTTTGAAGCGAGTTCATCGAGTCTTACGTCGATGACCGAGTCTGTAAGGTTCTCCGACAAGTAGGTTGTCGAGTTATCGGGAACTGAAGTAGAAGAGCTGAAGCTGACGTCGTCGTTTTCGTAGAGATTGGACCGTCTCGTCCTCATGGACCGGCCAATGTTGCGGTGAGTTTTGGTGGTGGAGCTGTATATACTGCAGTTTCCGGTTAAAGGGAATCGACTTGAAGAGTAATGTGACGGAGAATCTTCTAAAGACACCATTTTTGTTGAAGCTTTGAATCAAAGTTTCAAACTTTGAGTGTTTATCTAAGCCTTGTGAAGAGTTAAGGCAGTTCCATGGTCGAAGAAGTGAGACGAGAAGAGAGTTGTCTGATGTCAGAGACAAAGGCTTATCGGAGAATGGGAACTTTAAAGACAGGATAGGTTAAAAAGCTCGCGACATCGAAAACGGAAATTTTGTCTAAGTGTTTTATTTTGTTTCCATTTATTTAAGTTTATTTATAAGAGATTCAATAAAAATTTGTATAAATAAATGATTAAAATTTATGAAATAAAATAAAATATAATAAAATTAGATAGAACATCTCACACCAACACGTCATAATCATTTCAAGTCTCATCAACACGTCATAAATGCGACACTTACATGCATCAATTCCTATAAAATTAGAGGGCGCTTGATTCAGAGAGGATAATGATAATGAGAATATGAATATGAATAAATATAGCGAGGAATGAAAATGGATATAATCATTATAATTATGATGGTTGGTTAGGATGAAAGAATAATTACCATTACCATTTATGGTAGTTAGTTTGTTAAAAATATTAAGAAATAAAAATTTGTTAAAAATTTGTTTTATAACAAATTTTAAATATATTTTAAATAATTATTTTTAATTTATGCACCCTAATTATAATGACAAAATA
>JANVCL010000212.1:3812847-3826750 GCA_026546855.1 Erythroxylum incrassatum | reverse complement strand
AATGCATAATCAGATAATGGCAGTTGTGACCAGAGTAGCCACCGATTAGAGCTTAAAGCTCAACGAGTGAAACTGAGTCTCGAGCTCATAAGTGAAGCAGAGCCTTTGGCTCAATGTTTAATGTGCCCTATATGGGACAGTTCAGGCACTCGATCACAACAACGTAATAATTGGAAAAAGTGTCTCGTTAGCATTTCATATGCATCTTATTAAGTGTGTTTGATTGATCAAAATGCAGAATTGTCTATGCTCACTAAGTTCGCAAAACTCATCAAAATTATAACGTTGTCTTTTCAGGACCGAGGGACGACTCTAGCTACTGAGTGGCTCCATTGCCGTGTAGATTGTGTTGAGAAAAGTGAAGCCATGGCTCAAAGGTCGATCAGCTGGAATTTTTGGATGACGTAGTTAGATTGTACATATTTTCCTCTTTCTTGTAGTACTTTTGTACTAGATTTTGTTGTTGTACATGTAGTAAAGCTTAAAAGGAACAATATATACTTTCAATTTTGGGAAATGAAATGAGGAAAAGTTGGTTTTAATAATCTTGTGATTTGTCGTATGACAATTTATAATTATTATATTATGATGCCATATGAGGTGACTATAGTGATCGAACGTAGCTCGCTCTTATCGTAGGATATGTACCGGAATGACCTCCGGGCGTCCCGGTGCGTACTCTGTGGTAAGGGGCGCTTCAATCTTCTCAGCTGGACAACTGATCTCATCCAGTACCCTCTTCACCTTCTCAACCCAGAACTCAACCCTTTCAAATTCCTCCAGAGATGTCCCAGTAAATTCTTTGGCTCCATACTTCTTCCGCTGATCAATCGGAGCCGTAGGTGCTATCATTTGATGCAACAACGTCATCATATCCTGGGATAGCATAATTAAAGCCTCTCCTTGAGCTGAAGGAGGAGGTGGCACCTCAGCTTTACCTCAATTGACCCCCGAGGGTCCGAGTATTTCTGGACGAGTTTGCTCTGGCTGATTGCTCTCAGCAACTTCGTTATCAGATTCGCGAGATCCTTCCATCGTAAATTCGATAAACAAAACATGGGACACCGCATTAGGCCAAAACACAACTTGTACACTCAATAAAAGCAATAGTTAAGTGCTGGTAAAACCAAAATCGCCTAAACTATGCTCTGATACTAAAAGGATGTAGCACCTTACTACCCCCTGGGAGGATATGTGGATGTCACACAAGACAATACAAACAAACCAAAACATTTCGTGGAAGCATAGTATTCAAAAAATAAACATTTTCAAAACATAAGAAACATTTCACACATGCTTTTTTAGAATCTCAAACAAACATACAAGACATATCATAATTTCATAAACCAGCCTGAATTAAGGTTATTACAAACCTTCAAAAAAATCCAAAGTTATGTATAACCCCAAAATAAACTCAACAAAATACATTTTTGAGCAATACAAAACTCAGACTCCTTTGGCCAATGCGGTTGGCTTGTCCCATTCCTTAAGTCCTTCTCTCTGAACCTACACGGGGTAAATCTACTATGATAAGCATATAGCTTAGCGAGTAATAAGTAATATATACATAAACTGACAACTTGTCACACTGAATCATATAACAACATCAACATGCATTCAAAGATTTCTTTAACAGTAAGTCAGACAGAATGCATTTTAGAACATATTTTTATAAATAACAGAATTGCATGACATAAGAGGGTATAAACCCCTCAGAATCAAAACATAATTTAGTTTATCTTAAAATCAAACAGATGTCAGAGTACAAAATAAGATGACTGCTAAAACCATTTACAGAAACGGATAACGAGACTTATACAGAAGAGACCAAAGTCTCAACACCTAAGTGTCACTAACAGAAGACACTGAAGTGTCATCGAAGCAGCTGCAGACCCTTCAAGACATGCCTATTTACCTACAACTAGGACTCAACAGTTTTAAAGCAAAACAAAGTCATTTCAGACATTTTATTTGCATAACAAGTAGTCAATCATATTCACATTCAAGTAGCACTTCCAATGATATAATAATAAATCAAACGCCTCGGACAATCATTGTCCATAATTCAGAACACAATCAGTATAAATCAATTTCAACAAGCAGAACAAAGTAAGGTATGATCATCTAAGATTACTAACCAAAAGCTCCCTTATTGTTTATTACCTCGAAGTCTCGGCAATATTTGGAAATGGTCGCTCTATGCATTCTTCTATAACATTTAACACATATAGACATCACTATTGTGCATGATTAAAAATTCTTTTATATATACTGAATATGTATGATGTATGTTCATGACAAATTCTCGGGTATATGTTCTTACTAAATTGATGTAAACATCAACTGTACTTCAAAAATTCCAAAATTCATAAATTCAATAACTATTCTAGCTTTTTCATTCAGGTTAACATTGTATAATCAATAAGATCAAGAGAATGATGTATTTCTTTAACACTCTCTTCTAGAAAATTTAGCCTTTGTGTCTTAAGTTTCTAATCATACCAAGTTCATCTAATTTTGTTTATATTCAACGAGTTATGCTCAAAATACCATAGACTGTGTACATTTGAAATTTTGGCTAATGCATGATCATGCTTCCAAGTTGTACACCTCATAACTCTCAATTCCAATATTCAAAAATTACAAACTTTATACCAATTTAAAGATAAGATAATAAAATACAACTTTGGTGAAGACAACTTAGTCTAATTCGGCCTACATTAATACAGTTTATTCAATAACCCAAGGACATGATTTATGTCCCTGGTAGTGCTACAACCTAAGCCAAAACTTAATTTCATGTCAATTTTGCAAGTCTTAGCGATAGAATTAAAATTCGATTTCTTTAAGAAAGTTGTAGAAATATATTCAAGTTTAATCTGAATCAAGAATCAACTCATTCAAGAATCAACTCATTTGAAAATATACAGACCAAGATATCATCAAAATACTAAAGCAAATTTAAATTTATTAAACCTCTTCAACTTCATATTGAAACCTATCAAATTTCTAGATTTTTATCTTAAGTAGATTTCGGGTTAGATTTGTTCAACCATTTTGACCTAGACAACGAGGTATTTAGACAATACCTTCTACTAAACAAATGTTCCACAATGTCTGAAGTGTTCAATGACATCAATTTCATGCATTTTGGTTCATTATCATTCAAGTTATAATAAAAAATCTGCAAACTGTTTTCATAACTTGACAGAACACCAATTTAAACTTCAAGCCAAATTTCCAGACTCTTAAGGGCATATTTTGAATTCGATTCTTTCGTGAAAAATGTAGTTCTATGTCTCTAGTCCACTATAAATCAAATTCCATCCAATTTGGATATTCACAGATCAATTAATGCCTTAAATACATATGTATGTTCAGTAAAATACTGCATATAACATACTCCAATGACTATAATCCTTCATCTTGTTAATCAATCACCATATTTGTTTCTTCTTTCACCACCCACACATGCATCAACACCATTTACATATGCAGCACTCCTCAAGCATAAAAATATACACCATTCATGCATGCATTCAGTTACAAACGCTAAAACCTCTACAAAAATCATTTACACTATCATAAAACTTAAAGCATTACTTACTTGGTTTATACTTCAGAAAAATTCCAGAAATGGGAGAGCAAATAATGGGTTTTGGAGATGGCAAAGCAAGGAGGTAAGATAGTGTTTTCAGTGGAATCAATGAAAGGAGCTGCAGAAACTTTTTCCTAACGCTACGTGTCTCTCTTTAGGCTTGACACATGTTTCCAATGCATGTGTTACATGTGTCCTCCAAGTAAGGCTACCAATTGTCACTTAAATCTTTGTCCACAATTAATTGATCCATTTTTCACTCCATAATTTATCCATTGGTCAATTAATAATTTGTCTCTTATTTCAATATTTTCCTTATTCTTAAATACCTCAAATTTTCAATAACTTTCCTAAAATTCTCCAAAATTTCAAAATAATACTAATAGTCTCCAAACAAATTTTCAATGTAAATAATTCATAATTCAGATTTTAATCGTATTTATAAATCAATTATACCCGAAAATATCAATGAATACATTTATAATTATTTTAATGTCAAAATTCACATGCACATATTAGCGAATACTCAATTATGCAAAGCATATGATGTACTATAAATTCCTAAATTTTCTAACCCCTAATATGGGGTGTTACGAGTACGATCGGCTAAGGAAAGCTGTTGCCCCGTCCAATCAGAAAGGCGGTGTTGTACCTTTCTCGGGGATATGGTGATAAGTGCACTGGTGGACCCGGTCGTGAAGTAAGGGAACACCAAGATACCGGCCAAGGTCTATAGTCTGTTTAAAACCCAAGTCGCGACTCAACTTTCGTGCTGCTGAAGGGGGAACGTTCTTAGAGAAATAGCTGCGAGACTTGTAATGGCTAACCTTTTGACCGGAGGCACCACAAAATGTTGTGAGGGTGTCCCAGATGATCTGCGCTTGGGTCGTAGTTGCTTCCGAAAATAAGATGAGGTCGTCAGCAAAAAAGAGATGAGAAACGGGGGGACCATGCGGACTGAGGCGAATCGGCTGCCAATGCCCTTGTGCGACCGAGTGATTAATGAGATGGCCCAGGCGTTTCATTGTATTGTATAGCGTGTTGTCGTTTTAGCGTTGGACAATTGCAATGTCCACTACTATCATAATGTTGTAATCCAATTTTATCATTTTTAATTCAATTTTTTAATTTTTCAAAAAAAAACTTCTTTGGCTTATAACGAGGAACAACTAGTTGCTACAGAGGGCTGATGTGGTGCTTCTAATCAGGGGCATCCAGTTGCTGGTGCTAATGGTGAAGGACAAGTTACTAGTGATTATAGTATAGGATAGTATAGGACAGGTTGCTACAGCTGTTAGTGAGGATAACTTGATGGGCCTTTGGAGAGGGACAAGTGGTTGCTCCAAAATCAAATGAGCTTCGTGGGGGTAGAGGTGCTTCTTGCGAGGCTTATATAGCCTTAGATAATGAAGATGAAAGTGATTCAAATGATCCCAATATGAGAGTGATAATGATGACAGTTAAGGCAATTAAACACTCGGTGATTTTGATGGTTCTAGTTTATTTGATTATGATGGCTTATTTGAAGTGGGAGTTGAAGAAAATGCTAAAAGTCAGACAGGTTTTTTATTTAGGTTCGGTCGGAACCCAACCTTTTAGTTTTTTAAAAAAGTGTTAAAACAATAATGTTCTTGACAAATTAACGTCATTTTATTATTGTCTATTGAGTTTGGGGTCAGACTAAACTTTAGCAGCTCAGCTCAAGGCCCAGTCAATCTAGGTGAAGTTGGGCCCAATTTGTGCCCAACTAAGCCTAACTTTTTGACTGGTTAAAGGTTATCATATATGTATAATTGTCGGTTAAAAGGTAAACATGAAACCTAATTGTTATTTAGAACATGTCTTTAATATTAACATGGCATGTGTTGAGCACATATTTCATGTTAAACACATCTACATATATTGACATATAAAGATAATTAAAATTATAAAAGATGAAGTATGTGATGCGATAATATTATACATCTTCAATAAATTAGGAAGATAGCATTTTTATTAATAACATCTCATGCAACTCCTATATTTATAATATTATTCCAAACGTTTCTTTTAAATTCATATGATTATGAATTTGAATATCCAAATCATAAAAATTTAGTTGAATATGACTTATTGCTATATAAATAAATATAATCAGGTTAAGATGTCATTCAATTGGGTGAATAAATTTAATAATAAACAAAACTTCAGTTTATTTTTATAATAACATAAAAATAGATATAAAACAATTAATGATATTGACATGCCAACCTCATATCACTTAAACTCAACCAGAACTCATTAAGTCTAGCTTGGACTAATTAAACTATTATTTTAATTAATTTAAATTGCATTTAATGGATTATTATATTAGCACTATTGATTGATCCACTTATTACCTTTATCTGTTGTTTGTTTGAATTGTTGATCAAACGATTGGATTCTGACTTAGTCAAGGCCTACAAGTTTGATCGTCAATTTCTGGAGAAGTCGAAGAATGATCTGAGAAAAATCCAAGCAGTGCTCGACGTTGCAGCGAATACGGAGGCTGCTGTTCAAGACGAGGGAACTTGGCTTTGTCATCTTCGACATAATCTTTGGATGGCCAAAGGTTTTGTTCAGAATAAAGAGATCCCTTTATGAGAACTTGTGTCAAGGTCAACTTTGAACTGCGGATTAACTTACTAATGTCATTCTTCTGCTCATACATGAAAAAGTGTAAGAATCGGATAAATATAGGATCGTTCTCACATGTAAGTCACGTGATCAACATACAATTACAACCAAGAAACGGCGACGCATCGGTAAAAGACGTTAAAGAAACTGAAGACCCACAAGCAGAGTGCGCATTACAAACATAAAGGGCTGCTACTTGGGTAATTTATCAATTATGAGAACCAGAACCTACCAAATTAGGGATTGGGTGTGTTGACGCTTCCAGAAGAGGGATTGGTCAGCACCATGATTTCATGTGTTTTTATCTCTGCTGTCATTGCTAGATTGCTCGAACTATTGGCTTTTCAGTCACTCAAAACCATCAAGTTTAATCGTCAGCTTCTGGAGCAGGCTAAGAATTCTCTGACAAAACTTCAAGGAATGCTTGATGATGCAAGGAATGTCGAGATTGCTATTAATGACAAGGAAACTTGGCTCCGTCTTCAAAATTCTCTATATTACGCCGAGCACAGGTTGGATGAGTTTGAGTACAACACGAAAACTGAATCTTCTGCTCGTCGATCCACAATGAATAAGGTTAGCAACTTTATGTGGTCTGGAAAGTCACATCACAATAGGAAAGATTTGGAGCAACTTTTATTCATTTTAGATTTTGATCTTGAAAACGCACTGGAACGTTTTTGTACTATGGGCATGAGAGAGCCCATTGTAGCATCCCCGGAAGTACCCACAAGTATGTCTTCTTCGCTGGTTGCTGAATCAGTCATCTTTGGTAGGGATGAAGAGAAAGAATCCATTTTGAAAGTGCTATTGTCGCATCAACTAGAAGCGAGTGGCGGGGACAACAAGATAAGAGTCGTTTCTGTAGTGGGTAAGAGTGGCATAGGTAAGACCACCCTTGCGAAACTCATTTACAATGATGCAAGAGTCCAAGCATATTTTCATGTCAAAGGTTGGGTATGTGTTCCTGATGATTTTGACCTTTACAAGATGGGAAAAGATATTCTTCAGGGTGTCGATGTCTCTTCAATGGCTTCTGCTACTACCATGGGAATGGAGCAGCTTCAAGCTGAACTACAGAAAAAGCTGGAGAATCAAAAGTTCTTGATTGTGCTAGACGATTTGTGGTATCAAAATGACAGTACTTGGTACAACTTCGTCAAGCTTTTGGAGACTGGGGCCCCAGGGAGCTGCCTCATCGTTACAGCACAATGCGGTAGGGCCGGATCACTTGTGGGTCACTCATCATTGTTGGTTCAGCTCGAGGAATTATCTGATGACTATTGCTGGAAATTGTTTTGTCATCTTGTACTTTCCGATCAAAATCTTAATCGGAATAAACGATTAGTAAAATTGGGTCAGGAACTTGTGACGAAGTGTGGAGGCCTTCCTTTGTGTGTGAAAGCATTAGGATGTCTCCTACATTCTGTGAGAAATGTCGAGGAATGGGAAAATATATTAGGAAGTAGTTTGTGGGACTCTGCAGGAACTGGGGTTCATCCAATTCTACGATTGAGCTATGAATACCTTCCACCATATCTGCAACGATGTTTTTCCTACTGTGCAATACTCCCCGAGGATCATCAAATTCGAAAGGAAGAGTTGGTCCTTTGTTGGATTGCGGAAGGGCTCATTCATGAATATAAAGATAAGGACGCAGAAGAAGTTGGTGCGGAGTATTTTGATGAGCTTTTGTCAAGGTCTTTTTTTGAACCACAAAATTATGGTTATGAAACATGTTTTGTCATGCATGAGCTTATGCTTGACCTTGCTCGGTCGACGGCCAGAGAGTGTACTGGAGGGACGCAAGTAACTCGGAAAGTTCCCACAAATTCTCTATTTGATGAATCTACCATCTTCGGTAGGAAAGCTAAAAAGGAGTCTTTGATAGAACTGATACTATCTGACGATATGAATGACAACAACATTCGTGTAGTTTCCATAGTGGGTGTGGGTGGTATTGGGAAGACAACACTTGCACAACTTGTTTACAGAGAAGAAAAAGTTCAAGATTCATTCGATTTCATGGCATGGATATCTGTTCCAAGAGATTTTGGTGCGTTTAATATAATTAAAAAAATTCTTAAGGAATTCTCATCGATGTGTTATCACAACATGACACTGGAGCAACTGATGGTTAAATTAGAGAGGCAAATAGCGGGCAAAAAGTTTTTAATTGTACTGGACAATGTTTGCCGTCAACGTTCAGATGAATGGGAGCGTTTGCTCACACCTTTGAGGTCTGGGGCTCTAGGAAGTTGGCTCATCCTGACAACACGCCACTATAATGTAGGACTACTTTATAACAAGCCACTATACACAATTTCTGAGCTCAATCCTTTATCTTCTGATGATAGTTGGCAATTATTTTGTAATCACGCATTTGCAGAGGAAAGTTATAATTGGCACCCAAGCTTGGAAAAAATTGGTAGAGAGATTGTTCAGACCTGTCGTGGTCATCCTTTAGCTTTAAAGGTACTAGGAGGTGTCCTACATTCTATGAGACGTGTAGTGACTTGGGAAAAAGTATTGAGTGACTTAAGGCATATTCAATTTGGCAGTGTTTATCATCCTATACAATTGTGTTATCATTTCCTTCCATCATATCTCAAGCCATGTTTTGCCTACTGCACATTATTTCCGTACGGTTATGAATTTCAAAAGGAAGAGTTAGTCCTTCGTTGGATGGCTGAAGGTTTTGTTGCACAAGTTGAGAATAAGGACATCCGTGAAGTTGCTGAAGCGTACTTTGATGAACTTGTGTCAAGGTCAATCTTTGAACTGCGGATTAACTCTTATAAATCTTGCTTCGTTTTGCATGACCTAGTTAGAGACATTACCAAACATATCGTGAAAGAGAATTGCATCTTTTTGGAAGGTAAAAGATTATGTGAACTTACCTCACCAGTTCGCCATTTATCGTGGGTGAGGAGTACACATCCATATTTGCAGGAGGGATTCCCACTCACCCAGGACATTCAGTACTTGCATACATTACTGGTGGTGTCCCAGCCATGGCTGCAGCTTACACTAGATCATACGTGTATACTTTGTAATTTATTGCCAAAGCTCCGATGCCTAAGAGTTCTTTCTCTGTCTCAATGCCAAGATGTAAGTGTGTTGCTTGGTTCAATCTCCAGGTTGAAGCATTTGCATTACTTAGACTTTTCTAAAACACCTATTAAAAGGCTGCCTGAAAGTTTCTGTGACTTGTATTACTTGCAAACGTTGAAGTTAAACCAATGCAGACAGTTGATTGAGTTGCCGGCTAATGTAGAAAAGTTGACAAATATGCTGCATCTTGATATTGAGGGTACAAGCTTGCAGGAGATGCCGCCAAATATGGGTAGACTAACAAAGCTACAAAACTTAAGTAACTTTTTGGTGGGAGAACTTAGTGACTGCAGCATCAAGGAATTGGGCCAGCTGAAACATCTCCGAGGATCACTTGCAATTCGGAACCTTGAAAATGTTGTGAATGCTGGAGAAGCACTGGAAGCTAATTTGAAGGAAAGGAAGCATCTTCAGGAGTTGATACTAGAATGGAGCTGCGATACAGATGATCCAGTACGTGACAAGGGTGTTCTTGATGGATTGCAGCCTCACATAGATGTGGAGAAGGTTTCAGTTATTGGTTATGGAGGTTTGAGTTTTCCAAATTGGGTCGGAGACTCTTCTTTTATGCAATTGGTAACTTTGAAGCTTGTGGGCTGTAAGTATTGCTCCTCGCTTCCACAACTTGGGCATATGTCGTCTCTGAAGAATCTCCAGCTTAGAGGTTTTGACAGTGTTGAGGTTGTTGATGATGCATTCTATGGAAAATTTGACTCTTCATCTATCAAACCATTTCAATCCCTCGAGATTTTGAGGTTTGAAAAAATGCCAAAATTGCAGGAATGGATTCCCTATGGAAAGGGAGATGACAGTGGAGCTTTCCCTCTTCTTCGAAAGCTCTCAATTGTAGATTGCCCCAATCTAAACGGTGTTCTGCCCGTTTGCCTTCCTTCTTTGAAAAAACTGCATGTTATAAGATGCTGGAAGCTTGAATTTTCATTTCCAAAGGCTCCAAGACTCACATCAATGATTTTGGAGAATGGTTCTTGTTCCGTCGAGTTCAGTCATTCCCGTTCCCTCAAATTTGTCCAATTCAACTCCCAACGATCAATGGTAGAGATGATGGAGAAACTTGGTACCGCTCGTATATTTGCTTCAGAGAAAGTAGTAATAAGGCGTTGTGAGTCTCTCAGGTGCTTCCCCTCGGAATTGTTCCCCGGGCTGAGGATTCTTGAGGTTGAAAGTTGTCCAAATCTTCAAATTCCTTGTCCGAATTTCAAATCCTTTGCAGAAGAATTGTCTGCTCATATGGAGATATCGGAGTCACTGCCAGAATGTATGCACTCTGTGCTCTCTTCCATTGTGGAATTTAATATAGATGAATCCAGTGAAATTGCTAGATTTCGAAAAGGAGGTTTGCCATTCAAATTACGATCACTTTCCATCTCCAATTGCAACAAACTGGTTTCTGGGTTTAAGCATTGGAATTTGCAGAATGTCTCATCTCTTTCTGATTTGGAGATTAGTAAGTATGGAGGCATGGAAGTTTTCCCCGAAGAGATATTGTTCCCCTCTTCTCTTACTTCTCTTCGAATTTTATTTCTACCAAATGTCAAAAATCTGCAGTACACAAAGTTCCATCAAATTACCTCTCTATCCATTTCCGATCTTCAGATTTTTGAGTCCCTATTCAACAAGGGAACTCGATATCTCAACTTGCTTGAAAAATTGGAGATTAGGCTGTGTCCTGAGTTGCTGTCCCTACCCACAGAGGGACTGCCCTCCTCTCTTGCATCTCTAAAAATCTATAAGCTTCGAAATCTGAAATCTGTGGAAGGACTTGCACACCTCATTGACCTGAAAATACTAGAGATTTTTGGTTGCCGAAATTTGCAACTCTTGCCAGAAAGCTTGCCATCCTCCCTCCTTTATCTATCTATTTGGGACTGTCCTTTGCTGAAAAAAAGAAGTCAACGGTACAGTGGAGAAGATTGGCCAAAGATTTCTCATATTCCTGCAGTTGAGGTTAATGGTTATAATATCTGATAGTACAGGAAGTGTCTTAAGTTCTTGCGTTTGTCACACACTGATCAGGTATTTGCATCAGCTTCTATTGGGATCCCTTTCCACTTCATAAAGTTTATTTAGCTTTGTTGTGTGTTGATCAACCTGAAATTGACTGCCTCAATTTGCAGTTGTCTAGCTTGACCCTCACAATCTCTCAGCATCTTATTTGCCAGCAGCTGCCATAAGATAGCTTGAAATGATCAGAACAAAATATTAGTAGTGGAGATCAGGTCTCTCAAAATCCTGAATTTACTTAGTCGTCATGGCTCATATCTTTATGTCCTAATTATGAATCTCAAATGTTCTTTGATAAAACAACAGGTGTATTTGTCCTCCGAACCATTATAATTCTCAGAAAGAAATCAAAATGCTCATGATCACCTACTAAAGAGCTGGAGGTTTCAACCACATCAGATGATGTTCTCTTGTTTTTCTTTCCATAATTTGCAGATGGTGATTTCAGATTAGCATTTGCAGTTTATGCTGCTGGTTCCAAGTCTTTAATTCCAGTGGTTTTGCAACAAATCAGATTCATCTATGTGTTATATAAAACAGATCCCTTTTTTTTTTCTTTTTCCATATTCTGCTAGTTGGACTTTCGTAATCAATTTCGATTTTCTTTGGTGTAAGAACTACTTCATACTCAATCCTTTTTCATCTCTAAGTGCCCTTGTATGTATTCTACAACTTGGTTCGTTGTTACATTTCCTTTGAGTTGGCTGGAAAATTGCAGATTAACCCTAAACTGAGAACTGTATCAGGAATTGAAAATTTTGTTCCTTTCTTCTGTATTGATTGAAGCAGTTCCAGTTCCCAGAAAAATGAAAGTTGTTCGATCTGAGTCATTGAACAGAAACAAAAGTAGAAGATTTAAGTATACTGACCTCCAAACTGAGACATTCAAGAGGTTGACATTGTTACTTTTGATATTTATTATTGTAGAAGAAAATATTTTAATTTTAAATTTAGTCAAACACGAATAATAATATCTGACGTCAGTGATTCATCAGCCTTACATATACCTAGGTTAAAGTGAATATAGAATTATTAGGATGAACTCTTCCTTAGCTATCATGCACCCTCTCCCCTGATTGGGATGTCATATCACATTAAATTATAGAACTAATTAGCTACGGTCAAATCTAACATTTTAAGTGTGCGACGGCGAAAACTAATTAAATTTAAAATTATAAAAAAGACTAAGGCATTTCAAACTATGGATAAATGTGATCCATAACCCAACAAATACATATGCATAAAATTCAATTTGTCTCTTCTTTTTGTTAACACATTGATTTAAATGTATTTATCGTTAGGAATTTTTAAACGGTAAATCTTATTACGCAAGACTCTACGTTTTATAAGAGTTGAAAGAGGGTCACCAATTATAAATAATTTTTTTATTTTATAAAAAGGACGTTTTTATGATTCAAACCGATTACAATGTAATCCGGTTCGATTGGTCCGACCACTGGTTTAATAAATTTTTATTTTTTTGTTTTTCCCCTTATTTTTAGTATATGTTTGTTTTTTTTAATATTATATATAATTAAATATAATTATTGTATAATTATGACGTCACATCGGTTCGACCGGTCGAACCGGTCAAACCGGTGATCAGTAAGGCTTCTAGTTTGATGGCCAGTCTGGGATTTAAAACACTGATTAAACTTTATATCTTTTGATGAGTAAAGACAATCTCTTTCAATTATATTCAAGTTCTTTACTTTTCTTAATGTTTACTCGATTTTGTAATGATCTAATACTGATTAAACATTTTAAATTTTATACTTCTTATTTTACTGTTTTAATTTTCAGTCCGATTTTAAGTAAATTCATTTATTCATTATGCATATTTGTCATTAATAACAGTCGAGGATTTGCAATTAAGCAGCGATTTAATTGGTTAAACAAATTCTTTTGATCAACGCAAGAGATTAAATGAATTTTATATTTAATAAATCAAATAATTCATTTAAAATATATTATTTATTTAATGCAATTCTTATATATATTGGAATTTATGGAAAATGTCACTTTTGCCGTACCAGACACGATCTCCCTATCACTGTTGCTATTATTTTAAGTTACGTATGTTGCCGCTTTCCAAGTCACAGATTCGGACACCATAGAATCGACAACCAAACCCAGTTGAGTTCCTGAAAATCATGGATTCGGTCCTGTCGCGGAACAGCCGTGTTCTAAATTTGTTATGCAATCTGTGAAGACCATTCCTATTCCTACATCAGAGGATCATGTTTCTTTGCGATACATATATTATAACAATATGTTTATATTATTACAATGTCAATGATTGTGTCATAAGCAATATTACAGGAGTAGACAGACTCCTCAGGATATGAACTTATAATTTAGTTATAAAATACCCTACCTGTAAATTATTAATACATACATACATACTGTTAGTGAATATATAAAATTAATTATGTTATGTGAGATATATAAAACTAATTAAGTTGACCTCACACAACAGCTTAAGCTATTGTGGTGAAACGGTCAATTAATATG
>JANVCL010000212.1:3765304-3781710 GCA_026546855.1 Erythroxylum incrassatum | reverse complement strand
GACACTTATTTTGAATAATTAAAATGTATCTAAAACGACACTTATTATAAATTAGAGGGAGCATGGGCGGAGCTACAGTGAGGGCAAGTGGGGGCACTTGCCCCCACTACTTCTAAAATCTTTTAAATTTAAAATTATTATTTTAAATTTTAATTTTATAAAAAATTAAAATTTTACTCCTATTAATTTAATTGGTGACAAAAAAATAATAAAAATAATAAAAATAATAAGATATCAAATAAAAAATAAAATCTAAGTCTATCTATTTTTATTAAAATTATTATTATTTGAGGCCATGACTTTTTTAAATGAAAGCCTATAAAAAAGAGAGATAAAAACTACATGTTTCATTGACTTTTTTTATTCAGATTTTTTTACCCTTTTGACTTCTTCATCATACTACTTTTTGACTTTTTGTCTTTTCTTTCCCTAACTCCACAAGGACTACCACACTCAAAGCGTAAAACAATAATCTATATTGAACGCAATTGAGGAAAAGATTCCTTCACAAGTCTTACCCCGTTCTAATGTTGATAGGTAAATTCCCACTTCTTTTCTTTAGAAGAATGTGTAGTACGTATAATTAAGAGATGGGTTCTTGTAAGTTGTAATAGAGTTGGTACATTTTTAATCTTTACATTCTTTTAAACTTTTAATGAAGACGCAAGATAAGATTTCTCATTGTAGACGAAAAATCGTAACATATAAAGTCGTACAAATAAACAAAAACAGTACAAACTATCTAGCACTAGTGACAATAGGGATAAAAGAAGTATTCTAGATGACCTTATGAATAAAAATAAATGGTCTCAGATTTTATTCTTTATTTGATATTTTAATATATCTATAATTATTATTATTATTATCACCAATTAAATTAATGGGGAAATTTTTTAATTTTTAATGAAATTAATTATAAAAATTATAATTAAAAAAATTTCAGTAATATAAAAGTACTTTAAATATTTTGCCCCCACTTAAAATAATTTCTGGATCCGCCCTGAGAGGGAGTATAATATTAGATATAAAAAAAATTCAAACTCATGTTTTAGCTTACCAAGAAGACCTATCCATGCAAAGAGTGTAACTAACTAACACCACAAAAGTAGTGATGACTCCAATCTTGATGGAATCTCATTCTCCTTTTCATAAGTGGTATTCAAATCTCTCACGCATACACAACTAACTCATTCTACTAGTAAGGAGATTGATTCAATGATTGCAATCCTTGGAGCTAGGGAGAGTAAGAGAAAAAGTTGAAAGAAAAAGAGAAGTTTGAATAAAGAGTGCAGCAAAGCAACTTGTTGAGTGGATCTTGGATAAGATTCTTGATAACTTCTTTATATCTCATCAAATCATTTCTGCTTTTGTCCAAGAGGTTGTGTACGTAATCTCGGTTTGGAAGGTGAATACAAATCCTATAGGAACATGATCACTATAATAAACACTAGCGTTGCATCTCTCCCTATCTTGTATAATTATTCTCGAAATCCATCAAATTATATCATTTAGGAACTATATTTATATCATGATTCTAAAAGTTCAATACATATATTAAAAGGTGTTACTTTATCCCTCCAATCCAAAAAAACATGTTATCTTATAATGATTTACTAAAAGCTCTAGCTTAATAACTAGAGAAAACTATATTTACATGTAAATATATAAAGGTAAAGTGTAATGTTTTTAAAATCGAATCAATTTGACTAATTTAATAGTAAAAATTTTGAATCAAACAATTTTTTAGTTCAATTTTTAACTTTTCAATTTAATTTAGTTTAATAATTTTTGTTGTTAAAAACTGATAAGTTTATTAATTAGTCGACTACAAATTATTAGATTTTTATAAACCAAATAAACTGGTTAATTTTTATTTAATAGTTTTTTATTTAAATTTTAAATTTTTTATTGGTAAAGATAATTTTCTTTGTTGTTTTTAAAATATTGATAAAAATAACTTTTAAATGCAAATATTTTATAAAATACACCCAAAAATATATATTTTTCTGCAAATTAATTCAAATCAAATTTATCACTAAACAATAAAAAAGAAAACCATCTTGAAACTCAATTAGGTTAAGACCATCCTTGAAACTCAATTAGATTAGATCCTAATCTTAATCTTAACTCAATTGAAATCGAATTTAAGGTCCCTTGGATGCCATTATAATTTGCTTATGAGTTTTTGATCTCTAAAAAATCCATCTTAAGCTTTTGCTTTCAGATCGAACAAATTTCTTAACGTATTTATCCACATAAATTGATTTCATGAGATACATTAAGATTCGAATATCCTTTTGTGGATTTCCAATCTATGATTATTTCTTCCAAGCTAGACATGCTAGCATCGCCACTTGTTAAATATACGAACCTTCACTTGCCAAATTCAAACTAGATGTCACTTGATGCACAAAATAAGAGATGATCATGATGATTAAGTTTTTTCTGAAAACAACGCTAACTTTTACATAAATGAAACATGATAATTAATATAGCACTTAAGTATGTCGAGCCAAATAAAAGATTCGAAATGTACTTGAGACGTATATATATTGTATTACCCAAAGGAAAGTGGATATTGTCAGAAAAAAACAAAATGGAAAGTGGCTATAGAGTGCAACTATCGAGTAATCTATTCTACGCATAAAATCGATCTCTATTAATCCACTCTCTTTTTTTTCATTGAAACGAATCCGCCGTTATTACTTTTTTGAATAAGTATTGGATAAATTTTTGAATTGGTATAATGACTTGTAAATCACGTCAATTAAGTATTTTGCATTAAATAAGTTACGTATAACTGACTCGATCCAGAGAGTTAAGTAGAGAGATTCGAATATAGGATCTTTTGACCCTATGTTTCCTACTCCATCAACTCAACTAGAGCCTAGTTCTTCTTACTTATCGTGTAAAGAACACTTTGGTTTGGTAAAAACTATAACAATCAATTGGTAACGTAAAAATGAATATCTAATAGCCAAGCTACAATTTTTAAGGTAAAAACATCCAAGGTTATGATGGTTATCAACACTATAAAAATAAAAGAGCTTCACACAAATATGAACTTGTATGCATTAGTTAATATAATCCATCCCTCTGGTTCAGGAGAGTTGGTAACATTTGTATCTTTATGTATTATGTTTTCTTTTTTAAGGGGAGAGTCTTAAATAGTATATTGTTGAATTAAGAAAGATTCCAATTGATATTTTGATAATAAAAATATATAATTATTAATAATAAATTTATTATTAAGATAAAAGGTAAAATAAGAACAAAATGATGTCATAAACTCAAGAATATAGTTTATGAAGTTGATAAAGAGAAGTTGAAGTTTATAATTGTTGAAATGAAAATCAAACTAAGAATAAAAGAAGATCATAACTTAACAAGGTCATTCTTTAGTTTTTAAAGAATTTATGCTTTTTATCTTGATGAATTTAATGCTCTTATATCCAAAAAAGTCTTCAAAATGTTTATGCATAATGTGGAAAATATTTTCCTTAAAAGAGAAAAAATGATCAAGCACTCTTCAAAAGAACAAATTGTTAAACCAAGTGAGAATGATAAGAAGGATGAAATGCCTCCATTAGATTGTAACCTCAAAAAGAATCTTTATAAGTAACGTTCATCAAGAGGTAGCTATTAATCATATTGTAGAAATTTGTCTCATATTGCTCTTATTTATTAATGTGAGGATAAATTCTTAGTTATGGATGTTTGTGCTTGCAATGTGAATAAAAAAAATTGAACATTTTTTTAGTATATGTGAACTAAATCTAGATGTTAATTGCAAATAGGGATATTTAGTTAAAATTTATTCATACATTAAACCGGTTAGGATGTAGTTTTATTAAACCTATGAGTGATTAGGAAAGGATTAGACATGAGTCTATGTGTTCAAAGTCTCCTTTAATGATTATAATAATTCTTGACTGATATTCATGTGATTTACTAAATGTTTTGATGTTTTAATTTAAATTTCAAAGGTTGTTTATCAAGTTATCTAATCAACTGGTCAACTAGTGTCCTCAAAATGCACCCCTTTTTGCTTTCCAATGAGTTTGCTAATTGTTTGATCACTTGTCTAGTCACCTAAATAGTTGGTTAACCAGTATCTTTTAATGGTCAACCACACCAATCATTGGTCGACCAATATAGTTTTATGGTTAACCAGTGTGGTGAGTTCAAAGCAAAATTTTAGCTTTTTTTTTCCTGGTATGTTCAAAATTGCTCCATATATCTTATTCAAGACAAATTTTTTCAACCATTGTAGCCTTTGGTTGACTAGCCTTCATGTTCTAATGGCTATCTCCTTATCTTTTTTATATTTTTCATCTTGTTTGTTTATATCTTCCATAACCTTAAACAATTCACTATTTTCTTTGAAAAATTTCATCCCTTAAAATCTCTTCAGATTGCATCAAATTAAAATTTTGTCATCCTTGAGTCTCAAATTTGAGAATTTTCAAAACTTTTGTAAATTAATAATTTTTTAAAATCAATTTTTTCACAGTTAATTTATACAAAGAGTCAAGGATGTTTCTTTTTAATTATCTTGATACATCTTTCATTTTGTCATTTTGAGCATTTTTTCATATTTATATTTTTGAGATTTTAGGGATTTCAAAATTCTTTTTTGAATTTGCTTCAATTGAATTTTCAACTTAGGCATAATACCGAAATTATAGAATTTTCAAAATCAGAATAATTAGGAAGTTTTACCAAAATTGACCTTTTAAACAATTATTTTGACTTTTTAAATATTCAATGGTCCTTTCCCTTCAGAAAGTTTATTAATCTTAATCAAATTCATTTTAATTTTTAACCCAGTTAGTTTGTTGCATGATACTTTATATCATGCATTTTTGAATATTTGATTTATTTTTTAAGATTCTAGAAAGAGAGAGAAAGATTGGTGATAATAGATTCGGGGGGAGTGATTGCTTTGCTGTTTTTGTATTTTTTGCACTTTATATGATATGCTTGAGTAAATTTATAATATCTACATCTATGAGTATTTCTTTGATATTGAATATCTCTTTTGTTCTTGATATTGAATTATGTTATTAATATTGCATTGTGTTTTACAAAAATTAAGGAAGAGTTAATCATTGTTTGTGTGCTCAATTTTATTATTGTTCTCTAATATCACAAGTATTTTGTCATCATCAAAAAGAAGAAGATTGTTCAATCAAGGAAGATTCCAATGGATGTTTTAATGATAAAAAAACATAATTACTATTAATGAATTTATTATTTTAATAAAAATCTAAATGAAAACAAAATAAAGTCATAAATTCTAGAAGATAGCTTATAAAGTTGATAAAGAGAAGTTGAAGTTTCCAAATGTTGAAATGAAGATCAAACTAAAAATAAAAAAATATTAAGAATTATCAAGTCAAATTTTAGTGTGTAATATTAATTGTAATCTCATTTCATCATTTTGATGTTCTATAAAACTCACAACGCATAAACATTTCATTTTACTTTATTCCATAAGCCTTTCCATTAATCAAGAGGTATCAAAGCTTTTGGTTTTAATATAAAAGTGTCTTGATCTTTCGAACAAACTTTAGGAAGTGTTTAAATCATATTTGCATTTAAAAAATTTAAGTTGTTAAAATCATGTTTTTAGGATGATTGGTCAACTTATATGGATTAATGATCGACCAATACAGGTTAAAGTTGTTAAATTTGATGTATCATAAGTTTGTTGTAACATTGGATGATGTATTAGTCGATTAGTGTTCTAAACATTGAGAGAGATTTTGAAGTGGTTCAAGAAGGAAAAAAGGTAGAGAAAGAGAAGAGCTTCCATTTAAGCCAAAGATCTATTCATTTGGTGAAGAATCAATGATGAACGTTCGCATTCAGACGTTTCCAGATTATAGAAGCAAATGCTAATATGGAGTATACTGTGAGTAGACTTAGATGGTCTTATTTCATTGTTTGTTCTGTTTGAATTTTTGTATTAATTGACTACTGGATGATGATATGAATATGATTTGATTGTATTGATTTTCGGACAAAAGGTCCGATGATTGTGAGGTATGAATGAGATATTGAAGTACTCATTATATGTGAATTTGATGAAATACATGATACATGACTTGGTTGTTAAATGCCGAAATTAGTTCCGAAGGAAAATGTGAACATGCATATAAATGAAAAAGTGATATTCAACTTTAATGATGAATGTCGGACTAAGGTCCAATGATATATGAGTATGATTGCATGAGTATCTGCAAATATGATTGAGGCATTCCATTTCATGAATGCATGAAACATAATGGCAGTTGTGACCTGAGTAGCCACCGAAAAAGAGCTCAAAGCTCAAAGTGTGAAAAAGAGCATCGAGCTCAGAAAGTGATAAAGAGCCTAAGACTCACTATGTAAAATGAGCCATGTATCCCCATCAGCTAAGGGACAATTAGCAATGAGCCCAGTATCCAAAATAGATACGGGACAGTTTAGGCACTCGATCATAACAAAGTAACAAATAGAAGGTGGGTCTCATGTACACTTCATATGCATAATATGAATGATTTAAGTGTATTGAATCTGAAATGTGAAATGATGTGAATTAAGTGTTATGTGATTGGGTGAGCCATCAATGATGGTCACTTATTGAGTTCGCAAAACACACCCAAAATTTGTAAATATTTTTCAGGGCTCAGGAGAATACCCCGTTAGGCAAACGGGAGTATACCTACTACAGACAATGAGAGATAGAGGTCGGGATTAGTTCGCGTTTGCATGGTGTTTCTTTATTTTGCACTGAATTGTATATTCTGCAATTTTTATATCAAATTATGCATTCCGAAAGTTTTGTACAATGTGTATATAATTGATGTTGTAATGTAAAGACACTATAACCAAAATGTTTTGTATTTTGTAATGAGCCCAAATGGCTATTGAAATTCTGTTAATTGTATTGCTTTGATTGAAAAAGTTTATGAATAAAGTGGGCCAGATTTGAATGTTGATTTCCGCAAAAAGGTGTGTATGTTTGTTATTTGAAAAAAATATTTATATCAACTTTTGACGGACTGAATGCCCTAGCATGCCACCCTCACGGCGCTCCGACTCGGATATCACTGATGATGTCGGGTATGTGTCTTGCGGGAGTGAGGTGCTATAGAAATTCGAAGAAGAGTCTTGGGAGTTGAGGTAGGCAAGAGTTGTTTATAGAACCACTATCATTCATTTTATATTTTCTTTTCCCTATCAACTTTAAATTATTATCCAATTATTTGATTAATTTATTTTAAGTAATTTTTATCCATATTTATATTAATTATTGCTAATTAAGTACATTGGTTAGAAATATTCTTGAATTTTATAAACACCCTCACCCTGCTTGCTATTAGGGACTAACACATTCCTTAAGATTTAATGAGGAAGCTACTAAACTTAAAGTTTGTTATACCAATCATAACATTTGATAAAGGCCTATATCATCACCAACCTTTATAGAGATACATTTTGATGGAAAAAGTATATACTTTAGAGGAAGGTCAAGAGTGGGAATAATATTTTTATACCTTAGAGGAACCAGAACAATCCCTATAGAGGATTGAATGATCATTTAAAAGGCCATAAGGCCAAAGAAGAAAGAAAGACTACACTGGGTTAATCAAGCAAGAGAGAGTTTGTGGAAAGGAAGACATTAAAGAGGGAAACAAAGCTTACATATATAAAGGCAATTCCTTAGCATGGTTGAATGCACCTTTCAACCATATTCTTAATTACACTAAAAATAAAGATCTTAATGATCTTGTAAAACCATTGAAGTGCATCCATAAGGTTAGGCCTTCAAACAAATTTTTTTTCCATTTATACCAACAATATAGGTATGAGATAGAAGAATGCAGAGATCTATACAAAGTTACAAACTCCTTATTGAACAAGGGACAGTTGGGGATGACGTTAACTTATTGTCAAACGTATTTCTTTTAAAACATAAAGGTAAAAGGTGATTAGATGGAGTCTCATCCCACACTTAAAACCATCGTAGTAGACATTGATTTCACCAGGAAAATAGGAAAGTAGACACCAAAAATGAGGATGAAATTGACCTATACTATAATTATTTCTTTGAAAACTATAAGGAAAAAGGTGTCTGAGGGTAGTATCATCTTGCCCTTAAAATGATTATAGAAGACACTAATTTCTCTAGATTTGATTAATCAAGTTTGCTTGGAGACATAAGGCAACCTTAAACAAACATTAGGGGAAATGCTGAAGTCAACCTTCATTCCCTTAAAATCATCCAATTTGATCCTACCAAAGTAACTCATTATTGGTTTATGTCTATAACTAATTAGTTTATTGTAGTTTAGTGATAAAATAATTTAAAGACATTCTTTATCTTATATATATTCAGATGTATATGATAAATTCTATAGAATAAATATGTATAGCAAATGAATTTATGATAAGAACATAATTATGAGATTCATATTGTTTTTATGCATTATCTTTAAATTGTTCCTAGTTATTGTTTTGTTAAGACATGATATTAATAGAGTGTAAAAAGACTAGTACACATTATGTTTCTTCCTTATAAAAGAAGTAGTCAATCTCATAAATTAAAATATGGAGATACTTAAATAAACATATGGGTGCTTGTCAAAGAACAAGTTTACTGAATTATCCCATATTAGAATTATATTTGGAACATTACTTCTATGCCTATGGAAATTCTCATTATGTTAATTATATAATTGATCATTTGACTTCAGTTCTCCAAACTTATCTCATGTAGAGATTATTATGTTTTGACACAACTCATGACCTATTTTAGTCAAAGATAGTTTAGTTAATAGTCATTGGACATAACAATAATGATATGGAGATAGTTGAGTAATCAATATAGGATTCATCACCTTAAAGTGATTAGGGAGAATGTTTTATTTTTCTCAATTAGTATTGATTCAAGAAATACTTGGTCAAGGAGGAATGACGCTTTCTAAAACAATTTACAAATGTCATTAATTATATCAATTGCTAATGGAAGAGAACTAGCATGATTAGACTCAAATAAAGTAGACATTAATATCATACTTTATGCCTAATTTAAACATTATATGATGAAAAGATTGAATTATACGAAAAAAATCATGCACATAAAGGTTAGTCAAAACTACATTAACATTTTTAAATCTAACCCTCTCTATAACAATTATAGAGTCTCTCAACATGTTCTCTAAATACTGTTAGAGGTTGGATATTTGTGATGCTGCAATGGTTGAGATGAGCCAATTTCAGAAACAGTTTGAGGGATTCGACAAAAAAAGAATCAAGCTTTGAAATTATGTACGAATTATGAGTCATGCTTTAAATATTTTATATGCTAATCATGTTATAGAATTTTAGTGATTTTAGCTTTAGAAAAATCACATGAAAAAAGTTTTATAATTATACTGTTACACGTGAAGTCTGATCCTGACCTAATTTTCCAGCACTCTTAGTCTCAATCTTTGTTGTAGTCTCAGTATAAGCAACAATGATCTCACAACCTTTTCCCTTAGCCCTAATCATCAACTCACCACTGCTGGATATTCTAAACCTTCATATTCCTATCTGGAGGCATTAAAATCACAACTTAGACCACCCGAACGAGACATATTAACCTAAATGAAAACACAGACTCAAGAAAACATAATGATAAAAGTAAGCTAAGTCTTGAAGAGAATAAAGGGGGAGAAGATGTTGAAGAATTAATATAAACTTTTCTTTAGACTACTCAAAAAGAAGGAAGGTTCATTACAAGTCATGCAAAAATTATTTATAGGCTTTTCAACTATTCAGACTAATGGTATTTTAACGATCGGATTTAGCAAGAGTTAAAGATGCGATAACTGGTGACAGAATATCAAGAATTGAACATTTACTTTTTGTCCCCACCAAAAAATCTCTGCTTATCCATTGTATTATCGACCACATACCCACAAGTATCCAAATGTGTGAAGTTCCTCGTTCAAGACTTGTAACTAGAACTTGAAACTTGGAAGCTAATTGATATTAATAACATAAACTTTCCCCTTTAGCCTATAGACTCACGTCCTTACAACTTTGTCAAGAGTTTGAAAGGCTCGTACCATGTACTATCTTTGATAACCTAACCTGCCCCCTATGGCGCTTCATCTACTTCAAGTTTGCAATATGCTCCGTATTATTTCTTATATCCATGTCACTCAATTTTTCATACTTGATGTCTGAAAATATTGGCACCCACATTAAACTGCTAAATAAACAAAAATAAATAGCAAAGGTGAGGAAAAAAGAAGGAAACATGTGAATTTTCAATCTTCTAATTTTCTCTTCATTCTCATTTTTTATGATTCAAAATTGACTTAAATATTAAAGTACTAATGCCCAAACCACATGCTTAAGTTCGTCGATCACATATTTGCCTTTGACACATATCAAAGATGACAACAACATCAATAATCTATTAAAAGTTCGGCTAAAACTCAAGGTCATAGGAAGTTTTATAGTACGCAACTTTATTCCTAATTAGTAGAAATGTTATATGAGAAAAAATAAAATAAAATAAAATTTGAAATATTAAAAAATAAAAATAGAAATTGACCTACTAGATAATAATATTAAAATACAAATAAATAAATTTGTATACATTAAATATAAATATAAATATAAAACAAAGTAATGACTCCAAATAAAAGATAAAATAAGTAAATAAATACACGATGAGAAAAAAAGATAAGTTAATAAATAAATCCAATAAATCATTATAATAAAATATTAGACAAAGTAGAGAAGTATTTAACAAATAAATTTGTATAAGCAAAATATAAAATAAGAAATAAAACACACAATACAATAAATATATAACGAGCTAAAGGAAACCAGGAAGGAAAATATAACAGCCAAAAGAAAACTACGAGGCAAAGAGAACAGCCCGCAGAAAACCATGAAGGCAAAGGTAACAGACAACAGAAAACCACATCGAGTCAACGGGATCAACAAACAGGAAACCGTGAAGTCTATCAAAACGGCCAACAGAAAAGCATGAGCTCACAGGTAACAGAAAAACTGGACATTGTTACTTCATGAGACAGCAGATTATCATAAAAATAACAGTAGTGTGCCAAAGTAAATATACAACACTGTTTGCTGATATTAAGTATATAGGTCACGACCTCTACTATTCATAAACATAGCTAATAGAAACATATCTCACAGCATTCATGTCAAGAGGCCTAAGAACTTCGCCTATGATTTGGGCAACACTCTGAATTATTTTTAATGACAAAACTGCAAAATTGGATCAGGTCCATCGTCCACCCAACTATATCTTATCCAATTTGATAATTATAATTAGACTGGGGACCATGTAGGCCACATGCAAATTGGCATGTATTGTCTTTCGGGAGTAGCTTGGTTTAGATTAATCCCATCACTACTTTGAATTGTTAACTCTTGTTTGCAAGAAACTTGCAACAGAATATTTTTATTTAATTTACGTACATTTAAACTGTTCGTTTCTTGTAATAATTACGCGATGATTCAGCAATTAACACTTTCTAGAAAAGACTCCGACGGATCACATTCAATTGGTCTTTGGACTCATAAGAAACCGCGTTAACTGATGAGAAGATTCGTTTCAACACACGGATTAAATGATCGTACGAAGAAAATGACACGAAATTAACAAGCTAACTAATCACTAATGGCTTGTGATTAGGTAATTAATTACTATCACATCACACGTAAACTTTATTGGGATCTCTCGTAAAGAAGAAACCAGAAACACACATTACATGGTAGTAAATCCAAAGTCCGGCGCCGTTTCAGTGTCCCAGGGGCTCAAACGATGTCAGATTCCTGTAATTAAGCCACGCCTTTTCCCAAACCACGGCCTCGTAGTTCTTAGTCGCCGTTCCGTCCTTCACCGCCACGACCAGCCGGTATTTGATGCCGGAAACCACCTGCGATTCCCCTTTCACGACGCCCTTGAACTTTAAATCCGCCTTGCTGCGCTTGTTGTACTCGCTCACGGCGTACTTTCCGATCTCCTGTACGTGCGAGTCATTCACGTTCGCTATCGGCTTCCATCCGCCGACCAGAGCTGCAATCGACGCCACTCCGGCGAGGAAAAGTAGGCTGAAGAGAACGAATCGTCGTTGCATGACTAGTCTTTTCTTCCTTTTTTTCTCTGTCGTTTAGACTATGTTGATCTTTCCTGGGAGAATGTAGGAAGATCGTCTCCGCGTTGCCGATATTTATAGTGATGAAGTGAAACTGACTATGATTTGACCTTGTGTTTCGAGAAAATAACGGTTGGTGCCATTGATGCAATAATTTCACCGTGTCGTGTCTTGAGCCGTGAGGGGTATTAATGTAAATAAGCGCAGTCTTAAATACTTATCTATTTGCTTCGCTCTTAATGTTAGATTATACGGACAGATATACTAATAGAACGTATTAATTTTGTTAGACTTAAAAAAGACATATAATAACATTATTACGTGGAATTATAGGATAGTTACGGTAAAAAATTTATGATATAATATAAAATTATTCTAAAAGGTTATAATATTAAAACATATTTAGAACAACTTTTTTAGGGTTAATTAAAAAAATCTACGCTCTTCAAAAAAAAATCTCCAACTTTATTCTGCAATTATAACCTGAATTTAAAAATATGATAATAAAATATTTAAACTTTTAAATTTTTTAATTTCAACCTAACGTTGGTCTTTTCATTAAGTTCACCGATACAACTTGTCACATGTCCAGAAGCTCTAATTATTAATATACGTTATCCTAAATTAAGAGAAGAAATGTAGACTAATACACTTCATTTTCTTCAATTGACGTCATTTTATTATTGGTTTTTTTAATCTGCAATTCTTCTCTTAATTTATGCTTATGTGTATTAATAGTTAGAGTTTCTAAACACGTGGTGAGCTACGTCAATAAACTTAACGGAAAGACTAACGTCTGACTAAAATTGAAAAAATTGACTATTTTATTACCATGTTTTGAAGTTCGGGCTATAATTGTAAAATTGAATAAGTTTGAGATTTTTTGCAATTAACCAACTTTTTTCTAAATTTTTGTGGAGCTATTTTAATACATAATAATCAAGTTATCATTATCATCATCATTATCACACCCAGTCTGAAATCTCGCAATAAAGCATTGGGGAGGTCTGATAGTACGCAACCTTACTCTTACATAATAGAGAGATTGTTTCCCGTAGACCCACAATGTAAATCTGACAATAAAAAAATGATGCAGATTAAAAAGTAAATAAGTAAAACTGACACGCGAAATAATTATGTAAATAAAATTATAATAAATACATAAATAAATAAAAATAAAATAAAACTAAAAGATATACTTGATGATATCCAGACCTGCTAATACCTGATAAGTTGCCGGCTGAAATTAGAGAGTAACTATCCCAAAAGAACCTACCTACCTCTCAGAAATCAGAGTACATCCATTAAAGTACCAACAGCACATAAAGAAAAGATTGATGAATTTGCATGCAACTAGCAATAAATTCTCAGCGGCGCCATGTCAAGAGTCTGAGAAATCTAAGGGAGAAGATTTGCTTGCAATGCAACTATCAATAAAATCTCAACAGTATCATGTAAGGAGGCCTCAGAAATCTAAGGGAGAAGACAGGTGATGTGCCAAACGAAAATTTAAGCACAATTATCGACTGCTGTGCCTGTAGCCAAATCATCTCCTTCCCCTACCAACATGTTGGTTCTGTCTGAACAAGAGCTCCATACAGAGCTTCGAAGATGATCACTAGCTAGCTTTGTCTGTAACAATGTCACTCATTAACGCTTGCAGCGCACTCAGCTTAGTTGAAGAAAAGAGACCAAAACCCAACTTTGCATATAATTATTAAGAAATGGTTAAGGCAAACAATATTGATCATAGCAACAAACCTCAAAGAAGATGGGTAAACACAAGAGCCATACTGTAGAGCAGACTTACAAGTAAAAGTGATAACAACACTTCAGACTAAAAACAAGGATGTATGAACACAACGGAAACAACAAAAAATCCACAGCAAGGATGTCTTGAACTGCCAACCTTACCCACTACAAAAGGACGGAAGCCACGTATGAAGATGGCCAGAAAAAATTTATAACATGAATATTACACAATCCACAAACACCATCCATGTAAAAATCAAGTATTAATCATATAATACAATTTGTGTGATTAATTTGACCTAATTTTAATAATAAATTATATTAAGATAATTAAATAAAATATTTTTTTAACAATTCTCATAATTAATTAAAATTTGTATTTTGTTAATCCTCAAATGACAAATAAGAGAAGGTGAATTATATGTATATGTTTTGCCTTATTTAAAAGCTAATAGTTATGATATATCTCTAACATCATGGGTCTTAGCAACTCTTTAAGATTTAAGATTGCTAAACACTCGTGTGCTAAGATTTAACATTATGTACAATAATGTTTGCAATGTTTGACATCAAAAAATATAGAAGAGGTAAAAGAAACAGAGCAATAAAAGCTAAACAATCTTTTGTATTATAAGGTAAATTGCTATCAAATAAAACATGAAACATGCCTATATAAATATAGGCTTACAAAACTAATTGTTGGTAAACTAAACTACTACTATTTAGCTTAAACAATTACTCTAACTAATAACTCTAAGTAGGACTCTAATAATCATAATTCAAGTTTATTATCTAACACCCTCTCTTAAACTTGTAATTCAACCTTTAATAACTCCAAGAATATCAATCTGCAGAAATCTTCACATTTTAAAGCTTTGGTAAACATATTGACAACTTGATCTTTAGTTGTCACATGCTTCATTTGAATCTCTTTGTTCCCAATGCATTCTCTTATAAAATGATACTTGGTGTCTGTATGTCTACTTCTATCATGAAAAACTGGATTCTTTCCCGAAGCAATAGTAGACTTATTATCAACAAAAATATTCGTAGCTCCATCTTGTTCAAATTTAAGCTCTTTCAATAACTTCCTCAACCAAATAGTATGGCAAACATAGGAAGTAGTTGCAACATACTCAGCTTCATAAGTTGAAAGAGTAACAATCGGTTGTTTCTTTGAACTCCAGCAAACGCGGTACTTCCCATAAAGAAAACAAAACCACTTGTACTTTTTCGACCGTCGATGTCTCCTCCCTAATCACTATACTAAATGCAGATAATCTGAAATTATTTACAACAGTATAAAATAAGCCATACTCTAGTGTTCCTTTAACATATCGAAGAATTCTCTTTGCAACTTTCATGTGTGTCAAAGTTGGAGCTTCCATGTAACGACTAATGACACCAACTCTATACAAGATATCTGGTCTTGTACAAGTTAAAAATCGCAATCTTCCAACCAGTCTTTTGAATAAAGTTGGGTTTACCTTTTCTGCATTATCGAATTTATAAAACTTGATCCCATATTCCATTGGAGTAGAAACTGAATTGATTATATCGATTTCGAACTCCTTTAAAATTACTTTAGTATAAGTTTTTTGTGAGAGAAAAATCCCATCTTCACTTTGCTTTACTTCAATTCCAAAATAATAAGTCCTAAGCTCTAAATCAGTCATCTTAAATTCTTCGATCATTTTCTTCTTAAATTCTTCAAACATCGTAAGATTACTACCTATAAAGATCAAATCATCATCATATAAACAAACATACATAATTTCTCCATCTTATTCTCGTTGACATATAAGGCATGCTCATACGGAAATTTTGAGAAACCATCCTTCTGAAAATAATCATCAATACATGTATACCAAGCCTTTGGAGCTTGTTTAAGACCATATAAGGCTTTATTCAACTTCAACACCTTGTCTTCTTGTCCTTCAACGATATAACCTAATGGTTGTTCCACATAAACCTCTTCTTCTAAAGTTCCATTCAAGAAGGATAATTTTATATCCATTTGATAAATCTTCCATCTCTATTGAGTTGTCAATGAAATAATTAGTCGAACGGTATCAAAGCAAGCCGCTAGAGCAAATACTTCATCATAATCAATTCCAGCTTTTTGAGTGAATCCTTTTGCAACAAGTCGCGCTTTGTACTTCTCTACTTCTCCTTTTGAAGTTTTCTTTACTTTATAAATCCACTTTACTACTACATGTTGCTTCCCTTTTGGAAGATCTATCAATCGCCAAGTATCATTGCTTTTAATTGCTTTCATCTCTTCATCCATAGCAATTATCCATCTTTCATCTTTGATAGCTTCTTCAAACATCATTGGTTCCATATCTGCTAACAAACAAAACAGATTAGAATCATTGATTCCTTCTGTTAATTCATATATTTCTTCTAAACTCTGCATACGATGTGGCCTCTTGGAGGAGCTTTGTGGAGACATAATTGTTTGAGTTGTTTGAGCAG
>JANVCL010000212.1:3746645-3758485 GCA_026546855.1 Erythroxylum incrassatum | reverse complement strand
TCCCTCCTATGGCTGCAGAGTATATAACTCCAAGCACCACGGCCTTGCAGAAATTGCTGATTACCGTGTCAGATTGAGTTGAATCCACCGGCAGTCGCTGCAGGATTCCTGTGGCAACCGGCATCATCATCACCGTCGTCGCCACGTTGTGCATCCACATGCTGACAAATGCTGTGGTGGCACATATCCCCAGAAGGAGGAGTGGGGGATTGAGTGGATCTCCACAAAACAGCAACGTTACCTGTTTGTAGTCCACTGAACTTAGTGCAAGATATAAGAAATTTATGATTCTCCGTTAAAAACGAACATGGGATAACGACAAAATTGCTGTCTGAAAGTAGGTAATGGTCCAGAAAATTATGGGAAGGAGATAAATAGAACTCTCCCATTCCGATGACTCAACTACACATATGTCTTTGAATGAACTACGAACAAAAGCTACCAAAACAAGTATATATACTGAAACAAGAGAAACAGAGCAGACTTCCCATCTCAAATACACTGGATTGCCATGAGATTCTACGATTTTGTTGGGGAAAAAGAGAAAACATTGTTAATATGATGTACTCACATTTAAGGCCAATCTTCTGTGAATGTTATAGTGCTCAACAGCAAGAGCAAGTATGAAACTCCCAAGAACAAGAGCAATCACGTCATCCATATAAGATTTTGCAACAGAATCAGAAGAGCAAATCCCAAAAAGAGGAAACAGGAAGAGAGGAGCCATGGACGTGATAGGAGCAGGCACAGCCTCAGTAAGCCACCATGAAAACACCCATGCAAGAACAGCCAACATGTTACGACTCGAAACCGGAGCATCTAGCTTCACAACAAGGCAAACAATGATGCTTGAAAGGGGTCCTAGCAGAATATACACATTCTTCAACGTTAGACAAGAAGCTATACATGATTGTGTACCCAAGGACCACTGGTTTTGAACTCGTACTGGTAATAGAGGAGTTCTCGGGTTGTCGGAGATGGGATTGGAGGAGTGATCATTCTGCATTCTAGATGGTTTATATGAGAATTTGGATATTCAGATGTGAAGAAGGCTGGAAGGGGGCTTTAGTTATATATATATCTTGGATTTGAATGAAGAACAGGATAATTTCAGTCACTGGTTCATTGATAGCTATTACTCCTTTTGTTTTGTTGTGAATAACTACCTACAATCAACCATAGGTTTCATTATTTCAATGTTCTATACGTATGCAAATTATGAGAATACGTATGCAAGAGTCTTTTTATAATGCGTTTATTTATTAAATATTTTCATTTTTAGAAGTTTCGTGTGGTTCAGGCGAATAACCCAAGAAATGTAGCCAGATGGACATGGCATATCCACTACTTTACAGATTGATATCATACTTCTGTAGTAAGATGGTGATGGCCACTTGTCGAATCTCCAATCCAATGTATTACCAAAGAAAGTGGAGATATATATATTTGTACTTTTATAAGTTGTAGGATAAACAAGAAGCTGAGTCATGCATTGGATCATATATCTTATGCATTAACTTAGCTGATTGATCTCAATTACGTCTCTAATTAACAATCAATTATCGAGATTATTGTTGCCACGCAAGAGACTCTAATTGGACATTAATATTCGAAGGGTGGCAACCCGATGATGCTTCATCATTATATCCACGTATTAGTCAAACAATCTTTTTGAATCTCGTTTTCATTGAGATAAAAGTTTAACAAGTTTGTGAAAGAAAATCAAAAGCTTTTCTTTAATGGAATACACTTACTTTGAGTTGCTTGCCACATAATATCAGGTTCAATTTCTGTGTATAAAGAATGTGGGATAACTATCATCATTTGAGATATTCGAGTGAGATTTGTACAATATAATTGCATCAAATAATACATTTATTTGGTAGCCAACAAAATTGATGATAATATGAAGTTACCATTTATGAGGAGGAACACCTTTTGCCCTATCTAATTGGAAGATAACGTATCTCTTCCAAAGATTTGGGTTAAAGTTAGGGAGGACTGAATCACATGCATGGTTGGAACATCCTCTCATCATCTCCATCACCTCCTATAAGACCGGAAAAGCATATTACTATAGACTGCCCCCATTGCGCCTATAGTCCTTTCCAAAGTAACATTAATGACGAAGTTCCACAAAATCTTAATACGGTCGAACCCAAGGTATTATGTCGAGGAATCTGAGGTGGCACAACTAGGCAGGCACACGGCATGCAGTAGAGAGACGCGTTTGAAAGAAATGATCAATGGGGGCTACCTCTTGTTTTTTTGCGAATAATGCGAAGAATTCTACTCAAGGTGGCATCCTGATCATGTTTAATTTGACAGTGATATACACCTTCATCCATCCTCCTCCATCACTGACAGTCTTCGCAATCTGATAGGTTCATGTTTCTTCTAACGAACTAGCTTAAATCAGGTAATCTAAGCCACGATTTCACATGACTGACGACAATGTTGTTTATTCGTAGATAATCATGATTCCTGACAAGACAGAAATGTCATACACGTGTATGGTCCATAATATTCTGTCTATCAATTGATTAAAAATCAAAAAACAAGGTCGAGCCCTCTCACACATGAGATGGGAAAGGGACTTTTCATATTACAAGTTGGAAATGAATGGGATAGGTGCCCAAATTGCCACTTGCCACTTGCCACTTGCCACTTGACAGCACCTGTTAGGCCAAAAAGATCCATCATTATTCGGTATTTCGGTTTTAAAATCCTAATTCTATAGAAGAAATGACAGGTTCATCAGTTAGTTGGACACCATTTTAGCATCTTTCCCTTGAGCTCATGTTTTGGAGTAAATCTATGTATGAAATGTTCTCTTTTCTATCCGTTGAATTTACACACTTTTTCTTCTTGATTTATACTTTTTACTTGTCCCGTGATTTTTGGTTCACGAATAGTTTATGGTCATGAATCTTCCACATGTTTTGCTACTTTATGTAACTAGAAATAAAGCCCATGAGCTGAATCAGAGTCATGTTTTTATCAGCTAAAGTTAAGCTGATAAAGTACTGAATCACGTGTTTATCAGCTTAACTCCAACTTTGAATCACTCAAAATTGAAACTTCGACTCCACAATTCAAGAACTGGAGTCTAAGAAGTTTTATTCTAATAGGAAGAGCATGGTTGCAAAATTTTATACGTATATTGAGGCTTTTCATTTTCTATAATACAATAGACTTATTTCACTTTATACATAAAGGGACTTAAAACTTTAAATAAACATTTAGTAAGATATATTAAGGAGCTATTTTTATAATTTGATACCAATATTATATTGTAGCAGAACCAAAATTGGTACTAGGTTTAATACAGTATTCACAACATTGCTTTTACTACTAGACAAATAGGGTATTTGGGACAAATTATTAGTATCAAAAGGATAGCAACTAATCCAAAGAAGGTCTAAATTGTGGTGGATTAACATGTCCACCAAACATTGAAGAGCTTGAGGAGTTCTTTGGGGTTGACAAATTACTATAGAAGATTTGTTAAAAGGAATGATCAAATTAGCAAGCCTTTAACCTAATTTTTTAGGGGGAAAAATGCTTTTATATAGTCTAAGGAAGTTGCAATAGCTTTTGATAAACTCAAGCAAGCACTGGTGCAAGCACTACTTCTTACTCAACCAAATTTCAACAACCTGATGGTGATAGAAGTAAATGCTTCAAGTGAAGGGAATGGCGTAGTTCTAATGCAAAAGGGTCATCCTCTTACCTAAGTGAGTGAAGCATTATCTTTCAAATACACTCATCTATCAACTTATGAAAGGGAGTTTCTAGCTTTGGTTATGGCTGCAAGACAATGGTCTCACTATATGACTGACATATTTTATAGTTCAGACTGATCATAGAAGCTTAGGTTACTTACTTTATCATAATATTACAATATAATTTCAATAGATGTGTTTACCCAAACTTTGAAAATTGATTTTGAAATTAGGTACCAAAAAGCATTGGATAACAGAGTAGCAGATGCTTGATCTCGAGTAACCGTGAACTATTACCATGGTTGTTTCTAGTTTCCCTAGTAACTTGTTGTAACAAATTCAAAAGAGTTGAGGGAATGATAGGGCACTATAAGAGAGTTAATTCAAAAGCTGAAGAATGGTGACAAGTTGAATTCACGCCACTCTAGGATTAATAATAGTCTCCAGTGGAAGAAAGAGTTGTGGTAAGCGGTGATTTGACTCAAATCATATCCCTATTTCATGATATTGTTGGAGTTGTGAAATTTACCAATGCTTTAAGTATGAACCTCTAATGTAATAAGTGTGAACCTATTGTAATTCTTAGTGAAGTTCAACCATTACCAATTCCACTATAGGTGTGAACTGATGTTAGCTTGAATTTTGTAGAGGGTTTATCAAAGATTAGATGTACTATAGTTATTTTGATTATAAGTGCTTGCCTTTTATATATATATATATACACACATATTCCATTCCTCTCATTCACCCTTAAACAATAGCTAAAGTGTCTTGATTCTGTGTTGATTATTCTTACAAATTGTGGGTCTAGTGAGTGATCGTGGTCCAGTTTTTACAAATGCTTGTTTTGGACTGAATTCTTTAAACTTGACACTATTCCTTTGCATCATTCTACTGCCTATCATCCTTAGTTAGATAGCTAGAGATTTTAAATAAGATCATGGAGACATAGAGATTTTAAATAAGATCATGGAGACATACTTATGATGCATCGCCATCAATTGCCCGTATTCTTAGCATTGTTGGTAATCGTTGGTTGAATGATGATATAACATCACTCATCATTCCACCATCAGGTGTACTCCTTGAAACTCTTAATTTAAGAATATTCTCCTCTTATACATGTTCCTCAACTTACAGGTGACTCCAGGGTGCTAGTAGTTGATCAGACAATGTAATAGAATGAAACAATCTGCTGGTAAACACCAAACAAAAAGAAAATTCTATGTGGGTGATTTAATTCAAACGAAGCTTCAACCTTATCGTTAACACACTGTCATTTCACATGCCTACTTGAAAGTTTTCATCGTTACATTTTGGTCCCTTTCCAGTGAATAGGTCTTTAAAAAAAAAGGAAGAGGTGATTGTTTCCCAAATTTTTCGATTTATTTTTGACAAACACAAAAATAAAAAAATTAAAAGCACTAAAGATAAACAAAATTGATATTTGTTAACGCAGTTCGACATACTTTATCTACGTCTGCAGACTTTCACCCGGCTTAATTCTTTCACTAACGACAATAGTTTTATACAAGGCTTTACTGAGTCGACACAATTTAACTATTGACACTATCCTTCATTTTTACTACCTGTGAAAGAATTTTCCACTCAATAGTACGACCGCTCGTACTAACTTCAACAGAGGATTTTTCTTAACAACCTTATAACGAAAGAACACTAAATGACCATTTGATTTTACTTTTGTTTTTCTGTTGTAGTTTTCATTTTCAGTTTTTTGTTTATGTTTTTCTTTTAAATAAAAACAAAAACCTGTTTAGTTTTTAATGTTAATGTAGTTATATTTTTATCACTGATAATAATTACATATTAGATAAAACTTAAAGATAAATTTTTTTAGTTAAATAAATGTATTTAATCTCTTATATAATATTTATTAACAAATTATTAATAAAATTATGTTATTTTAATAAAATATATAATTTATAAATTAAAATTTTATTTATAAATTAATATTTATTTGAAATATATTTAATTATTAAATCAAATTTTATTTGAATATTTATATGTTTTAAATTTAATTTAATTTAATAATAATTATTAAAATTTAATTACATATAATTTAATTATATAAATTAAATTAAATTAAATTAAATTATTGATAATTTTATTGATAATTAATTTTAACTTATTAATATAATCTTGAATTAAATTATTCATAATTTTTATTAATAATTAAATAATTAAATAATATATATTTAAATGATAGTCAATCAAATTATGAAAAATAGAAACAGGAAACAAAAAACCATTTTTTATGGTTTACATAATTTTTGAAAACTAGAAGAAACTAAAACCAAAAACATAAACTAAAAGCTCAAACAAACAGATTTTTTTATTAAATTTGAAAATAAAAACAAAAAACCAAAAACAAAATTGGAAACAAACACCCCCTAAATAAATAACTTAAGTGGTTAAACAAAATTCAACATAAATGAGAACACTTGAGAAAGAACAGAAAAACAACTCTCCTACAGATTCAACTCCACTGAAATAGGTAAAAGTTGTCACCACAAATTATGAGCTGATCCACACAAATACCAGTATTAATTCATAGCTGCATGATGAAGATGCCAGGTATGACATCCTGAGGAATCACGCATAAACCGTCACAAAATTTGCAACTCACTAATTATTTCCTTTAGCCCACGACAACACTTTCCAACATGATGGTCACGCACATAGTAGCACACCTTTGGCTTTATCAAATTTTCTTCACACACACAGCAACTTCACATGCAAGCCTTCAAGATAAAAGTCTCACAAAATCATTACCATGTGTGTTGCAAAAAGGATAAAAACACAATGATCACTGTGGTCAAACCAAGACCTTAAAATCACGCCAACATGTTTTCCATTGAGAACTATTTAATGTAGCAGTAAAAAAAAGACATAGAAACCTTCACACCACGCACAACCAAGAAAAGTGCAGCACACACAAGCAGGCGTAGAAACTCCATTGGAGAACTAGTTGCACACCAAATACGTTAACAACTACACACAGAAAAAAAAATCACAACAGCAATCCTTTCAGCCCAATTGTCAAGTGATGCAAAAGTAGGCCATACAAGATAAAGTTCTATCATAATTAGGAGACTTTACAAGATATAATTATATCTTTCATACAATCTTTTATCATATATTATCCCAATCAAATCCAAGATATTCTATGCCATCTTGATTAGAATTTGAAGCTAATTGACAATATCTTGAAAGTCTAATTATGAAATAATATAAATAATAATAATAAGATATGTACCTTATATCTTAACAATCTTTCCCTTTTGGCATTGTTTGTTACAAATATGAAACTCTCTCTAAATAAAATAATTGGACATATAATCCACATGAGAAAAGAACTCTCCCTTAATCCAGCATCAAGTTCTAAAGAACATCCATTAAAATTTTCAAATTCAAGAAACATCTAAAGAAACAATAATGAACAATCATCCAATCATCCAAATTTCTCTTCCTTGGGACAAAAAAGATGCCAAAAGTAAGAATAATAGTCACGGAGATATCTTAAAATCTCCTTCTGAATTGAATAGTCACCAAAAACAATTTGATGTCTCCCTTTTAAGATAAAACAATACCAAAATAAAGAATGCCTTCAATACGATCAATCTCAACAAATAAAGAAGCATAAAAATAAGTAGTAGGTGCAGCAGAAGAATCATAAACACGTAGTGCAATAGCAAAAAACCAAAATGAAAATTTACTACCAGTTAATACATATGCCAACATATCATTGCTTACTTTTATTCCATCTTCATAAGACTGATCAAATTCATAAACCCTATCATCAAGCATAGCCTTATGTACACATCAATCAACTGAAATTTAGAAAAATCATAAATGATAACTCCTTTGAAACCTTTTTTTAACATTAAACTTTACGTCAAAAATGTAAACCATACAGTCCCTGTGCTCCTCAAAGAAATTCAAACCTGGGCTTATTCCTCATCACATTATCTTGGTCATCAACTGTCTGATTGATTTCTTCATTTGAAGTAACTGAATTATCCCCAGTCTAAACAGTTGCTTCAAAAGCAGTAACTAACTGTGAATCTGGACAATTTTTTGTTTTTTCTTCACTACATCTTTATGCTTGTACTTGACCCTTTCTAACTCAAGGGTACTTCGGTAACATGGGTTGTTGCTGGAAATTTAATGGGGAGTGTCTAGATTTTCAGTTTTGAGCCCTTTGAAATATCATTTGTAACAACTTGTAACATTTCGATCTTATGTGTCCGATTACTCCACAAAAGTGATATATAGATATGAACCTTCGATTTTTCTTTAAGATTTCTCCTTATACATATCTGGTCGCACAAATTTTTTCATCATTCGACTTAGAACATTCACCTTTATAGTTAATGCCTTGAAGATACCCTTTAACTTTACTAATTTCGATCAGTTTTCTAACTTCATTCTGGCTTCTTTAAGCTCGTCTAAAGCTACCATTAATTTCTTCTCTAAATCTTGGAAAGTGTTCTTCATAGAGAAGTTTTTTCCTTCAACCTTTCATTCTTTCTACATGTTTTCACCCATTTTTCATATATCACTTCGTAAGCCTCGTAAATATTCTTCCTTTTATTATTTGAACCACTTTCATCATTGTCATAATCTGATATTGTACCTTAACCTGATCTGTCTCCGTTTTTCTCAAAATTTTCTAATTTGTCCCCTTTTCGTCTTCAGTTACTTCCTTCTTAGTTACTGTCAGGCATGCAACTAGATTTTTGCTATACAAGGCAATCAACACAGCACTGTTCACAATATCTTTTTCACTACCATACTCACATTCGAATTCATTCTCACTCCAAGTGCTCGTAAAAGATTTTCCTTTTCTCTTCTTCAGAGTATTAGCACATTCTGCTTACACATGCCTGAAGCCTTGACACTTATGATATTAAATTTTCTTCAGTTTTCTTTCATCCTTTTGAGTTTTCCCTTGTTGTTTGAAAGTACTATTTGATGAGCTCCCATAATTTTTCCTAAAATCGGATATATCCTTCTTCACTTTTTTTAACCACTTGCTGAAATTTTTTGTCAATTATTTTATATCCTCATTCTCATCAAATTCATCTTCTACATCATTTATGCCTTTCTAGTTTCAGCTTATAGTGCCAATTCTTTGCTCTTTTCTTATTTGCCCCATAACAAATTCATTTTGAAATTGGTAAGAATTCCAATTACCTTTTCTAACTATAAGTCATTGATATCAAGAGCCTCCTCGATTGTTGCAATTTTTGGAATAAATCTTGGAGGTAGTGATCTCAGCGTCTTCTTTACCAATTTTAGGTTAGAGCATTTCTTCCCGAGTTGATGTGCTTGGTTTGCTATGTCATGTAGTCTCTCATGAAAATCTTTAATTGTCTCACTGTCATCCATCTCCAGTTCTTCAAACCTCACAGTTAACATCTGAAGTTTTGAGGCTATCACAGATTTCGATCCTTCATGTATAGTCTGCAAAATATCCCACGCTTCTTTTGCCAATTCATAAGCTAATATCATAGCAAAGCAACCTTCATCAATGACACCGAAGATGGCGTGCAAGGCTTGAGAATCTCCAAGCACTCTCTCTTCTTCAGCCTTTGTCAACATTGAAGATGGCGTGCAAGGCTTGAGAATCTCCAATTGCTCTCTCTTCTTCAGCCCTTGTTCACTCATATGCATCTTTAAGCACTGCTTCTCCCTTTTCATCAGTCGTCACTGGATGTGTCCAACCATTTAAAACCGAGTTTCATGCTCTTGTTCCTTGTGCCTTAATGAATATTCTCATCCGTGATTTCCACGTAGAATAATTTGAACCATTTAACAACAGTGGCCTGATGATTGATGCCCCTTCTCTTATAGTCATAACTGCGAAACAAGGATCTACACCAACTTGTTGTACTAAGTTTTGTTTCGGTGATCTCGCTCTGTTGAAAAAAATCGAAGGGGTGATTGTGTTGGACCCCGTTTTCGGGGCCCAACATCGAAAGTCATGAAAACGTGATTTTTGATACCACATCTGCTAGACCCCGATTCCGTAGTCCAACTCTTGTCCTTGGAACTCATGTAAAACCGTGAGCGTTTTATTGTCGAAAACCTTTCATTCGAAATGAAAAATCCTTCAGAAACAAAAGGCCCGTTCGCCACAGCGAACGAACTGGAACTTCTGCTGAGACTCTATGCTGCAGTGAAGTTCCTAGATTTACAGAAGAATTGCTCTCGGAAAAGGTTTGCCTGGAATCACAACCCCTTAACCAAAAATTTCCATTGGTTTCTACATCACTCTTACCTTAATTTCAATTTACTTTGTCCCAAAATCACTCCCTCTAATGCATCATCATTTCATAACAATTCAATATTATCTCATCATACATTCTAATCTCTTTCATTTAATTCATTTCTTACAACTAATTCTCATTATTCATAATTCCTATCTTTCTCACATAACATCTCACTTATATATATAGCAACAATTCATAATCAAAATAATCATCTCAAAGCAATAACTTCCTTAAATATACCTAATTTCAATTCAACCTCATCCGTACACAATTTCATATTTCAACTTAACATCAAAAGTAACAAATTTTTTTTAAATAAATCTTTAATGGAATTTCAAGCCACAATACATCAATGTCTCAAATCTCCAAATAAAAAAGTTACATGACCTAATAATCTTTGAAATGTGACTAAGCCTTGTATTTACAAAAATAACTTAAATTCTAAAATATGCAAATTTTGAAGTAATGCCCTTATACTCTTAATCACTCGATCTTTTCCTCATCACCTAAAGATGGGACGGAAATAGGGGGTGAGCTTAAAGCTTGTGGATAACAAGTTTATAATCACGAAACAAGCAAAAATCCTTTATAAGACTTATTGTTATTAAACCTTTTTATAACCATAGTAATTCCGCATTTAAAAATCATAAAACACTTATTTCATGAAATTCTCAATTTGTCAAACAATTCATAATAGTATAAATCATGTATGCATCAATCTTGTCAAACATATCATGAGCACATAAGCACATCAAAATAGTTTGGGTAGATCCATGAACATGACGAACTACACATTTCCACATAATGGTCCTGTGTAGTCGTAAACTTGACGTACTATCGTAGTCCCACATAGTGGTTTTGTGTAGACGTAAATCCATGAAGGAGCTCCGTGCCACTAGTAGGCAGGCGGGAGAAGCCTTTAACTTGGTTAACGAGCACGTGACATACTTGAATGGACTACACTAAATGCACATAACATGTAATTCATGAATTGAAAACAGTTTGCCCAAATGGCACATTTTGGAAACCTGTTTTTCATGAACATGAGATATTTCAAAAACCATTTTCGAAAACATGATTTCATAAACATGTTATCTTAAAAAAATCATTTTCAAAGTCTTTTCATAAATCATCAACACAATTCATATATCAAACATATAACAATTTATTAATTTATTCAAAAAGCAATAAATGCAACATTTATGATGCAATTGAAGTCATTAAACTTCCTTGATTCAAATAAAATATTTAGTGGCTTATTTACTCTATCATAAACATGTACCCATCTTGAATTCCTTAGTTAAGAAATTTGCTTAAGGATGTCTTTCCTCTTGCTCCTCTTGCCTCTCTTGATCCCCTTCTTGATTTCCTTCAAAAATGACAAAATTCCCATTCAATAGGAATTTAAATTAAGAACCCATAAAGCACATTCACTAAAATTGACTCTAGATTACTTAAACCCATACGTTTTCTAAATTCCATGGACTAAAACCCTTCCAAAAATCCAAAAGATTCAAAATGCACTTACCTTAAATCTTCACCAATTAATAAGTTTCTTAGCTCAAAAGAAAGCTCTTTTCTTCCTCTTCCTTTTTCTCTTCTTGAACAACTTCAAAATCTCTCTTGAAGGCTAAGAAAAGATAAAACCTAGCTTAGTTTTCTCTTCTTTCTCTCCTCTCTCTCCTTTTCGTGCTTATCTCTTTTCTCTTTTTCTCATTCACGTTCTTCTCTTCTTTAGGAACAAGACAACAACTTCTTCTTCCCTTTTTACCCTTAATGAGCATAAAATGTCCACTTTGCCCCTTCCCGCATGTCTTAT
>JANVCL010000212.1:3672346-3685330 GCA_026546855.1 Erythroxylum incrassatum | reverse complement strand
TGCTGTATATTCGGTTGTAATAGAATTCTCTAGAATCAACATATCTTGTATATATAGCTCATACAGTAAACATAATAAAGTGAGGAAAAACATTACGATACATTCTCTTCCTATTCTGCTATCTTTCTACTTCTCTTCCTATTCTGCTATTATTTTAACAAGAGAAAGTATCGTTGTTTCTTGATTTTTGCAAAAATGTTATAAGGATATCTTACTGCTGTTGGATTTGTTACGGATATCTATTATACTGTTCATTTGTTTGATATACTAACATTTTCAAGTTGATAGTGTCATATTATCTTTCAGAAGGTGGATTAATTATGTTATTGAACATTTTACAGTCTCATCTCAGGTTATAGATGAAAAAGATGTCAAGGAAGCAATTAGAGATTTTGAAGGTGTTCGTTTCCAGTTTTAACTCCCAATCTCAAAGTAAGTATGATATATTAGTAATTTATGAAATCATAAAATTGGTTCGAGCTTCTATGTTATAGTAACACTAAAATTTCCTTCATAGGTTTTTGAACTGGCTGTTGCAGCTTGAGCTAAAGAAGTGGCTATATTTGCCACAACATCTGAGTCTTTTTCAAAATCAAACATAAATTGTAGCATTGTAGATAGTCTTGTCCGCTATAATGATGTTAAGAGCTCGCAAGCTGCTCCACCAGAACCATATTCCTTGCACGAACCATCACTCAGCTTCTCATCTTTCTCTTCATCCAATCTTGACATTGAGGTAAAGTTCCGAAGACGTACTTCATTCATATTGTTTCACCATATTTGGTCAGTAGAAGCAACGTTTCAATTGAAGTAATTTTTCTTTTGCCTATTCTGGAACCAATCTAGCGCATCGTTCTTCCAAGATCATAGTGTATTTCTCGGAAGGCTAATTGGAATCCGATCTAGTGAAGGCAACCCCTATTTTTGAAGCAGAATCCACCCGCATAAGGGAGAAAGGACATTCGTGAGGAATTTAATATGATAAGAAGAAAATTAATACTAAAATGGAATTTAATAATAATAATAATAATAATAATAATAATAATAATAATAATAATAATAATAATAAAATAATAATAATAGAAGAAGGAAAGTAAGAATAATAAGAAAATTAATAATAATAATAAGAAGAAAATTAATTTTGAATGATAATAATAATAATAATAATAATAAGAAATTTAATAATCATATGGAATTAAATAATAAAATAAAATAAAAATAATTGATAAAATTAATAATAATAAGTAAAAAATTAATAATAATAATAATAAGGATATTTTGATTTTTTTGTTGGTTATTTCTTTATTATTCCAAGTTTATATTTTTAAACCAAACATTAAAATAGAAATTCTTTATCTATTTCATTCCTTAAACCAAACAAAATAATACACATTCTATTCTATTCCTCGTATAATTGGGGAGTTACTAGCATTTCATTTTCCAATTTCTTTAAAGTCATGAGCAACGTAATTGTTTTGGGTCATGTTATTGATGTAACGAATACAACACGTCACCGCGCTTTGGTTGTGTTTTTCTTTGGGTGTCGGTGTCAACTCTTTGTCTATGACTTTGGTATAAAACTATATTATATCACCACTTTAATACTTGAAAACGTTGTTTCTTCAGGTTCAATCCCATTTAAGAGCTGGATTTCATCTATTATCATTTATGCACTGATTAATTAATAATTTAATCAAATTGTATTTGTCATTTCATAAATTTAACCCTTTTTATATAATTGAATCTTTTTTTAAAAGTAAATAATTGGATTGATAATCAAACGAGTATAAAAAAGGAAATAAGAGCTAGAGAGTGATTAACTCAAAACATTTTTAAGAGCTGACTTAATCGAAAGAGGTAAGAGAAAACTAGATACTAAAATAAAGCATTACAATGATAGAAAAGGTGTGAATTATTAATACTTGGTTCGGCCGGATTTTGTTGATCCGAAACATCCTTGTTTTGATCCATATCCTTGAGTATCTTTAGTTGATGATCACCTGTAAAACAAACAGAAGACTCCCCGGGAGTTGTTTCCCGGAAGGTCCCTCCGACGTTCAAGTCAGTATTTCTGAGAGAGTTTTGGTTTTGGAGAACGAAGAGACAACTAGGTTATCTGTACGTACCTTAAGCACGGTGAATAATACCTTATACACGCCGTTGGTTGCGTCTAGGTTTAGATCTCTACGTAATTGTTGTGTTTGCATGGGAGTCGATCTCCTACTATCGGGCCGCCAAAGCATGGGCTTGAAGTTGGACCTTTCTAGGCCGGGCCTTATGAGGCCGACCCGACCAAATGCTAATAATGATAAAAAATACGCAAATTAAAAAATGAAAATTGAATTCCCTCGCCAACTAATCTGGATAATACTGTTGGAGATGGTCCCTTTCACATGGAGGGACTCATCATTCCAACATTGCGGCTGCAGTGTTTGTTGAAACTTTTTCACAAAATACACCCGCTGCGCCCAACAAATACTTGAGCAGGATTCAACGGTTCTTCAGCCTGTTAACATAAGCTCTAAAGTTACGTACATATGTTTTTATTGATTGATCTGTGGAGAATATTAAGATTAACACTCTTGCATTTAAGCTTCTCAACGGATTGAAGAAAAAGAGAACTAGTACTATCTTATGTAAACAAGCAATTGGACCGTTGATTTATGTCACTGACGGATTTTTGAATGTCCAATGAGCTTGTGTTGACCATCAGCCAACTCTCCACCTAAGTTTTGAGTCATTGATGATGTTAAACTAATTGCATCCTGTTATTGTCATTGATGATGTTAAAATAATTGCATCCTGTTATCGTCCAAGTTTTTAAAGTTATGTAGGAGACTGCTGACTTACAAATCGGCGAATGGTGTAAGCGTTATAAGAAGATAGGCTAGTTAATTACTTCATTTATACATATAGAAAAAATTATTATATAAATTGTATTATGTAATTAATAAATAGATATACTTTTATTATTAAATATTTCTTTATTTACATATAATTAACAAATAGATATGCTTTTATTATTGAATATTTCTTCAAAAAACTTTTAATTGGATAAACAATTTCGTTATATTCACATTTTATATCTATCATAATATCAAAAAAATAAGATAATATGATAGATGATTACTAAAATTATAAAGTTTATCTTAAATAGTTTTACTAGTTAACCAATTTCCAGTACAGATTAAGGTTTTATAGTTTTAGAGCGAAGTTGACTATAATACAATTTCACTATCCGATTACAAACAATAAAACAAACTTCAAAACAACTGACTTTTACCACAATAATATATCAATAATATTCTTAAATTTAACAAAATAAATGTGTGAAATTAGATATTTTTTGTTGTGCTAGTTGTCGTGAAAGTAATGGAATTAATCAAGTAAATAAATTAAAAAACAGTAGAAGGACACAATGAATTTTTACATGGGAAACCTGAGTGTTGGGAGAAAAATTAACCACGGGACGAAGAGAGCCTGAAAATATGCACTATGTCAAAGAAAGAAAAATTACAAATGTTTTCCCTCTCACACACACACAAATCCAAGGACTAATGAAGAGTATATCAATACGATGTTACAAAAGACCCTAAAGGGTGTTTATATAGTAGTATAACCCTAGGGTAAGAAATCTACACAAAGTAGGAATTTGAGAATAGTTTCAAAAAAGGGAAGAAAACCTACACATAGTCGAAATCTACACAGAGTAGGAATCTTGAAGGCTTGGGTCATTATCTCAACAAATCTCCACCTTGACACAAGACCGAAAGTAGGAGCTCTCTTCATCGTAAGCCCCAAACGGTGCTCAAGTATCAAGAATACAGGCTCAGTATAGGCAATGCTTAAACTTAGCAATAGGTAGTGGCTTAGTCAACATGTCGGCAAGGTTCTTAGCGGTGTTAACCTTCTTAACAATAACTTCACCTACTTCAACAGTATCCCAAACAAAATGGCGTTGAACATCAATACGCTTAGTCTTAAAGTGATACTTACTATTTCTCGTGAGGTGCACGACACTTTGACTATCACAGAAGACAACAAGAACATCTTGTTTTAGACCAAGCTCTTTTACCAAACCTCAGAGCCAAATAGCTTATTTCACTCCTTCAGTAGTAGCAAAATACTCCGCTTCAATGGTTAATAATGATGCAATGGACTGTAGAGAAGAATACCAACTAATAGTGGATCCACAAATAGTAAAAACATAGGATGAAAGTAACATTCTCCAATCATAGTCACCACCATAGTTGGCATCAATATAGATAATTACACCACCGGGATTAGCACGATTTCTGTCGAAAACCATACCAAGCTTACGCTTCAAGTAGCAAAGGATCCACTTCTTACCTTCCTAGTGCTCCTTATTAGAATTATGCATGTACCTAAATGCAACACTGACAGCAAAAGCTAAATCTGGCCAGGTATATATCATAGCATACATCAAGCTACTAATGACATTGGAGTATGGAACGTGAGACATACGTTCTTTAGCTTCACTAGTAGATGGGCAATGTTTAGCAGATAATTTAAAGTGTGCAATCAATGGAGTAATAATAGGCTTGTAGTAAGCTAAATTGAACTTGTTAAGCATCCTCTAAATATATTTCTTTTGAGAGAGCATAAGTTTACCTGCTTGCCGATCCCAAATAATCTCCATCCTAAAAATCTTCTTAACGGTACCTAAGTCTTTCATATCAAATTCACTGCTAAACTGGGCCTTCAACCTATCAACAAGAGCCTTACTAGGCGTCGCAATCAACATATCATCAACATAAAGCAAAAGATAGATAAAGGAACCATCAGGGAACTTTTGAAAATACACATAATTACCTTAGCTACTTCTAGAGTCACCTTGCCCAATAAAAGAGTCAAACCTCTTATACCACTATCTCTGAGATTATTTGAGACCATACAAAGATCTATTCAAATGACAAACATGGTCCTCCTTTCTTTGAACCACAAAACCCTCAGGTTGATGGATGTAAATTTCTTCTTCAAGATTACCATCTAGGATTGCAGATTTCACATCTATTTGCTCAAGCTCCAAGTCATGAAGAGCAACAAGAGATAATAGTACAAAAATAGAAATATGATGAATAAAGGGATAGAATATCTCACTAAAATTAACTCCTTCATGTTGATAAAAATCACGTACAACAAATCGAGCCTTATATCTCTTGTTTTCAACATTGAAAATATCTTTTTTGAGCTTGTAAATCCACTTGCAACTAATAGCACACTTACCTTTAGGAAGCTTCACCAAATCCCACGTCTCGTTCTTATGAAGACTTTCAATTTCTTCCTATATAGCACTAATTCAATTCCTAGCATTTACACAAGCAATAGCCTTAAAATAATTATTTGGCTTAGGATAAGTGCCAACTTCCTATGCAGTACCTAAAGCATAAGCAAAGAGATCACAATCATAGTCCTGCATTCTCGCTGGCAATTGGGTCTATCTCCTAAAATGATCTCGGGCCAACACATAATCAAGTTGCATTGGTGATGGATCAACTTATACAATGGCATCAGTCTGAGTTTCCTAAGACTCAAAAGTAAGTGGGACTATCTCCTTAGGGGTAGTAACAGGTATGACGAACTCCACCTTCTCCCTTGTACTAGCCTGATCATCTGCACAAGGAGAAGACAACGCAAAAGCTTGCCCAAAATAAATTATAGCATCTTCATGAACGATTACATTACGACTATGATAAATCTTACGATATTTAAAATCAAGACATTAAACATGATAAACTTTAACTCCTTCCCTGTAACCTAAGAAGACACATTTAACAGCATTGGGCTCTAACTTACCTTGATTAATATGAACATAAGTAAGACACCCAAAAGCACGAAGATTAGAATAATCAATAGGGTTACCTGACCAAACTTCTTCAGGGACTTTGTCATCGAGAGAAAGATGTGGGAAATGATTGACAAAATAACATGTAGTAGTAGTCGCCTTAACATAAAAATCACATCCCAACTTAGCACGAGAAAGCATGCATCGAACTTTCTCCAATATAATCCTATTTATATGCTCAACAACTTCGTTTTGCTGAGGTTTGCCAACCAAAGTGTGGTGTCTAGCGATGCCTTCCTTATAGGTCATTAAAAGCTTCTTCATATAACTCAAAACCATTGTCCGTTCTCAAACACTTAATTTTCTTACCTGTTTAGTTCTCGATCAAGGTTTTCTACTCCTTAAAAGTGGGAAGAACTTCATTCTTCTTCTTTAGGAAAAACACCTAAACCTTACGGGAGAAATCATCAATAATGGTTAACATATACCTTCTACCACCTCGAGAAGCAACGCTAGAGGGAACTTATAGACTAGAATGAATATAATCCAAAGTACCTTTATTCTTGTGAATCCCTGGGGGAAGAGAAACTCGCTTTAGTCTGTTTATCAAAGACACAATATTCACAGGATTCAATATTACCTGAACTATGGCTCAATAGACCCCACTTGCGCAAGATTTGCATACCTTTCTTACCCATATGGCCAAGGCAGTAATGCCACAACTTGATGGCATCTTGGTGAGACTTAGATAAGGCAACGTCAATATTACCAATAATAGTAGAACTCTGCAATACATAAAGAGTATCATGTCTTTTCCCTTTAAGGATTGCAAGATTACCTCAAGACACCTTCATGATTCCACCTTCAGAGGAATACCTAAACCCAAGAGACTCAAGTGTACTAAGTGAAATAAGGTTGCGTTTCAAATCAGGAATGTGACAAACATTAGTGAGGGTTTTAACAACACTATCATGAGTTTTAATATTAATTATACCTTTCTCCACCACATCACACTATGCATTTTTACCCATAAAGACAATACCCTTAGCAGTTTCATAGGTGGCAAACCGATCCCTGTGAGGGCATATATGAAAAGTACAACAGGAGTCTAGGATCCATTCATCTTTGGATCATTGTTCGCCTTGAATAACCAATTTTCAAACATTAGTGAGGGTATTAACAAACATTATCAATGCAATAGTAATTTTCCGACTTATATTGTTAGCGAAAAAGCATGAAAATAAAATTGGAACTAGTTATCTAAAATGCAAGGCATCATGAAAATCACTACCCTAAGTCAAAAATTCCCCCCTTTACGGTGCAACAAGACAACGGAATCTAACCCCAGGGTTAACGCCTTCTCCACAAGCTTCGGTGCACTCCAAAGGGCAGAGTAGGAACTGTCTCCAAGATCAAGGGAAAACGAACAACAAAAGAACAAAGTTGTGTTTGATGAGTACAAAATGAACAAATAGAAATGAGTTGTGCCTGATAAGCTTTTGTTCTACAAACGTGAATATGTATGTATTTGTAAACAAGATGGACAAGCTACATATATAGGAAAAATAAATGACCATTTGGATGTATTAAAGAATAATAATAAAGATGATAAACATTTTGGACGTTTGGATATAATAAAGAATAATAATATCCATGATGGTTGTTCTAATATAACAGCGACGATGATAAGTGTTATTATGTAACAAAAGTGGGGTATAATTGACAAGTTTTGGAACAATCAATACCAACACCTTGTACTCTAATGTTGTTTAATGCATTTGAATGTAGATGTCCTTTAGTCGAGCTTCTTGTTCATCAGTTTCTATATGTGTGTTTGTTTTATAGCATAAAACTAGCAAGTTCTTGCCACCATCTGTAATTATGCACTAACTATTATAGAACTATTGAAGAATCATTCTTGCTACTACGGATGGGAACTATATATGTTTATCTAAAAAACTCTCTGAGATACAAGTAAATATGCCTCATCTCAATCTCAATTTTTGTATAAGAAATGTTAAAAAGATCAATGCTCCAAAATTTGTGATCAGTTGTTAATGTATAGTTTCATTCAAAGTTGTTATTACAAATTTAATAGAAACGACAATAGTAATAGGAGACAAGAGGAAAACATAACTAACACAATTAGTATACACGACTGTATAAGTTAAGGACACCTATGTATAGCACCTTACGCGGTCATGTCTCTCCCTAGAACAGTTTCAACCATTTTGTCTTCACTTGTTAGTCATCCTTGCAAACTATAAAAGTGCCTAGGAACACCAAAACTCTCAAAATAGGTCTAGATACTAAACAATCTCCAACGTCCGCAGCCCAATTATAGGGAATACATGTTATGCTTCAACACCTACTTGAGAGACATCCCGGTAAGCTTACTACAAAACTCATCCTTGCTTTTGGGAACGGCCTTTGTCAACATATAAGCACCATCAAGTCTGTAAGAATCTTCTTTAATATCAATTATTGCTCCTTAATCACATACCTCAACTAATGATATTTGATATCTATATGTTGTGTGGGAATGGAATATAGTATTTTTGCTCAAGTTGATAACATTTTGACTATCACAAAACACTAAATCGTCTTCTTACTTCACATCCAACTCTTGAAGGAATCTTTTCAACAAAAGCATCTCCTTACTATCTTCCATTACAGCTACATACTCTACTTCAGTTGTAGATAAAGCTATATACTTTTGTAGCTTTGATTGCCATGAAATGGCTCCCCTGCAAACTTGAACAATCTGAAGTAGATTTTCTTCCATCAAGATCTTCAGCTATATCTGAATCTGTATAACCTTCTAGAATTGACTACCTATTACCAAAATACAAGCTTCGTTTTAAAGTACCTCTCAAGTATCTCAAAATTTATTTCACTGTTTCCCAGTCAATCATTCCTATATTAGACAAGAATTTTCTCAGTAACCCAATAGTTTGTGCAATATCTGACCTTATACACATCATAGTATACATCAAAGACCCTACTGCAGATGAGTATGAATAGAAGACCTACCATCTTTCTTCTTTCCTATCAAGGGACATGCATGCTTGTTTGGATTGAAGTAAGGTGTCAGTGGCGTGCTAACTGGCTTGGTATGCTTCATAGGTGTCAGTGGCGTGCTAACTAGCTTGGTATGCTTCATATTGAACCTTTCTAGCATCCATTCAAATACCTTTCCTGTGACAACTATAATTTCCTACTATTTCTGTCCTAGGTAATCCCCATGCCTAAAATTTGCTTTATAGGTCCCAAATCTTTCATTTCAAAAGATTTACACAAATCCACCATTAGCTTTTAGATTTTACCAACATCTTGACCAAAGATTAGCATATCATCAACATATGAAAGAAGAATGTTGAAGTTCCCGTCTGTGAACTTCTTGAAATACATACACAGTTCCCACTTGTGAACTTCTTAAAATACGCACACACATCAGCATAAGCTCACTTGTCATCATAATCTACCATAAAAGAGTTGAACTTGGCAGTATATTTCAACCTATATAAACTTTTCTTTAACTTGTCGGCCAAATTCTCCTTGCCTTTAACTTTAAAACCTTCTAGATGACCTATGTATATCTCCTCTTCCAAATATCCATACAAAAAGGTTGTATTAACATTCAATTTTTCAAGTTCAAGATCTAAACAAGCAGCCAAACCTAAAACTATTAGAAATGAAGTCATCTTGACCATAGAAAGGAACATTTCATCAAAATCTATACTCTTCTTTTAACTAAACCTTTCAACACTAGCCTTGTCTTGTGCTTCGCTAGCTTGTCATCATCTTTGTACATTTAGAACACCCACTTATTCTTCAATGCCTTTTTGTCTTTTGGAAGCTTCATAAGCTTGCATATCTTATTGTTCTTCAAAGAGTTAATTTGTTCCTTCATGACTGTGAGCCAAAGATCTTTGTCATTCTAAGATGCAACTTCTCGCACATTCTCAGGCTCCCCCTCAGCAGTAACCAATAGATATTGTACGCTTAGATATCTAGTAGAAGGCCTTATCTCCCTTATCAATCTTTGAAGTTATGCTTCATCAACTGTTGGATCTGATTGCTCTCTTTGCTCATTATTCTCAATAGTTTCATCTTCAACATTGTTTAGATGCGGTTCATGTAGCTCAACATTATCATATTATATCTACTCACCATCAATCTGTGTTTATTCATGTTAAGATATTCTATTTTAGTTTTGTCATTATGTGTATTTTAATTTATTTAGGATATCTTTTTGTATTAAGGAAGTTAATTTAGTATAGGATTCTACTATCTTAGAATATGTAAAATTTTGGAAGTTAAGATATTTGTAGAAGTAAGGAATCCGAAAAGGAAAAAGAATCCTAAAGGAGGAAGGACTTGTTACACATTATAAAACAATCCATAGTATGACATTACTAGCTGTTGATTTTTGGTTGTTGTGTTAGGGTGCTTTTAGAGATCAATTGTAAAGTTCTACAACATATTTTTGTTAAAGACTCCTGATAATTATGTTTTAATGTTGCTGCACACATAGGGGAGTGTTCAATGACTCAAGTGCTTTCGTTTTGTTTCTTTTCTTCTTGATTTAATCAGTTGAGATATTCTTCTTTTCTTTTCATTCATTGTTTTAAAATCCTCTGTTGAGGTTAGCATGAGTTGGTCATGTTATTAGGTATGAGATACTTTCACCGGAGAAAGTACGAGTGGATAGCATCAAAGAGTGAGTGGTGTCGGCTCCGTAATGGCCTTGTGTAAACCTATTGTACTATGGTGAAAGTTGATTAATCTAGGTGAGGGCTTGCAGACATAGGTCGTGTGTACCGAACTGCGTTTACAATTTTGTAATGTACTTAAATTTTCTTCTTACGATCAGATTCTAGAAAATTGTAGTTGCTTTCTGATAACCAACTGTAAATTTTAGCTTGAAGCAACCGTGACATAACAGAAATTTTACGAAACTTTGACTTTAAGTTTTTCATTTCACAAACTTCATCTCTTTCACTTGCAAACTACTCAACATTGGAAGAAGAATTAACAATATCATAGGACGAGCTATTGTGAGTTTACTTATCTTCTATCAAAAGATCAACACCTTTCTCGTGCTCCTAATATACCACGTCCATGCTCTTGACCATCTTTTGCTTCTTTGGGTCATAGATTTGGAAGCCAAACTATTCATCACCATAGCCTACTAAGACGCAAGATATTGCCTTTCAGTTAAGCTTCTTTCTTTGATCCTTGAGTACGTCATATAATGATATATAAGATTCTTAATAGTCCATCCTCTCTCAAGAATCTCAAATTTTAACAAAATTGAGGGAGCTCGGTTGATTAAATAGATTGTAGTTCAGACTACTTCACCGTAAATGGTTTTTGACAGATTGGACATTCTGAGCATACAATGAATCTTCTCTACAATAGTTTTGTTCACCCTCTCGACAACCTTATTATGTTGTTGAGTCCCTAGTTTGGTTTTCTCATGTCTAATGTTATCTAATGTACAATATTTTTCAAATACCTTGGAAGTATACTGCCCTCCATTGTTTGTTCGCAAGCACTTTAGCTTCCTCTCAACTTCCCTTTCTATTATTATAACATGAAACTTCTTGAAATTTTCAAACACTTGACTCTTGGTTCTTAATATATATACCTAAGTCTTCCTCAAAGTATCATCAATTAATGTAACAAAATATTTGTTACCTCCTATTGAATCCTCCACAATAAGGTTACAGACACCTGAATACACCAACCCCAATATCTCTTTCTTCTTTGTCGATCATTTCTTAAAAAAGACTTTATATTGCTTTCCTACCAAACAATGATCACAAAGACTAAGGGGTAAAGAGTTTTTGATTGGGATAAGCAATTCATCAGCTAGCAACTTTATTCCATTTTCACTTATATGCCCCAAGTGTTGATGCCAAAAATTTGGAGAATTTTCCTATTCGACTGTGTATACTTCTCCACCACCACACACCTTTAAATGTGTCTTATACAGTATGCAGCAAAATTCTCCTCAAGTAATAGTTATTGCTCCCTTAGACAATTTTCATTTCCTATCCCTAAAAGTGTACTTGAATCCTTCTCAATTTATCACGTTTATCGATAACAAATTCAATACTAATTTAGTAATGTGTTGTACGTCTCTCAAGGTTAGCAAACATCTTATATTTGTTTGAACTCGGATATCACCCATAACGAAAATTTTGGTAGAACTTTAATTACCCATCTTTACGCTCCTTAAGTCTCCACTCTTATAGTTTAAGAAGTACTTAACTTTTAGAACACAATGATACGACGCTCCTATATCAATCAACCACTCAGAACCTGAATCACTAACATGAAAGCAATCACTTATAGCATAAACTAGGGATACCTCTTCATCCATGTTTGAAACAGTACAATTGTACTCTTATCATTACCATCATTATGATGATCTTGATTTTTCTAATCCCCTTTTCATTTATAGTATAACTTCTTATATGTCCTAGCTTATCGCAATAATGACATGTCTTTACGTCTTTGCCATGCCCTTTTGGACCCTTGCTCTTGCCCCTTCCATTGCTCTTTGCCAAGAAAGCCTACACATTGTTAACTATCATCTCTTTTCTTTTGATTTCTTTATTGAACATACTCTCTTTGATTACATCTAAAGAGAGCACACCTTTAGGAGCTAAATTTCTAATCGTCACCACCAACTTCTCCCACTATCTAGTAACAAACTCAATAAGAACACAGTTTGGAGCTTGCCATCAAGAATGATCTTTATTATGTAAACTTGTTGATTATATCCTGGAAATCACTTAGATGCTCCTACACAGGTTTCCTAACTTTCAACTTCAAGTTTACAATCCTTTTAATTAAAGAAGCCTTATTATGGCCAGTCTTCCTTTTATAGAGTCCATTTAGCTTTTTCTATAGCTCAAAAGGATCCATCTCTTAAGACACATGGTTGAATATACTAATAATAATCCATTATCGAATCATCCCAGAGTCTTTTGCTTCATCTTCTCCCATTATCTGTTTGACATTTTTTCAGGTTTAAAAGAACATCATCCTTCACACCTTTATCTGTTGTTTTATGCCCTATAACCAATAGCTTTGGTTGTAGTTTAGTGACAAATTATTTAAAGGCATTCTTTATCTTGTACATGTTTAGATGTATATGATAAAGT
>JANVCL010000212.1:3607299-3623111 GCA_026546855.1 Erythroxylum incrassatum | reverse complement strand
AGTAACAAGCAGGAGGAATAACGTATGACCCATCATCTCTTCTTTTCAAATGCAAGTCCTTTATAATATTCATGTCTTCCAAGTCAAGTCTAGCCTTAATTGTGTCTTTGGATTTCCCATCAATTCCCATGATAGTCCCTAAAATGGACTCACAAATGTTTTTCTCAATATGCATGACTTCAAGATTGTGCCTCAATAGTAATTCCTTCCAATATGGCAAGTTGAAAAATATGCTTTTTTTTCAATTCAGTTCGACATCGTTTCTCTTTCTCTTTCTATTACTTGAGTGTTTACCAGGTGTAATGTCAACTAAATGTGATAACTGGTAAACAATATCATCACCGGACAACTGCATCAGAGCTTCACCTAATTCTACCTTGCTATTAAACAATTTACTTCTTCGCCATCTATGCCCATGTTCCAAATAACGACAATGACTCGTATAACATATTTTACTTTGTACCCTCATTGAATACGTTTGATGGTTACACATAGGACAAGCCATAACACTTTAGTGCTCCACCCAGACAAATTCCTATAAACTGGGAAATCATTTATATTCCATAAAATAGTAACATGCATTATAAACGTTTCGCCTTCAACAACATCAAAAGTTTGTAATTCAAATTCCCATAGAAAGTTTAATTCATCAATTAATGGTTGTATGTATATTTCGATGTCCTTACCAAGAGTAGTAGGTCATGGAATAAGCAAAGACAACAACATAAAAGGCTCTTTCATACACTTCCATGGAAGTAAATTGTATGGGACTAGAATCACTGGCCACATACTATATGAAGTACTCATATTACCAAAAGGATTAAATCCATGTGAGACCAATCCAAGTCGAACATTATGACTATCTTGTGCAAACCACAGAAACTTTCTATTAATTTCTTTCCATGCGATTGAGTCTGTTGGATGACGTATAATATTATCATCAATGTGTTTCTCTATATGCCACCTCATCTCTATGGTTGTTTTTGTTGACATAAAAAGTCTTTGTAATCATGGTTTAATAGGAAAGTATCGAATTATTTTATTTGGTATCTTTTTCCCTCTCCCCTCATTCACCTGCCACCTTGATGTACCGCAAATAGGACACTCTTGAAGATCTTTACTTTCCTTCCAAAAAATAACACAGTCATACTTACAACCATGAATTGAAATGTTCCCAATCCAAGGTCCCGTAACAGTTTCTTTACATCATAGTAAGATTTCAGCAACTTGTGTCTAATAGGTAAGGCATCGTTCAGTAAGTCAATTAACATGTCAAAGGACTTGTTACTCCATTTATTATAAACCTTCAAATGCAACAACTTCACAACAAATGATAGTTATGAGAAATTAGAGCACCCAGATATAATTGTTCTTGAGCAACTTTCAATAACTTCCCAAAATTATCTTCTGTAATACTACCAATTATGTTAGGCATTCTTGTTTCATTCATAGTCTCCATATAATTCCGAAAATCTTCTAACATCTCGTCAATCCCATCGTCATTCACATCACAATCATCTACATCATTATTGTAACTGTCATCATAAAATGTACCGCCACTTCTATTACAACTTGCTTTCTTACGTTCACCATGATCAAGCCATAGAGTATAGAATTTATCTATGCCTTGGATCAGCAGGTCATTATATACCACATCTTGACTTTGGAAGTCGACATTTAAGCAATCGATGCATAGACAGCGAATACTACATTCATCACCCATTTGATCTTCTACAAATTGCATAAAACTCTTAACTCCTTCTACGTATTTAGTTGAGATTTTCGATGAGACATCCAACTCTAATCCATTTAGCTATACAATAAAAGAAGATAACATAGTCATTACATGCATTTTTCGTTCAATATTACATCAAAAAAACCTATGTAATTAAGATACGTGGTGTTGTTTGCGCCTATGAATCAAGAAACGGAGTTCTCATTGTCGCTCCTAGGCTCCTGGAATTTTTCACTGATAAGCCTCATTGGAGCTACATCACCAGTTTCTAGCCTATATACCATCCTATGTCTGTACTTTGTTGATTTGTTTCTCGTATTAATTTGTCTGTTTAACTTCTTTTATTACATAATGTCAGTTTATACGCAGCAATTACATAAACAATATACAACAAAATGAAACGAAAACTGACATATAAAACAATTAATTAAGAAGCTAATTACTAAGATGATGACTACTAATTCGCATTAACAATAGTTGCAATTTTTTCCAAATGATTTTGTAACTGGGTTAGACGAGTTACCTGAATTGACAGACAATTGCAAACCACTAAGAAGGAGGAACCTTAACAATTAATGCTATAACCACTTCAAATAGTTGCTAGTTCCATAAGCCTCAATTTCCAACAAAATACAAAAAGCAAGCTTTTGTCGAATATAACTAAAGATGCCACACAAATTCTTTGGTTTTGACTCCAAACAAATAGAGGAAGATAGCATCTGCAAAAAAACGTATACACAATCACCAACTAAATACAAAATTTCTTCTTTATGGTACTATAAAAGCATATTTAAATCACAAAAAAGGATGTTGAAGAATTTGATAAAGTATTTTAAAAGTGAAGAGATTTGTCACGTACCAAACAATCATTTTAACCTATAGTATATAATATATGAATCAGTAATTATTTAACTATTGAAAACGAGAATCAAATTTGTTAATACAAGCAGTTTTTATTCAATGATGTTTTCATTTTTCTTTCTAATTATAAACACGTGAATAAATATTTTAATAGAAGAAGAATGTTCAAGAGATGCATAAACTTACTGTTCTAATCCTATTAAACCAAAAATCAAGAACTAATCAAGCAAGCAAATCACTATTGAGTATTGACACTTTCCCTTACCTCACTTCACTTTCCAAACCCAAGAATATGTTGCTATAAACTGACGACACTTTCAATCTTTAAATTCAAAGTTTTTGTTTAATGTTTGGGTGTCTTCACCATATTTGATTGTGTCCCTTCTATCCCTTTTGCCTTTTCCATTACCCAGGTTCCAAACATGGTTTTTAACATAACAGAAAATATAACGTTATAATTTAATTTTTAACATAATTGAACCTTGGTTCTCCAACATAACAAACTCAAAACACTTTGAAGACTTTTGTCGAACACCTTATAGGCAAGTAATTTTCAACTTAAGAATACAAAAAAATAGTATGTTTTTCCGTCCTTCAACAACAATAACACAACTTCTGCTTCACTCAACCATTATCATCACCAATAAATGCAAACAAATCGACAACAAACTCAAAACATAACACAAAACTATCAAACCAATATCAACTTCAACGACATGTCTAAAAATCTAATCAACAGTACTCACCAAATGAAGAGAGCAAATGCATAGCGAAGATTTTTTATTTTTGTCCAAGATAGATGAGAAGATAGGGCATGGAGAAGACGTCAGTTTTAAAAAAACGAAGGAGAGAAGGGGCGCTAGTCTTCAGGGGGGAGAGGGAAGAGAGGGAGCAAGCATCTGTGTTTAAACAAATGGTAAGACAACATCGCTTGTTGTCCCACAAATGATGTCATCCTAGTGTCTGTTTAATTTTTCTTATTCGATACATTTGGTGACAAATATACATTTCGTCATCAAATGTAAAACGTTTGCTATGAAAATAAAATAGCGTAGCAAATTGTACAACATTTTTCTACCAAATTAATAAATCATCGCCAATATTAAACCTTTTACCTTTTTCCGACAGTCAAAACTATCGTGGCCTATCACTACAATTTGCTACCAATTATACCCAACGTCGACAAAACCTAAGCATTTTCTTTACATTCTTAATTTTTTAATTGATTAACACCAGAGCATTTTTGCGACGAAGTAAGTTTAGCCACAAAAGACCATTTCCACGACCAACCACCACATTTAGTCACAAATGGTAGATAATTTGCTAACAAAATCGAAGCAATTTCTTTACTTTCTTAATTTTCTTAATTGATTAATATTTATGAGGTATTCCTAATACATCATACAAAATCTTAAATTAATCTTCTCACTTATATATGCAATTGTTCTTCATTTGCTTAATTTTTGGGAATGACTAATCTTTAATTTTAATTTATTAGAAATAGTTTTCTAATTATATTACAATGTCTTGTTAAATTATTATAATTTAGATTTTCTAAACTATAATAATTAAAATGTATAATTTTTTGAAATATGTTTTTCAAAATTATAATAATTAAAATCTATACTTTTCTGAAAATTGTAAGCCAATTATAATTTATTTGAAGAGTCAACAAATTAATTTGGAAATAGTTTTAAATTGAATACTTTAATTTTTAATTCAAATTATGTTTTATTTGGAATAGGTAAATAAATTTATTAAAAATTATTTATGAATCCGCATGCTTTGGTGACAAACCATGTATTAGTCGCTAAATCTGACGTTTGTCAACCAAATACAATAGATCGTAGCAAATTAATTAATACTACTTCCAAACAACTACAGTAAACAAGAAACAACATCGTTTACCTAAACAAGAAAAACGACGTTTTGTATTAGGTTTTCAATGGCAACCACAATAAAAGGCTACTTCATTCTTGTTCAAGCCGTCAACGTTTCTCAAAATCCTCTCTTCTGTTTGGTTTATATATTGTGGTCACCATTGTCGAAGAACCATCATTAACTGAATCGGTATTGTTCTTTTGTTCTATTTTCATTAACAAAGTTATGCTAAGTTTAACTTATACCTTTAGGTGTTTATTGTGAGTTCTTAATTATGCATTTGAGATATGAGTTGTGTTTATGGTTGTGTTTCAAAGATGATTTACTGGTTGTCTTTGTTATCTGTATACAAGTTGGCTTCTTTCGAATGACCTTTAACGCTTCCCTCATCAAAACTTCGTAACTATTTAATGAAAGGTCTTCAAGAGTATTTTACTTTTATTCATTTCCATTAATAGTAATTTAGCCCAATATAGATAATACTATATTTTTGTACATCAAGAACATAGTCATGTCTATTCTACTTTAAATTCTAAATTTTGCATGTGATACAAACTATATAATAGATTTATGAAATTTTAGCCATAGAAACTTTCATATCATTAACCACATTGAAGATCTAGCAGGGCTAAACTATACTACTTTCACTTATCATCAAAATTGGAGTTGAACATATAATCATTTTAATCTAAATCGACATTTGCAGAATATAACTCTTAACATTATTAATCAAGGAATGCCGATATGGTGACTAGTTCTGGATGGTACTAATTCATTCCGTTGGAAGGAATGTAGCAAAATTGTCCTTACTAAAGAAATAAACAATGCAGAAAAAACTCCACTTTATACACTAATGATCGTTTGCCTTCCAAGGCCGATCTTCTGCTTCAATGTGTTTAGTATCATCTGAACAATGCCACTTTCCTTATAATGTACATCTCATTTCCTTTTATGAAGATATTATATATATTCACATTTAATGGTATATATTGCATGTTGTTTTAAGCTTTCTTGAATCTCGAACATGACATGTATGCCTATGGAGGTGAGAGCGATGTCACAACGGTCCGTAAAGGATTAAGAAAATTGGTTGATGTGGAAAATTCGTTAATTCCATAGACTTCGTCTGGTCATTCACGTATGCATGTCACTCCAATTTCAGTTCATTTAATAGTTTACTAATATGACAATATCTAAGTGTTATACTGATTGTGTTTTAGGTAACCTGTTTCGTACTGGTAGTTTATCTGGATAACTTGTCTTCCATACTAAATCTGGTGACTCATTCATTGTATCATCTACAAGTTTAGCTATAGCGAAAACACTGTTGGAAGAAGGTGTGAAAAACCCTACACTTGAGGGAAGAACTATCATCGATCCAATTGGCGCCTTCGAAAGTGCAAGGACCCTTCTCGGGAATCCAAATATCGGGGACTCATTCACCTTTACCAACTCTTATGTCACTTGAAATCTAAAAAAATAATTATATCATTGTCATTTATCGATGCAATCAACTGGACTCAACTTTAAAGTTGGTTTATTGTTATATCTGTACTCATTTATCAAACAACCTCTCTACTAGTTAGGGGTCAAGCTGCGTACTATTGAGTGTGGACTGTTATTGTTCTTGTACTATAACTGTAAGAATTATTAACCTTCTATATATCATATAATTATATTGATACAATTATTAAAATTTTTATAACTAATTTTTGCACTGTTACTAATTATTAATGATTAATTAATACTATTATTTAACACTTAAAATTATGTTGAGTGTGTTTTTTTAACGACACGTTGTAAACATTCAAAATAAATCTACAATAAAACATATCTTAACTATGATAGATTATAAAAATGTTATTTTAACAAATTTGAAAAATGTGAACTCTTTGGTGACGATTTTGGCAAATGGTCACCAAATGTAATGCAAATTACTGTAGACCATTTAGTGACGATTTTCAGAAATCGTCATCGAATGCGGACTATTTGGTGACGATTTCAGAAATCGTCACTAAATATGCACCATTTGCTGACGATTTTAAAAATTCCTCACTAAATGGTAACTTTTAGCGACAATGTGTAAAGCGTAGCTAAATGTCTACGAACTTTTGGTGTTCGTCACCGAACGTCTTTTTAGCAACTATTTTATGTAATCGTCACCAATTATGCTCATTCATGACGATTTCAAAATTTGGTCACCAAATGTTTACTAAATTATGGTGACGATTTCTTAAAAGCATCACCAAAAATTTATTTAACAACGAACATAAAAAATCTTCACCCAATGTGGACCATTTTGTGACAAATTTTGGAATTTGTCACTAAATATTCACCATTTGGGGATGATTTTTGTAATTCGTTGCAAAATGTTGATCCTTTTGTGACACTTTTCTAATTAGCCGCTAAAAGATTAGTTTTAAGGATGATTTAAGAAATCGTTGCAACATGGTCACTTATAGGGATGATTTTTTGAACGTCGCCAAAAAAATATAGCTAATTAAATGTCTACTTTACTGTAGTGAGATTATCCCAGAATAAAAAATCCTTCAAGGAAAATGTTCACACGAAGCTACTGAGAAGTAGAATCTTGTTACAATACAGGTGATCCAAACAACTAGTTAAATATCCCTGGAAGTCTTCCTAATCTTACAGAATTAGGTAATTTACTATGATTACCTTATGCACTTAAAACAATATATATAAATACATTAGTTTACATGAAATACAAAGAGTGCTTTCTAAGATTGTTGCTTATTCTTACTATTGATTATGACCTAAGTCCTTTGTCCAGCAAGTTATAATCATTTTGTCCACTTCTCAAAACAGGCAACACAAGCAACCTGTAAAATGTGGCCGGAACAAACCCTAGAGTCAGTAACCTTGAAATTGCGGAGTGAACCGGTGACCAGCCCCTAGCTTGAACCAAGTACTTGAAAATGGATTCGAAGGCCATGCACAATCCATGTAATACGAAGAACCAGGTCATCTCCCAACTAGGTTTCAACCCACAGGTTATGTAATAGAACATAAGCTCATGCATGACGCCTGAGACTACAAGTGCGGTGATCAAAGCCACCACCTTCGCCGGACCAACGCCAACGATACCCATCAGAGCATTTTTGGTCGGATCATGTATGGTGTGCCTCAATATGCTTGAAGACAACCGATTCCATCTTCTTCCCCAGAAGTCATGCAAAGAAGTCGCTAGATAAGGGTGGTTGAATAGTGGCACAAGCTCGTAGCGTGACACAACTCGAACCAAACCAGGGCCACACGTCCACAGGCGGTAGAATCCTAAGATCATTATGGATACACTTAAAAAGGGTTTATATTGGTATAAGTCCCTGTAAATGCAAGAATAGGTTAATATTGGTAGAAGAAATGCCAGTTTTGGGGCTAGAAAAGGATCCAAATGTTGTTTGGTTCCTTTGAGCTTGATGGGAAAAATGGAGACCAGCACAAAATCGAAGTAGTTTTTGCAAGCAAAAACAGGACCTTTTTTGAAACAAAAGAGGAGAAGCTTGAAAGAAGTAATCCATGTGATGAAGAAGGATACAAGTCCTCTGAGAAAGCTAGAAGAGAAATACCATGGGAGTATAGTGAAAATGTAAAACACGGGTACAAGAGATATAACTCTCAGTATAGGTTTTGTTATATGTGTGATGAAGATATGTGAACAGGCTAAAGAAGCCAGAAGTAGAGCTAATGGATTATTGATTGAACTCAGTAATGTTTCTTCCTTCATTTTCACTTCTTCTTCTTCTTCTCTTGTTTGTAGATGCCATATATATTATTTCCAGTCCACACTGATTCCAATGCGTATGCATAGTATATTAACTTTTGCGGTAGAGTTTTACAATTAATTAAGAGTTGAAACGGGTAGCTTCTTAAAGAGGGCTGTTTCCTGTTTCGTGCAAAAACAGCTACAACACCACCGATGTCTTGTATGTCAACTATATTTTAGAGTATTTTATCCATACATTTATCTGGTTTTATACAAAAGAATTGTTACAAATGTGTTGGGTATATTATTTAATTTTCAGGATTTGTTATTGGGGAGGCGTCCCATTAGATTATAACTAAACATTAGGAAAGTATGCATCTAATTAGGTTAATTAACTTTCACCGATTAAACAGAATTACATTAAATTATGCTTCAATTGTCGACGCGACAATTATGACATATGTTGGAACACCACATGGCCGTCACATCGATTCCTTTAAGTCAACAATGACATGTGCAGCAGCACCACATGGGCATCATATTAATTCCTTAGATCCCCTTGAAAGGTAAATATATAAATTAATCTTTAAGAGATTTTTCATGAAGATTAAATAATACTTCATATTTCACAGTATGTAAATTAATTATTAATTAACATCTGTTTATAAAATGTTTTTATTTGTATGAAATGTAATAATAAAATAGTCAAAAAAATTTAGTATACAAATAGTTATTTATTTATTTTTTAACTTTAAGAATCAATTTATATGTATATAATTTTGGAAATTTATTTGAACTTTTATAATATTTTAAAGATGAACTTGCATCTTTAAACAAAAAATGTGTTTCATGGATTACTTTATTACATCATTACTAGGAGAAAACAACAACAATAATAATACTAAGTAGAAATCTCGCTGAAATGTGAGATTTAGGAAGATTCAATAATACGAAGTCTTACTCTTAATTTTAATATTACTTGAAAAAAATGTGTAAATATTACTATTGAATTTTTTCTTTCAATAGTAATATTTATAATATAAATTTCAAGTAATTTTTTTTTGAAAATTAAAGAACAATTATTTCATAGCCATGGAAGGAATCAATAAGTTACATTACAAAGTAGTAAGGCAATATATTTACAAAACTCAATTAAAGTAGGAACATACAAAATAATCCGATTAGCCTGTAAACATTAAGGAGTTTATAGATTCTTTAATTTCAAGTAAAATTTTCTTTCAATAACAAATGAATACTAATTTATAAATAAAATTATAACGATTAAATTTTTTATTTTAATACAGTATAATAATTTTTACTTAATAATATATCAATAAATATCATATAAGAGATTAAATAAATTTATTTAATTATTATATTTCATTAAAATTTATCTAATATATAATTATTATCATTAATAAAAGTATTAATTACATTAACATTAACAACTAAATATATTTTATTTTTATTTTAAAACTAAAAATTAAAATTAAAAATTAAAAATCATAAAAATATAAATCCAAACGACACATAATTAAATATACCTTTTATTGATTGAAACCAAGATGTGAATGAGTGGTGTACTGTGTACAGAGGATGACTCTTTTGGCCGTCACATTTACAGACTTTCGTCTTCGCCATTTTCCAAAGCTTAGACCGTTGAATTTGTTTAGACGTGGTACCTGCGTTTTATCTTTAGTTCCCACAAAGTCTTACAGGAAGATATTAATTATAAGAAGATATTTTTAAGGTCATTTATATTTAGATTAATCTATACTTGAACAAGATAGATCCTTTGTAAGCTTAAGTTTTAAACAGCTACATACATAAAATCACGTCAAATTCACGATCTCATTTAAGCAAAAAAAAAAAAATTCTCTGTGAATTCACTTGCGCTTTGGGGTTACCTGCGTTTTATCTTTAGGAGTGAGGTAGCAATTTACCTGTTTCGGTTTCAGACCCTACGGCTTTAATACAGACCTAGACCAGACGATAAGGCTCGTAGTATGTGCCTCTTTTAATGTATGCAAATATGGTTATCAATACAATTTAATGTGAAGTCATTATCAGCAAATTTATGTGAAGAGCACGGAAAACAGCTTGACTATTTCATTGTTTATTAGTCAGTTTCAAATAAAACTTTGGTAAAAAAATGTAAAATGGGTAAAGTTTTTTATTTAAAAAATGTCTCTATTTAAAATATCTTTATTTTTTAATGATATAAATTGTGTTTGTTCATATTTGTTCCTGAGAGATATATTAAAATAATATATGATCAAATTGAGCCGTCTCCATCTTTTATAAATATTTGATATTTGATATTTATTGGTGAATTTATGATATATCTTATTCGATCGAGCCTGTCGTATAGAATTTGTTGAGTGCGGAATATTCGATTAGTGTAATTTGTAGAGTATTGTATCAATCCGAAAGTTTACCCAGTACGTATCCAAAAGATAGTAGTTATAGTTCCTCCATAAAAAAAAAAGAGTATAAAATTGTTCTTTTAAAACATGTTTCTATTCTTATTTGAAAGTATAGCAAGTTTTCTTATTCTATTAGGATTAAGTTTCAATATATAAAATACACACTTAGCTATTCAATAAAGGCAAGCATGAATTTCCTTTATAAACCTTGAATATAATTTTCGACTAGAAAGTTTGATTATTTCTTTTAGGGCTAAAGGTATTATTTGTATCTCTATTTCAAAATGGTCTAAGTAAATTCTTACCGTTATTTTTGGGGACGAATCCATAAATTTTTTTGAATGGAGATAAAATTTTATTTTTAATAGAGATAAAAAATTTTAAGTGAGAGCAAAATGTTATTTTATTTTTTGAAAATATTTAAAATAATAATATTTTCATATGATTTTTTTTTTGCAATGTACATCCGTCCTTGGTTATCTCTAACACCACTTTACACTTTAATATTATTAAAGTATTAACTTATTGCACCTTGAATAGAGACAAAAGTGGTAACAAAGATGATGATTATTTAGCCGTTTTGTGAAATGTTAATATAAAAATAATATCTTTAACTAATATTTAAATAAATCATTTTTAAGATTACATCAATATTTGGTTGGTCTATATTACCTAGTTATAACATCATATAAGTTAAATTTTAATGACCCATATACTAGTAACTATTTAAAACTTAACTTTTTAAAGATTTAGAGTGCTATCATAACTAGTTTGAAAAATGTAACTACTAGGGGATAATTTGTACCTTTTGCCTTCTTTTAAATGATGCTTATACTCTAAGAATGACTCAACTATCCATTCATTAATTTCTTTCCTAAAATTTCAAAAATTCCAAACTAAGGTTTTAGTCACCTTAATATGATATTTCAATGGCTTGCACCAATATTTTAACAACCTATTAAGACTTAAGAATTAACTTTTTTTTAATAAATCAGAAAAATTTTATACAAATAAGAAAATGTTATGTACATAACAAGAGATTTTGTGAACAGAAATCCCTTACCTAACCAAAAGGAACAAGGTAGTACAAATTCATAAGGATCCTAGATCAAACCTTGTAACAACACTACCAACAACACTCCTCCACAAACTTCCTACCAAGAAGCCTTAGAAAGCTAGCTTTTCTACCCAGTAACCCAAGTGCACCAACAAAATGCCAGCAACACAAAATATCCAACAAATATATTCCGAACCCAAAACCAAAGTCGTAATCAGCAGAACTAAAAAATGAAGATTGTAAGAAAGTTCTGCTATTTTCCTTGTCCACTGTCATGATTGCCTTTTTCTCGCATACTTTTCATGATATAGCATTCGTAGGAAATGATTCTCCTATTGTTGACGCTTATGATCACCTTCCTTGAAGACATTTGATCTGAATTGTATATGGAAAGTTTGTTGTACCCTTGAACTACCGTGAAGAGGAAGGAAGTTTAGTGCGTTGAAAGCATTGAATTTGTCTCCCTAGCTGAACAACAACCTACATCATAATGTTAGTGCATAAAAGATCTAATTACCTCTCGAAGTGTTTAGGATGAGATGCTTCAGAACTTGGAAGATTATCCTGGCTTGTAAGCTTTCCACCGCCATAGCTACATCCCTGAAAGTTCTTGAGTTCCTTTCAGTCCAAATGTGGTAAATCATACTGAATAAAAGAATAGGGAAGATGGAACTCTGTGGGAGTTTGGTGAAACTAAGTTAGGATAGAAGGAAGGCTTGAGTAGTTGGGAATGATGATTTGGAAGTGGTTGAGGCAATGGTTCCAAACAAATTTTGATAAAGGACAATTAAAAAACATATGTTCATTGGATTCCTTGTCCGAAATACAAAGGGAACAACGGTTGGGAGTATATAGAAAGGGAAGTTTATCCCTTGTTTGAAGTTTTTTTAGGACGGCTAGCCAAAGAATGAAGGAACATCTTGGGCTGTTATTTTTGAACCAAACCAGGGAGTACCAAGGTACTTATTGGGATGAGGGTCTTAAGAGGTTATAGACTGAAGCATTGGTGTAAGTTTTTGAAGAACTAGGCAACCATTCTAAATGATCCAGAGAACTATTCGGTTGGTATTGAATAGGGTCAAAATCATTAATGAGCTCCATAGGCAATTCCTGCCACCTCCATACATTATTACTAATTATATCAGAAACCTTTGCTGTCATAAGTAACCCCGACCCATTTATATGTCTAGGTGATAAGAAATTCTTTAGGATTCCCCTTGGATGCCAAAGATCCTACCATAAGATAGTGAACTGCCCATTACTTATCCTAAATTTAAATTGATTCCCTAATTTATCCCTTACACTTAAGATTTTCCTCCAACTCTAGAAACTATTATTGGTAGGTTGAGCACTCCAAAAATTTTTCTGTCTCAAAATGATCATATGCACCTAATTAACCCACATCTCTCTATCATAGAATAGATACCAAATCCTCTTGCCTAACAAAACAATGTTCCAGGTTGGCAAATGCTTAATCCCTAACCCCCCTTCCTTTTTTGGTTTGGTAAGGTCGCTCCATTTAACTTTAGACTGATGGTAACTATCTACCCTCCCAGCCATAGAAAGTTCTTGAGTTTAGCTTCTAGTTCCTTGAGGACAGACAATGGGAGAATAAAGTGAGAAGCCCAATACACCTGGAATGAAGAAAGAACAGAACTCACTAGTTAAAGTCTACTCGCATAAGAGAGGTTTTTATGGGTCCATTTATTTATCCTCACATCAATCTTATCCAATAATGGTAAACACTCTCTCCTTGATAACCCTCCTGTAATGAGGGGAACTCCTAGATACTTTATGGGTAGGGATCCTCTACTAAGGCTAGACATTTGTGCCAATTGGTTTGTCAAATGCTCCATGTCATGAGAAAGGAAAAACTGACTTTTGGAAGGATTCATATCCATTCTTGAAAATCGAGAGAAGGAGTTTAGACAATTGAGTAAGAGTTGAGCTGAGCTGATGTTAGCATGATAGAACATCAATAGGTCATCTGTAAACAGGAGATGGGTGAGATTAAGAGATTTGCATCTCCAATGATATTTGAAGAAAGGAGTTCTAAGTATGCAATCATTTAAGCTCCTATAAAAAACTTCAATACAAATAATAAAGAGGAAAGGGGATACAAGGTCTCCTTGTCTAAGCCCAGATTTTTCTTTGAAGAACTTAGAAGGTGATCCATTGATCAAAATGGAGTATGAAGGGGAAGAAATACACTCTTGGATCCAAGTTATGAACTTGGGAGGAAGGCCTATAGCTTCTAAAGAATTAAGGAGGAAATCCCAATGGATGGAGTCATAGGCTTTTTGGAGGTCGATCTTAAGCTTCTAAAGAATTAAGGAGGAAATCCCAATGGATGGAGTCATAGGCTTTTTGGAGGTCGTTCTTAAAGGTACATCGCTTTTGATTATTAGAAAGGTGGTAGTTTTTGAAAATTTCTTGGGCTAGCAAGATGTTATCACCAATTCTCCTATCCTTAATGAAAGCACTTTGGTTAGGACGAATAATGTAATGGAGAATTGCTCTAATCCTATTGGCGATGATCTTAGCTATCACTTTGTACATCATGTTACAACAAGAGATATACTGATAATCTACCACTGAGTATGGGTGAGCCTTTTTAAAAATTAAAGTAATAAAGGTAGAATTAAGCTCTTTAAGAAGTTTCCCATACTAAAAAAAATCTTGGATAGGTCTAGTAATGTTGGAACCACACCCTGGTGAGACACGTGTCCGACGTCCTACGTGACATCTGGACGCGCATCCCACGAGGGAGGAATTCCTCACCACAGAAGAAATTCACCACAGAAGAAACTCACCACGAGGGAGGAATTCCTCACCACAGAAGAAATTCACCACAGAAGAAATCTAAAAAACGACCTTAGTTCACTTACTCCCAAATGGATCTTGACAAAATTCACCCTAATCTTCCACAATAAAATTGATATTCTTAGGACCCACAATTAAATCCGATTCCTAATCTAAAATGAAATTTCATGACTCTAGATTAATTTGAATCGAAAATCTCCTCAATCGGATCTCTATGTATCGAGAAATCGCCCAATTACGAAACTATATGCAATATCTCTACACAATTGACTCTCTTTGATTTAAACCGTAATTCTCAACTCAAACCTAAAAATTTTAAATTTGCATAAAAGGGGTAGAAAATTTGTTTAGAAAACCAATGCTTCGAAAACCGAGTCAAACGGAGGTCAAACGAAAAAGTTATAAGCGAAAGAGTGAGCTTTATTGTTTTAAAAATAAAGAAATTCAAAAACTCATAACTTTTTACCCAGAACTCTAAATTTTTCAAACTTGGTGTCAAAAGAAAGCTGAAAGAAAACTATAAAACTTCAAGAAGGATTTAAAACCTAATTTGGCCATTAAGGGGGTCCAAAATTACTTCAAGTTTCTGCCCCATTTGGAAATTTTCCTCAACAAGACCAAAAGTTTGAAAAATAATATCTTTTAATACAATAGTCGAAAAATGTCACATTTTACCTGTATGGAAAGATAAAAAGGTTCTTTACAACTTTCATGAAGGAAGAAAAAATAAATTCAATCACTAAAAGAGGTAAAAACATGTTCAAAGTTGCTGCCTAGAATGACCAATGGAATAGTAAAATTGACAAATGAACAGTAGACATGAACAGTAACTGAAATGTTCCAAACTTCATAACTTCTTCTTCCTAACTCCAAAAATTGCATATTATACATCAATGGAAAGATGAAAAGATGATCTACATTTTCTATGAAGGATGTACAAACCAAAACAGGCTCTAAAGGTGTGAAATAACCTTCCAAAGGTTCTGCCCCAATTTGACAAATGAACAGTAACTAAACTAGGTCTAACCCCCAAAAGTTTTTACTCCTAACTCCAAACAAGGTACATTATACACCATTAGAAAGCTCTAAACGTATGCTACAATCTTCAAGAAGACCTCCCAATCCAATTCAAGCTATAAGAGGGTCTAAAACCTAAGCGAAGTTTTTGTCAAATTTTTTCAAAAATTTTGACAGCACCTCGTTTAAAAATTCAAATAGCCAATCTTAACTTTTCTCATCCAAACTCCATATACCTGCACTAAAACCACAATCTACACAATCTTCAATCTCCCAATCACCAAC
>JANVCL010000212.1:3577239-3599397 GCA_026546855.1 Erythroxylum incrassatum | reverse complement strand
TGTTCAATTATTTGAGTGTCTTTACTGTTTGTGTGTGTACACGGGTTAGAATGTGATAAATACACCGTGTACATAATTTCTGTCTAAGATGTCGGGTTTTAAGTAGGACCGTTTGTGACCCCTCCGTCCTTTCCTGGGATTTTACGTGGAATGGTAATACTGTCTTAGGAGTCCGTTTCGCATTCTTTCCTAAGTATTACTGAATCGATTCACTTCACTAGTTAATTACCTGAGAGGAAAAAATTACCTGGAAAGATTTTTCCAGCAGGTATGTCCCCCGTTTCCATTTCCAACGAATGTAATATTTTCTACTTTTCATATGTTTCCTGCACAGTGGTGGCGTCAACTATCTCTGATTGAATTCTTAGACGATTAACTAGTTAACAGTTAAAGAATAGTTTCTGGTTAGGAATATGGAAAACTTGTTTACATATGGCCAGTCCTTAAGAGTCTGTCCAGACATTGTTTCCAAAATTTTAAAACAAGTGGAATGTGGAGTTAAAGAGTTAAATTGGTGAAATCCTTTTCCACACGATGTCATTAACTTGGAGGTTGAAGGGGATTGAGTGGTATTATACCGGCCATGTTGAATCTATGCCTTTCTTACCAAGTTAAGTGTGAACCAAAAAGCTCTAAAGACAAAGTATAGACAGTGCGAACAGTGTCCAAAAAAGCAGCTGTTTAATGCCCTTTGACAAATATCTTCTGCTTCATCTTCAACCATTTTCAATGCGGTGGGACTATGATCATCAAACAAGGAAGCACCTTACAGGGACAAAGCGAGAGATAAGAACAAGAAGATGAGATAGAAATCATTGAGCAGCCCGAGGGCTTGCAGGTTTCAATCCCAATGGTGTAATCAATGATACCACATTTATTACTGAAGGTACTGCCGGCTGTTATACATGATAGCAACCTAAGTGTGTACCATAAGAAATTTTTATTTGATCTTCATCAAATGGTTATAGGAATCAGACCCAGATCATAATACGAGCACAGAATCACTCCTCTCTGACAAAGAGAGTATACATATGCAGTACTTACAATATAAGTACAACCCTGATTTTGGTTAAAGACCAGTTTGTCCTGAAGGAATATGGAAGAAAACAAGAGGCTTGCAGTAACGATGTTCCTGATGTTATGGTTGCTGGTGGTGTCGCCGGTGCTGTCTTGCCCGCCGGACGGTAGTGCATGTGAAACTTGTATTACAGAGCAGATGAAATACGGTTGCCCAAGGTGCGTGCCGATTCTACGGTGCATGGCTCGGTGCTTGTGGGGTGGGAGTTCAAGGTCCAAATGCAGCAAGAAGTGTGAATGTAACGGTGGGAATCCAACTCTTGCTCAGTGCAAAAAGTGCATGCTTCGGTGCAAATGCAGCTGTGTGGCCTAGATAAGTTCTTATATGATATAATCATATGTGTGGTTTTCTCTGTGTATTTTCACACCTGCTAAAAGGTCTTTGCTTCTTTTTTCTGTGCATTTACATATATCAGAAACTATTATCTGAGCTTTGGGCAAAGCAAACTGACATTATTTCCGAAATTTCATTTCGAGGGCATGATCCATTTCTTAGGAACTGTATGCAAGTACATTCTTCAAGCTTTGACACTTGCATGTAATAAAAGAATTAATAATCTGAAGAACCTTGTCATCCCATTTTGTGCTCTAAAGTTAAATTTCGTAGCCTTGATGATTGTTCTTTTATCAGTTTATAGGTAGAAGGATGATTCCACGGCACAAAAGAATACTGATCACTATATTCCTCGACTCCTTCTACTAATAACTGCCATATTAAGGCTCCTGCTCCGGCCTGTCCCTTCTTTGCCGACTCGTAAATTCTATCATACACTGCTTTTAACAATATATCAATGTCGTATACTCCTTCCTTAGTTGCATGCCGAGCAGAGCCCACTTCTGTAAAAAGAACTGGCTTTCTCAACACAGTATCTCCATCCCTTACGTGAGAATCCATCCACTGAGAAAGAAACTTTGCTTTGCCTTCCGAGTTTGTATTTGGAATCCTGCAATTTGTAGATGAACCAGATTTTACAATCAACTGAATATCAAGCTAATGTAAGCATCAACATTGAGAAAAATTAGGGAACTCCACCCAAACACCACAATAGATTGGCATAAAATATAATAACCTATCGCAACAATGCACAGTGGAATAACTTGCTGGGTCTGATCCTTGTAATTTGATCATCATCCACACAACTATCAGAGTATATGAGACCATTACTAACCAGCTATCTGGGTATGCATGGACTGAAGCAAAATCAATGGCTTTGATTGCTGAATTTTGTACGAAGTCAGATCCAAGTGAGGCTGCCCATGTGCCAGGATTCACATCCAACTCTTCTGTTGTATTTAGGCTGTAAAAGCCCTCAAGTCCAACAGTCACTAGATGTTTCTTATCCAAGCCTTTGATGAATGTGGCCATTTCGCTGATCCATGCCTTTGGTGAACAGTGACAAAACAAGTTCAATCAAATCTCAGATGAAGTTACTTGAAAATAATCTTCTTCACCAATTTTGAAAATGAAAGTTCACAATTATTTCCAATTCACCTGAAGTAAAGGAGCAGATGAATTGGATGCACATCGGGGCTCATTCATAAGCTCCCAGGCAAAAATTCCTGGTTCGTCACAATACCTTACACCACTTATAGAATTCTTCCTTGTCACAATGGCCTGGCAAATGCATAACAGGATGTGATAAGCAAACACAAATGGGCATCAAATTGTATTATAATTATGTCTGCAATTCAGTAGAGATTTGAAGTTGAACCCAGGTTTTCGGAGGAAGTGACAGATACAGATCTCTTTTCCAAAGGAATAATATTTACCACTGATCGTATGGCAGGTATTACTTGTTCAATCGAACATATAATGAGAGTGTAAAAATGGTTCTGGGTTCACATTTTCATAAGTAAATATTGTGTCCCACCTTGACATATGCTTTGTAGGAGTCCTTAATGGCAGGGTTTGAAAAGAAGGAATCATCTTTTAAGGAGACATCAATTCCAGTTTGTTCCGCCCACCTTACATACTGAGCCTTTCCACCAAACGCATTTAGATTATTAACTAAACTAAGAATTAACCTTATCCGATGCCTCCTTGCTTCAACTATCACAAAGTCCAGTGCCTGTAGCCAGATACATATAAAAGCTCTGAGAGAACTCATAAATGCTTCCATCAATCTTGCCATAAGTATAAAACAGAAAAGCAGCAGGATATTAAGAATTACATTAGTGCACACTACACAGGGAAAACAGCAAGTCCCCTAGCTCACATTCAAAATCACCGATTCTAATGACATTCCTGCCCCGGTCGAAAAGCAACAGCAAGTTTCATGGTACAATATAAGCTCTACATCCTAGTTGACACTCCAAGGAAATTCTTCAATTTTACAATCCCGCACAAAAACCGATCTGATCATACGATTAAGGCCATTTTCTAACTAAAAAGCTAGTTCATGACGCAAAAGATAGCAAACTCTTAAATGCAATTGGAAAAGAACCATTCTTTTAACTAGTAATCATCTGGGGCTACTATGACTTTCTAACATGCAACTCATAGTATAAGTTTCCCTGATTCCATTCCTTATAATCCACAGTTCTTTAATAACAGTATTAACAATAATAACAATAAAATAAGATGTATCCTTGATCTTATCATTATATGATATATTTTGATAAGATATGATAATGATCTTATCATTATCCTTAATTTTATCTTTAATATGATATGATTGTATAACATAAAATTAGAGATATTTAGTTAGATAAATTATATATAAATAGTCCCTTGCATAGTAAATTATGCACACAATATAGAAAAACTTCTTTTCTTCTTTCACTCTGTACATGATTTCAGAGTCTTCTTTATAACAGAAGGAGTCAAAAATCTGGATCTTTCTTTATTTTTTCCCTCACAACATTTTGTTTTCGTATTATGGGTTTTTAAATCTACTCCAAAAACATTTTTCCATATAATAAATTGTTCATCTTCTCGAGTAGATTACAATGGTTCAAAAATCATCTATGGAAACCTGCCCATGTATCGTCATACACCAAGAAAAGCTGCTGGCGTTGAAACCCTAGTTGCAAGTGTCTAGACAAAGAAGAAAAGAAAATTTCTATATCTCTTGTGTACAATTCAACGTACAAGGAAATATTTACATACAATTTGTCTAACTAAATATCCCTAATTTTATATTATACAATCATATCATATCAAAGATAATGACAAGATCGTTATCATATCATATCAAAATACATTTTATAATGATAAGATCAAGGATAAGATACATCTTATCTTATTGTTATTATTATTAACACCCCGCTTCAAATTCAAGGTGACATAGTAGATGGGAGTTTGAGTTTGGAAACTAGATCTACAAAGCGCCAAGGGCATGAGACTTTGTGAAGATGTCAACAATCTGAGGCTTTGAAGAAATGGGAACATAAAATGTTTGTCACTCTAAAAATTCCGAGTCAACGACCCCACAACGATTTTGTTTTGATCTTACCATATCTTTGTTTCATGATATTTCTTCTACAAGTCCATCTTACAGCTCTAACAATCCAATAGAACAGGTATCCGATTCTATTATATCTTCCCTGGATAGAGACCCTTCACCTTCACCACACAACTCTTCCTCATCTACCCATTCATCATAATCCACTAAGTCTCAACAACTTCCTCGTTGTTTCATTCGAGTAAGTCAACCCTCTGTTCGTCTGAAAGACTTCCATGTTTATTCCACTATTGTTTCTCTATATGAACCTCGCACCTATCGCAAGGCCAGCTCTGACACTTTATGCTGGCAAGCAATGGAGGAACTACAAGCTCTCTCTAACACTGATATTTGTAGCTTGGTTGACTTACCCCTAGACAAGTTTGTTATTGACTATAAATGAGTCTATAAAATTAAGATTCGAGTAGATGGATCAGTGGAATGGTACAAAGCTAGTTGCCTTGTTGCTAAAGAATTCACTCAGAAATATGAAATTGATTATAAGGAGATTTTCGCTCCTGTAGCTAGAATTACCGCAATATGCAATTTCATTACTGTTGATACTAGCAAAAGATGACAGTTATTTCCAATGAACTCTTAATGGAAATCTCACAGAAGAAGTGTACATGCAACCTCCTCTAAGGTATAATCATCCTTCCAATAATGTTTGTCGACTCCGCAAATTCTTTTATGGATTAAAACAAACTCCTCGAGTCTAGTTTGCAAAATTTAGTTCTACCAATGGACAACTTAATTTCAAGTTTACCTCTTATAATCATGTCTTGGTAATTCGCAAAACAGATCAAAGGTACACTCTTTTCCTTCTCTAGTTAGATAACATGATAATAATTGGTGATGACATAAAAGGTATCTCTACCCTTAAGTCCTTTCTTGACCAACAGTTTGCAATGAAAGTCATGGGTAATCTAAGTTATTTTTTGGGTCTCGAAGTGTCCTCAGATGAATTTGGATACTATCTGTCACAAGCAAAGTATGCTATTGATCTCATCTTTTGTGCTGACATTAGTAATACTTCACTAGACACCAATGTCACATTTCTGCTACCAATGGGAGTCTACTTAACGATGATACGCTTTATCGCCAATTAGTTGATAGTCTTATCTACCTTACTATCTCTCGTTCAAATATTACTCATACTGTCCACATCGTAAGTCAATTCATGTCCGCACCTAGTACAACTCACTTCTCTGTTGTTAGTACTCTAAGGCACTTTGTTTCATGGTCTTTTTTTTCGCTACTCTTCCCTATTAGAGCTACAAGCTTATTCTTATGCTGGTTGGGTTAGGGATCTAAAGAACCATCAATCCAACACTAGTTAATGTTTCTTTCTAGGAACATCTTTCATTTCTTGGCGCAACAAGAAACAAATAATTGTCTCTTGATTCATTATAGAAGTCAAATATAAAGCTCTTACTGAGACTATCTCTAAACTCCTTTGGCTATGATGGCTGCTTCACGATATACGTGTATCTTTCTCGTCTGTAGTTCCTCTCTATTGTGCTAACAATAGTGCTATGCAAATTGCTAATAATTATGTTTTTCATTAACGGACCAACCATATTGAGATCGATTGTAATCTTGTTCAAATATCACGTTCTCTAAATGACTATACAACTAGTTCCCATTTTCTCATAGTCTTAGATTGCTGACATCTTCACAGAGTCATTCAACTCGACACTTTACATATCTAATTTCTAAACTCAACCTCTCATTTACAATGACAACTTGAGTTTAAGGGGAGATGTTAACAATAATAACAATAAGATAAGATGTACATCTTATCCTTGATCTTATCATTATAAGATGTACTTTGATATGATATGATAATGATCTTATCATTATTATTGATTTTATTTTTGATATACTATGATTGTATAGTATAAAATTATGGATATTTAGTTAGGCAAATTGGATATAAATACCCCCTCATATATTGAATTATACACACCAAATATAGAAAACATATTTTTTTCTTTCACTATGTACAGAAAGAAAAAATCACAACTTTCTTAAGAGATAGAACAGAACAAACTGGGAAAAAAAAACCGTTCTTTGAACCAGTAATCAAGTGGGTAACAGGGTATGCAATTCAAAGCAGAAACTTCCTACAATCCTATTCCAATATCCTCAATTCTTCAACAAAAGCAAATATCACAAATTCTATAAGAGATTAAACAGAACAAACCCGAAAGACTCTCTCGTTGAAGACACCAGGAGAGACCTGCAAGGCGTTAGGACCATGACCATCACTAAAAGCCCAAGTCCTGCAAACGGTCAGCCCCATTTGAGCACCTCTCTTAAACATCCTAGACACCTTGGATCTAGATTCACTCCACACACTCTCCTGCAACAACCAGTATGAGTTCCATCCATTAACATACATCGTTGACTGCTCCCCACCATCGAAGACGACAAAGTGTGTGGAGTTGGTGGAAACAAACCCCATTCTAGGCAGCCGAAGGATGGTCGGGAAGCTGAGTTTGTCGTCGAAATTGAGATAAAGCAGAGATAGCAACAAAACGGTACCCAATAGAGGGTAGAGTCTGTTCTCCCTCCACTGAGAGTCCATTGAAGTTGGCTGCCTGCTGCTGTCGGAGCGAGAAGCAATGCCACCCGCTGACTTGTTTGTTTTTATTTCTTTTAACTTCCTGCGATTTATTACACAGGACAAACTCAAACATTGCCGTTTCACTTGCTAACTAACTAAGTAGGTTGTCGTTTGGAAACACTCTAATTGTCTTAAAAACATGTTTTATAATTCGTCGTGTTGTGTTGGCATGTCAGCAACCGACAGTGTGTAGTAATCTCATACAGCCCATTGTACCCAAGGAGATATAGTACCCACGCATCTTTAATATCTTTCATCGTCTTCCTCACTCAGAATGACCCAAGGGGGTGTACTTGTCACTGCGCTTATGCGCATTTCGTATCTTCATTGAACCCTGACATGCTCTTTGTGGGATTTTACCTTTTTACTATTGGGTATTGCTGTTTCTGAAGGAGGGAGAGAAAATGTCGTTGGATTTGCTATTGAAGCCCTCGTGTAGTGGCTGTGGGTCGACTACGGATTTGTACGGAAGTAATTGCAAGCACATGACTCTTTGCTTGTCCTGTGGCAAAACGATGGCCGAGAATCGTGGCAAATGCTATGATTGTGGTGCCACTGTCTCTCGCTTGATCCGAGTTTCGTACTCTTGAATTGGTGTTCTTTTGTTATCTTTTTTTTCCCTTTTAATTGTTCTAACTGCAGATTGTTGAATGAGACAATGAACGGGTATTTACATATATGATGTTTGTTGTGTTATGATCAAGCCGAAAAAGCTAGCTAATAGTAGAAATGTTGGTAAAAGTTTTGATTTTGCCGATAAAATTAGCTTCCTTTTGTGAATTGATGGAAAAGCTGAATTCAGAGCATATTGTTGTTGTCTGCATTTTTAGGAATATAATGTTCGTGCGAGTCCTAGCAGTGAGAAGAACTACTTTATTGGTAGATTTATGAATGGGCTGCCAACTTTTTCAAGGAAGAAAAATGCGGAGAATAAATGGACCCTCCATAAAGATGGACTTCAAGGACGCCAACTTAGTGATTCCCTGAGGGTATATAATGTTCTTTCCCCATTTGCTTTGCTTAGATTCGATATCTCTTCTTGTCTAGCTGTTTTTCCTTCTTGGAAGATTAGTTATTCTTAGTCTTTTGAGATAGGATAATGGTGAAGGTTGGTCATAATTTTTCTGCCTTCTTTTAAAGCCAATTTCCCACCAAATTAGGTTTGTAGGTTGAATTATTTGCCTTTCTTATTCCCCTTGTAGACCTTAAAATTCATTTCCATTACTTTATTTACATAGGAGAAGTACAAGAATAAGCCTTGGATGTTGGAAGACGAAACAGGCCAGTTTCAGTACCAGGGGCATCTTGAAGGTTCACAATCAGCAACCTACTACCTGCTGATGATGCAAGGGAAAGAGTTTATTGCTATTCCTGCTGGCTCTTGGTATGAATTCTAAACAATATGTACAGTTGTGGCCTGTGGCTCCTTATATGGGTTGGTTGCATTCAGGAATATATAGGATTGAACTGTCCAAGTTTTAACTTGCTCAGATTTACTTTCAGTCCTATTCGTGTCTTATTTTACCACGGTTATCCATTTTTACTATAAAATAATTATGAGAATTTATTGACCTAAAGAACTTGAAAGTATGATTCAAGATGTCTCTGGTTAAAATTTTGTGCAGCTAATTGGTGATGCATTTTAACTGCTTACATGTTTAACAGGTACAATTTTAACAAGGTTGCACAATATAAGCAACTTACTTTGGAGGAAGCAGAAGAGAAGATGAAGAACAGGAGAAAGACTGCTGATGGATATGAAAGATGGATGATGAAAGCTGCAAATAATGGAGCCGCAGCATTTGGTGAAGTGGATAAATTTGATGAGAAGGAGAGTGTTGTTGCTGGTGGAAGAGGACGTAAAAAGACATCTGGTGAAGAAGAAGAAGGCAGTGTCTCTGACAGGGGAGAAGAAGATGAAGAAGAAGAAGCAGCTAGAAAAAGTAGGCTTGGACTCAACAAACGAGATGGTGATGACGATGAAGAAGGCCCTAGGGGAGGTGATCATGATATGGACGATGATGATATAGAAAAGGGTCAGTGTTGCTTCTCCATACTCTGAATCTCAATTGCTTATACAAAATTCTCTCTCTTCAATTTTTGCTATAGGTTTGTAATATTTATTGATGCACTCTTCTGTTAATCTTTCACTGCATGCTCATTTTGGCAACCTCTTCTTCGAATGCACTTAGTAATGTAGTCCTTTTGTTCTCGGTTAACTTCAATCATGTAATGAAGTTTGGTTCTTGTAGTTTAAAGTGTTGCTAATACTACAGTTACTAAATAATAACTTAGGTTATTTATCTGCTGGCATTAGGTGATGATTGGGAGCATGAAGAGATTTTTACTGATGATGATGAAACTGTTGGTAATGATCCTGAGGAGCGGGAAGATTTGGCTCCTGAGGTTCCAGCTCCCCCAGAAATTAAGCAGGTCTGCGTATTTGCTTTATGTATTCTGTCCCTTTTTGTTTTCCTTGTTCCTAAAAGGTTCACACTATTATAGCAATTTCTCTTTCCTCTTTTATTAGCATAATTAATTTAAGACAGCTGAGGGATGAGGAAAAGAAGGAAGAGAATGGGAGAGAAGTAAAGGCAGAATAAGAGGTTGAAGAGGGATGAAAGAAGAGGGAAGATTGGGGAGAGGGACATCTGTGAGAGGAAGAGTGAGAGAGTGCAGGCTTCTCTTTTGATCAAGCCATAGTGACTAGGTGTTTCTTAATGCCAACAGAAACCTATTTGTAAGAGTTTAACATGACAAGCTAATCTAAAGATATAAGTGCCAATAATGCTTTATGTGATAGAACAACCTAATCAGCATAGATCCCAAACTATTTGAAAGGAGTTTATAGTTTCTAAATCTATGCCTGAGATCACTGTGCCTAAACCATCCCCTAGAAGATCGCTTGTAACTTCAGTCTAGTAGTACCATGTTTTTGCTTCCTTGCCCACATTAATATCTTTTGGATTTTTATTAAACTCAAGTTTCTAGAATCACCAGAAATTGAATACCTAATCCAATATCCTGTTAGCATTGGTCCTTAAAACCCATATTGATCCTTAGTATTGTCTCTCAACCTATCTAACATATTACTGACCCTGTCTTTACCTATTCTGCATCATTTTGGTAAAAGAGCCTAATGATTACATGTGGCAGAAGGCCTTTAGATGATTATTCAAATGAAAAGGAGACCAGTTTAATCTTGCTAATTCTTGATAAGCTCGACATGATTGAGGGTCAAAGCACTCAGCTCCTAGGAAAGCATGTGTAGGATTTGGTAAACAGAGCTGATACATGTGATTTAAGAGATATTCCTAAGAAGGTATGCTACACGATGAATTTCAGCTCCTAGGAAAGCATGTGTGGGATTTGCTAAACAGAGCTGACATTTGATTTAACAGGAGATATTCCTAAGAAGGTATGCTACATGATGAAGTTTGTGTCTTTTTGAACTGATGGACCCTCAATAAGTCTTAAACTGAACTGCTCTAAAGGAGAATCATTAGCCTAGAAGATATCCCAGGTCAACTTTGGTAAGGATCAAATGTGTGTTATGGAGTATGTGGAAAGTTTTGGAAACCTTTCCATTCCCAATGTAAGGGATTGAGACATAGGAAATTATTCTCATTGTAAAAATGGCTTTAAGAGAAAGCACTTGTAATGCCAAGGATTATCAACTTTTAAGATGTTTGTCACTTTTAAGTCTAAAAGTTCAACAATAATGGGGGAGACATGAAACTAAAAGTCAATGTGGAGAATTTCATGCAAAGGGAACTGCTAATGCTTATAAATCAAAAAGAAACTACTAATTCTCATAAATCTAACAACCCAATAACTGCTAACCTTGATACAATTATATATTATCTGCAAGATAAAGGAGGCAACAATTAGAATAAGTTTTTAGAAGCATATTATGCTTACTGTCCATGTGATATTAATTTCTTCTTTGTTCTTTTCCTAATATTTTGGCAAATAAGTTGATGCAGGGTATCTTACTCCTGGCCAGTATGAGTAGGGACTATATATACCCTTGCAACAACGATACTATTAAGGGCAGTTTTAGATTGATGCTTACCTTAGAATTTGAGGAGAGTTGGCTTAAGGTAGTGAGTGGTTATGGGAGAGATAAAATGGGGAAATTTTCTCATTAGAAATTTGAAGTTGTCCATATATCTAAACAATTTTCAATATCACTAACACCGTCCAGTGTAAACAATTAAGGCAATCTAATTGTTTAGATTTTGATGAAGAGATAGACTCTGCTGCTCATAGACTTCTGAGCAGTATTGTTGTATTAGCCTAGTAGATATCGAAGTTGTTACCACTTCAACTTACACAATGCATTGCTTTTATGATGATTGGAAATCTTAATATCTTGTAGGATGAAGATGATGAGGATGAAGAAAATGAGGAAGGAGGACTCAGCAAATCTGGGAAGGAGTTAAAAAAGCTACTGGGCAGAGCTGGTGGGCTGAATGATTCAGATGCAGAAGATGACGATGATGATGAAGATGATGTAAGTGTTTTCTGGTAGCTACTTGTATTAGCTTACTTTGTTGACCGCTTACAATGTTCTCTGATTAGTGGATCTCTATTATCGACTGTAATGATATTATAGTTCCTGTTCTACTTTATATGGCCTTTCTTTGACGAATTATAATTTTAGTACAAGTTTTGAGAAGTTTAGGCCTCTTATTTAATGCTTCATGAGGCAATTCCTTCAAATAAATTTAGATGCTATAAGCCACTTCTTTAACACCTGAATTATTTGATGTTTTGTATAGCCTGCTATGTGTTCATTTACATTTCTGCATTTATCTGTTTTGATTGATTAATTACTTGTTTGGGCTTGTCCAGATAGATGATGAAACGAATTTATCCCCAGTACTTACTCCTAAGCCGAAGGATGCACCAAAGGAGGAACCTGTGGACAGTAGTCCATCAAAACCCACAACAGGTTCCGCTAAGAGCACCCCTTCAAATTCCAAGTCTGCAAAGGGAAAAAGGAAATCAAATGGTGATGATTCAAAGGCAACTAGTGGTGTTACACCAAAGAAAATGAAGACAGAAAATGTATCTCTTCTCTTCTTTTTGGATTATAACTAACATGTGGGACATTTAATCTCCAGAACTATGTGGATTGACTTTGGATGGTATTAGGAATCAAAACCTGCAGTTAAAGAAGAAAGTACGCCTGCAACTAAAACTGTTGCCACTCCTAAAGGAACCCCAGTATCATCGAAAACAGGGTCAACATCATCTATTGCACCAGTTACTGAAGAGGAGATCAGGGCTGTTCTGTTGCAAAATGGGCCGGTGACTACACAAGACCTTGTTGCTAGGTTCAAATCCAGGTTAAGAAGTTCTGAGGTATGGCTTTTCTTGTTTAAAATGTCTGTGCCCTCATACTCTATAAATGAATCAGCTGTTGATTGATGATTGCTTTAGTTCTTCCCAAATTCAGAAAAATAATTGATTACAAAGCAAGATTATGGACTCTACGTTTCTTGAGAGCTAGAGGCATGCATGCATCTTATGTTAAATGAGAGTTACTGTCCATTTTTGTGTAGCCTCGCCTGAAAAGCACTGTTACATGAAACCTTTCTCATTCTGTCTGTTGAGAAGTGAATTTGGTCATTGGTGCAGGACAAGAAGGCTTTTGCTGATATTCTGAGGAGGATTTCCAAGATTCAAAAGACCAGTGGGTCCAGTTATGTTGTATTGAGAGACAAGTGATAGCTTGCACAACACTTACTCAGACAAGCTTTAATCAGATCCAGAATGGGGTAAATATATACATGTCAGAGTGAATATTGGTCGACTCTGAACTTGTTCAAGTGCTTCACCAAAGAAGTGGAAGTGCTGAGTGAGTTTTGAAAAAATTCTTACCAATAATTGTTTTTAGTAAAAATATGCGTAAAATGTTACTTAGAATTATCTCACTTAACCTAGATAAGGGTTACTAAGCATCTAACAAGTGGCATATTATCACTATCTGTAGAAACAAAATACACAACTTACCTTTTGATCCCTAAGAATAATGAGACAAATGATAGGATCCTAGCCACTAGTAATAGGTCAAGGAATCTCATATAAATTAAGAACATTAGTTAAGTAAGCATTAGCAATACTCTCATGTCATTATTGCAAGCAAGTGATTTCATCGATTACGCCATTATTACAAAGAAGTGATTAGATAGAAACAAACTTTTTATAAAATCTATGTTAATGTCGACCACACATTGCCTTGGAATGGAAAAGGGTTATAATCAATAATTTTAAATTCGGATTTTCTTAAATTTTGGTTCACCTTGTGTTTATAAAACTTTATATTTTAATTAAATTTTTTAAATTATTATTGTTAAAAAATGAATTACTATTTTTATTCTTAAAAAATACAGATTTACTTAATCTCACTAATAAATTATATTTATCAAAATATAGGTTATCTATTCATCTCTTTATACTTTAATTTAAATTATTCTTGTTAAAAACTAATTATTAATTTTGTCATGAATTTGTTTAATAAATTGACACACACACACACACACACATATATATATATAAGTAATTTTGCTTAAGATAATTTAAAAATGTGCTAAAATGATATTTAAACTAAACATGTTTAAAGGATATTAAAAAGAAGTTAGAATAAAGTTAGAGTGAATATTTTACAAATCTTTAAATAAATGATAATAAAAAAATACAATTGTTATTTTTATTTATATATTGATATGCATTATTAATACATTTTATTTTGTACTAAAAAGTCAGGTCGTAGGACACAACGGCTCTTCGACGGCTAACAATTAGATAGATAGAGACTAAACAACTAGACAAGACATCCTAAGAGGTAAGTATGATGCAAGAGATACATCGTACCCGGCGTCATAGAACCTACAACATTATGTATGCTCTCTTTAAGGAATATCCATTACCCATATTCTAATATGTCAGAGGTTCCTATTACCGGATTACTTCTCGGTAAGATTTAATTTTGTCAAATCATTCTTGATCACTTCTCTTCAATTTTTTTTAAGCCTTTTTTTTTCTTCTCCAATTTTTAAATTTTTTTTCTCATATCATTTCATTAAAATATCAAGGTATTTCCTTTTCACATATTGGAATTACCTATGTCTTGTCTCTTGCAACTTGTCATTAACATCAGCTACTTGTAATTTGTCTCTTATCGTACGATTTCGAACCTTATCTCTTCTGATAATATCACGCAGTCATCGGAGCATCATCATTTCTGTCACCAAAAACTTAGTGTTATGTATGCATTTGGTGGGTTAACACTTTGCCTCATATAACATGATTAGTTGAATTACCATTTAATAGAATTTACCTTTAAACTTGAGTGAAATCTTCTTACCACGTAAGATTTCTACTACGCTTTGCCATTTGAACCACCCTAATTTGATACAATAGACTATATCGTCATCAATCTCTCATTTACTCTTAATGATAAACCTACGTACTTAAAACATTCTTTTCTCGGCACACCTTCAAATCCAATTTTGATGGTACAACTTTTTCATTATATCCTTTTTTTCAAATTATCATATATATAAGACCACGCATTAACTAACTCAACCTCTTTTTAAATTGAATTCTATAGTTCTGAGACATGTGAAGTGGCAATCCCTTATGATTTGCAAAGATAGATACATACTCAGCCAACAAAATTTCCAACTCTAATTGTTCTTGCTTCTTCACGTTAGTTTCATTAATATACATCTTAGAGAAATATTGTTCTGTTTAAGATTGAAGTCCCAAGACACACAATTGGCTAATTACTGAAATTTTGCTAGTAACTTTTTGGATTTCTTGGTATTAACCAACTTTGGATAACTGTTAAACCCCTTTTAAAAGCACACCTACTTCACGTCTCAATTTAACATAGTTTATTTATGAAAGTTACAAGAACTTCACCGAGAATGGATAGCCATTAGACTCCTAAAATAATGTCACAACCTTCCATATTAGTACTAAGGGATTGGTAACAAACTACATGCCCTGTAATTATCATTATAAGTGCAATGTGAAATTAAATTAGCCTACCACTAACTTCTCTTAAATCAGATGAAACAATTAGGGCATAATACATCAGTTGAAACATAAATAATCGAAGTCTCCTCTCTGAATTCCTCCTCTCAACATTTAAATGAGAAATTCTGTTTTAGACTCTAGGTTTGTGTTGGTTCTTGAAAGCGATCTTATGAGACTTTCCCACACCAATCAGTTGATTGCAAATTCTCAATAGTTACCAGTTGGGTTAGCATGCAACCCTAGTGTCCTTCATCTCTGCTCCGTCAGTCTCCTAGAGGTAAGCCCTTCGTATTCTCCTTTCTGCATGAGATTAGCATACATTAATTATATTCTCCATAATCTAGCTAAGTGATCGGTGAGCATTCCTTGATAGAGTTTGGGGAGATAATTTGCTCTTTAATTTTATTATAAACACAATCAAAAACTTGCTGCTGACTTCTGCTTATATCCTGGAACCTTCCGAGGTTTCTTTCAAGTCATATTTCCTTTATGCAACTCGCAAAGGAAATAAGATAGATTTATTGTATTAGTATGTGAAATAGACTTTATTATGAGGAACCATTGCATAACCTTTATATATTGATGAGCGTTTAAATCTCAAAGGCATTTGAGCCTGATCTAATACCACACGTCCTTGGAAAAAAGACACTTGAATAATAAATAGTCTTTGTTTTCTCTTCCAAAACTACATAGGACACAATCCTCATTAGGATTTAGGAAGGGAAGCCTATCCATTGTACTTAGCTTGTTTAGGGTTGTTAGCCATAGAATGAATGAAGAGCTAGGCAGTAGCTCTTTATGCCAAACTATTCCACGCCAGTCTACTTTGTCATTTCTCTGAATCAGCCACTCTCTACAAGCTTTTAGTACTGAATAGTTCCTAAGGATGGTTTCTCTAAATATATCTATTAGGGGACATCAAATAAGGATGATAGTTGGGTTTTAGTTATTGAAGTTCCTTTGGGAATTCCATCCACTGCCCTTCCCTTATAAAGGATTTAACCTTGGCATTTGAAAGGAGGTGGCTTAAGAGTTGAGTGGCTATCCGATCACAAGTTCACTTCTCGTTCAGTTGTCATCCCAAAAACTAGCCTTTACTTTATTCCCAAAATTCAAGTTTCAAAACTTCCTTTAACCTTAGTAGTGGTGTTAGAAACCAATAATGGGAAGTCTTGGGGTCAACAGCCCATATGCTTTTCCCTTTTAGGACATAACTATAAAGCCATTTGACCTATAAAGTTTCCTTACCCTAAATAATAGACCAAAACTTCTTTATCAAGAGAGCTTTATTAGAGGATTTTATAGGAATAACTCCTAGAATTCCCTTTACCTTAGGTTTGCAAACATCTTACCACTTTACTTCGACGTACATATCCCCCTATTAGAATCACAACCTCCCCGTAAAAATTTCCTCATAAGTTTTTTCACTGATTTAGTGACTCCCCTTGTCAGCACCATATTAGAAGACTAGTAGATATGCATGGAGCTGATGACTGAATTGGCTAATTGTAGCCTACCTCCAAAAGATAGGGCTCAGTTGGTCCAAGAAGTTAATCTCTTTAAATTTTTTCCAATGAAAGGATAACATTCACTAAACTGAATCTTCCTAGTTGTGATTGGTAAGCCTAGATAGCATAAAGAGGTTTGTTTTCTCCTCATTCCAGCTATAGATGTTATTCTCCCTTTCATTTGATTTGCACTTTTGGACGGAATAAAGTGGCTTTTGGCATAGTTGACAGGCAATCCAAACACGGAGTTTAATTGATTCAAAGTAGACAATAGGAGGTCAATTGATTCCCCATCAAGAATAAGCATAGGTCATTTAGAAAGCACAAATTCACCAAGGAGACTCTCTTGATATATCTTGTAGAGAACTAATTGGAGATTCTCCATTGATTTCTTTATTGACGTTATCCACAACTGGTTCCTTCTCATCATCCTCTACCACAAATGAATTCCACTGCCTCTTTTTACATTAATGTCCTGGAACATATTTATTATTACACTAAAAATATATGCCTTTTTCGCTTTATTATTTGCTTTGAATCTTTGTCACTCAGTTGTCTTTATTATATCTGCAAAGACGGAGCTACTTTAAATATTTTTATTTTAAATATATATATATATATAAGGACAAAATTATTTAGAATCCATTGATATATTGGGCTCTTCAAAATTTTTAAAAATTAAATATTTGGATCCTTCTATTTTAAACTTCTGGCTCCGTCAAGGGTTTGTCAAGAATATTCTTTTCAATAGTGGTTGAAAAAGGCAATAGTCCATTATATGTTGTGGCTTTAATAGTTAAGGTTGAAGGTAGAGCAATGAGAAGAGTTTGTGATCTTGGAATTTTTTTTTTTTGGGTTTCAAAAGGATTCTATGCGTAGGATAACAAACATATGTAATTACATTGTTTCTTAACTATCAGATATGCTTATTATAGGGGTTTATGGGTTTAACATTTTGACTGGCAATTCAGTTTCAAGTCTGAACCCTTTTAAGAGAAATCTAATTAGATGAGATTATGGGATTTGAACCTCTCAAATAAGGCATAATAATCCTTCACCGTACAGGTTTATTGCAGTATCTTAAAGTCTTCGAATTTCAGCCGGTGTCTCAAGAACAATTGATTGTCATTCCTCAGCTACGCCCTGATTTCAGATGCTACTCCAATGCGTAGACTTTTTAACTGTCAAGGCTCCTTAAAGTACCTGTTATACTTTGTATGCTTTTAAAGCATGGTTCACTGGGGTGCAAAATAGATTTAACATCTTGGTTTAAATACTTGTATGCTTTTAAAGCTTGCTTTTCATTTATAGGCCTGTTTCACACCGTATTTTAATTTTTTTTTCTTGAGAAACCAGTTTTCTAACATATTATATGAATATAGCCGTAAATCTCAGGTTTGACCGAATGCTAGTCTTGAGTAGATTAATGTGATGGTAGGTAAAGAGAGATTATATTAGTACTGTTATAATACTAAAAAGATAGTTCGAGGAGTATAATTATTTTAGTTGGACCGCTTTTTGTTTATTGTGGTGATCAATAATGCAAGACAGATTAAAAACATATTACCATCACATGTTTCAACTGAAAAGTTCACATACTTAACATAAAACATGTTACCATGGTAACAATTTTGTACATCTTTTTTAATGTTGTCTAGACAGGTATCGTGTCTAAAAAGTAATGTAGAATTGGAAGATAAATACTGATTTGTATATTGAAAGAAGAGGACAGTGAAGGAGCTTGTGAATGAGCTCATAGAGCAAGTGTGAACTAATAATAGCAATTAAAAGTCGTTCATTAACATATCTACTGAGCAAGAAAAACCAGTTGCAGTGATGACACTAGAGGTGCCATGATTTGATCAGTTAATATATATTGTTATCCACTGCCAAGTGGCAACAGCCAGCCCAATTTTGTATATGTTACTAGAGTTCAAAATAGCTGCGTCAATAAGGGAAAACATAAGAGAAAATAAATGGGATTAGACTTTTCTCGTTTGTCTGAGTACATTTCTAAGTTTCATCTACCTAACACTCGATTGAGGTGCCAAGACTCCACTGTATGCTGCTTTTTGTCATTCAGTGATTGTCTATTTATATATCATTTTTGTTCTTTTTTTACATACAGGTTGAAGAACAGTGCAATATGTCTAGTTGTGTTCAACTAAAGCTTGGTATGTTCACATTGCAAACCTTCTGAGTTCCACAACAGATGGCAATAGTAGAATTATTAAGAAACCAATGTATCAAGAAAAGAACTGTAAAATTAAATTATATACACAAAACGGAGTGTTCACAATTACAAGCTATAGAACTTTTATTTATGTCAAGCAATATTGTGGTAACACGCTGACTTATACACAATATCTCTAACACAAATCCTGTTTATATACGAGAAGCGATTAACAAGTTGTTATAGAGGTTAAATTGGCAAAATTTGAATCTCCTATTAGAACTTTGTTAAAGAGTTACATCGGTATAGGTTTTTAACCAAAGTTTATGAAAGCGAGATAAGACAATATGGTTTAAGATTCTGTTGATCATGGTACCAAGAAAATTAATTAAGAAAAATAATAAGGAATAGAGCAAATCCTCTTATCAGAAGAAGTGTAACTAAATAAGGATAACATTTCCTAGATTTTCGGCTTGATTTTAAAGAGTAAGTTGATCTATATGCTGCACCTAGAGCACCTAAAACGTTACAGTCATTTCTAATCAAAAGTGATTCTCTGATGGATCATTAGGTGAGTGGAACATATGAATATCACCCTCCTCCACCGGTTTGAACCTTACCTTCTTTGACTGGCAGATACTACTTTGCCGTCGACTAACTGATGGGACATCAATAGACGTAGGAATCGACGAAAAGTACTGGTCGGCCTCGCGGTCTAGGATTACCAATGTCTCCAGCGAGAAACTAGGTCTTCCTTCAAAGGACATGGAAGCTTTCTTACGAGCTGCTCTTCTGGAAGATGGGGGTACCTTTTTGGATGATCGCTTAAAATCACAAAGCTCACCATCGCTGATCGAGTCCTGTATCGACGTTGACGATGACCCAGGAGAGGACTTGCGCAAGTGATCCTCTAGAGTCATCAAATCCCTCACTTTCCAGTTCTTTCTCTGATCTGGAGATGCCCTTCTCATCACTTTTTTTCTACTCAGCTTATTTTTTGTCTTTGAAGATTTATCAGGAGACTGGATTAACTTGACAGTGGCAAACTTCTGACATAAAGTTATCTGATCATTCAACTCAACCCATTTCAACTTTCCATTAAAGCTTGAGCTTTTGCTGACTTTGGCCCCCATAACCGGACCTGCCAAGAGAGAGAGAAAAAAAAAGGTGACGAAGAGGATAGAATTTGAAGGAGCTTATAGAGAAAGAGGCATGGCAAAATAGGGTTTGATGAACTGTATAAATATCTATTGGACGTAAAAGCCTAAGTGAAAGGATCAACATTTACAATCACAGCGTTATCCTAATTCATGGGAATTGTTATTTGGGAGAAACATCATTATAAATTAACCTTAATTATCATAGTACGTAATGCTGTAATTAACACCATTTCCTACAACATCGTATTACTTTTTTTTTCTTTTCAACTTTTTGGTTTAAGGATTAGTAAATAATTATAAAGAGGAATAGTCGGATGCCCGTTAAGTAACCAACGTTGTGATAAGACATCAGGTTAAAGTGTAGCTATCATAATCCGGCCAACACTTGTGAAGATATCGAAGCTGGTTAGTTAAAACCGGTACTTTAGGACAGATAATAAGATAGGGAAGTTTATAATTTCGAGGAATTTAATTTGTCTCCGGTACATTCCGCTTGTGAAGTTGCTTATTGTTCAGAAGTTAGTTTTGCCGTCGATTGGATTATCCTTGAAAATAGACTTCGCTGACCAAGAATCTATGAACACTAATTGTTGTTTGAGACGTACGTGCATGCATTGGCTAAAAGTCATTTCATTTTTAGGTTGATGACATGATTAATCCAAGTCAAGTAATTATCAATTACTGCTTTATTTTCTACAAGAATGTCAAGATACAAGATTAGTTAATGGCTAGGAAAAGATTCTGTATTGATTGATTGAAAAAAAAACCCTTGGGAGATAAAAGTAGTAAATGAAAAGAAATAGTATTAAATTAATAGTCTATATAATTTTTGGATTAAGTTAATGCAAATTAGCTATTTAGTTGTTCTTTAAAGTTGTCAAAAAATCCATTGATCTCAAATTACCTATCTTAAACTGATTAGCATTTTCATTATAAATATGTAAATGTACTTAATTTATTAATTAATAATTTTTACTTATTATTTTCCAAATAATTAGAAATGTTTACTCACAGTTTCTTTTATAAACTCAAATATTATAAAATTGTTAATGAAAATCCTCTTATCTATTTATTAGTAGTACTACAAAATATAGATATCCGGACATAAATGCTATTGTTTGATCGGAAGATAATGATAATAATCTTTAGTTAATTAATTTGTCAAACTTTTAATGTAATTAATTAATTGAAGATAGGCAGAAAATCCAAAAGAATGTAGGCCATGATTGAGAGAGATCGTCTTGTTTGTTACCTTTCTTGTTCTAAGCACTATTGGAGACATCTAACATTCATTATTCTCTTTTAACAAGAAAACACTAAAAATGTTCACAATCCCAGCTCGTCACCTAACCAATTCTGATGGAATTTCTTGAATTATTAGTTTTTGACAGTTTATCTCTACCACATAAAATAGAAGGAAGTAAACAAATGGAATGTCTTGATGTAGGTAGCAAATGTGAAACATGCATAGCCTGATCTATATGCACGTAACTAGAAATTTGTTTGGAAGTTGAAATAGTTGATATAATGTTATCTCATAGAATGATATCCTAACGTCTGAGCAGACAAAGTAAACAAGAGAATAGGATATAGTAATATATAAAAGTGAACGTTAAATTTGATCATCACTCTAATAACCCCTTTTGAATTTCATGTATAATTATTTGAATGAGATTGTCTATTTATATCTTTCTTCCACTCTCCTCTTTTCTATTTTTCAATTTCACTTCTCTAAAAATTACTATTCACAAAACTATTCTTTTCTCCAATTCCTTTACGCAGTGTTTGGTTACTGTCCCGTTAATGGGGACAGAAGATAAAACATAAAAATGTTGTCCCACCCATATGTTTGATTGCTGTCTCTAAATTTTTGTCCTCCATCTCCGGATAACAAGGACAAAAGTTTTTGTTTCTCTCAAAAAGGAAAAACAAAAACTTTTGCCCCCGTCTCAAAGAAAAAACACATAAGCAATATCCAAAAATACCCCTCCTACTACATAAGCAAATGTTTTATTCTTTTTCTTTTTTTCTTTTTATTGTTATAATAATAATAATAATAATAATAATAATAATAATAATAATAATATTATTATTATTATTATTATTATTATTATTT
>JANVCL010000212.1:3556371-3570996 GCA_026546855.1 Erythroxylum incrassatum | reverse complement strand
AAAGAAGGAAATTGCTCAGCGAGCAAATCATAATTCTCCCAGCTAGCTTCTTCAAGGGGACGATCTGCCCATTGAACTAAGAGTTCCAAACTAGGAAGACCACCTTCTTTAATCCAGCGATGGGAAATGATCTTGGCTGGTGACAAAAGAAGCTCCCAATCTGAATTAAGGGGGAGATGAGCTGGCGGGTAAGTTGGAACTTGTCCTCTAGCAAGTCGTAATAAAGAAACGTGAAAAATAGGGTGGATTTTGGAGGAGGCAGGAAGTTCTAACTCATATGCGACTGGTCCAATGCGACGAACCACCTTGTAAGGGCCAAAGAATCGTGGGGAGAGTTTCTCATACCTTCTCTTAACAAGAGAATGTTGACGAAAAGGTTGGAGGCGTAAGAAAACAGAATCTCCCACATTGAATTGCAACTCCCTTCTCTTAGAATCAGCTTGGGCCTTCATTCTGGACTGAGCTTTTAACAGGTTGCCTTTCAACAATTTGAGCATATCATCACGTGCAGTGAGTTGTTCTTCAAGTTTAGCAATACGGGTTTCTCCTTGGACAAATGGATGAAGGGTTGGTGGGTCTCGTCCATAAACTATTTTAAATGGAGTAGTTCCTACTGAAGAATGAAAACCTGTGTTAAAAGCGTATTCTGCCCATGACAGAAATTTACTCCAGTTATGTGGTTGTTCATGAGCGAAACATCTTAGATAGGCTTCTAGGCATCGGTTAACCACTTCGGTTTGCCCATCGGTTTGTGGATGGTAAGCAGTGCCCATTCTTAATTGTGTGTGGCTCAACCTGAAAAGTTCTTGCCAAAATGCACTGAAGAAAATGACATCTCGATTAGAAAGTATTGACCTTGGGATGCCATGGAGTCTCATGACCTCTCTGCAAAAAATGTTAGCAATAATCTTCGCAGTAAACGGATGAGACAAAGGTATAAAATGTGAATATTTGCTGAGACGATCTACAACCACCAATATTGTGTCAAACCCACCAGATTTAGGAAGACCAAGAATGAAATCCATGGATATATCTTCCCAGTTTTGGTTTGGTATTGGCAGAGGTTGCAAGAGCCCAGCGGCGCCAAGGTTTGGTATTTGTTTTGCTGACATACTAAATAATTTTAAACAAATACTCTGACATCCTTTTTCATACTAGGCCAGAAAAAATTAGAAGAGAGTCTCTGTAGAGTTTTCAAGTAACCCCCATGTCCAGTAGCTGGTGGAATATGTGATTCAGCCAATAATTTTCCACGGAGAGGACTATCAGGAATTACCAACCTATGTTTGTAGTAAAGTTTCTTGTCTACCATTTGGAAGTCAGGATTCTGATTCTCACCTGTTGTAATTGAAGCCATAATGTTCTGAGTGTAAGGATCTTGTTGGAGAGCCACTTGGAGGTCCAAAGAATCAAGAGAAATTGAAAGAGCCAATGCCAAGAAATCTGCATGTTGTGGATGTCGAGAAAGAGAATCAGCTCCCTTATTTTCCTTACCCGCCTTATACTTGATGGAAAAATCGAATGGCATTAACTTCATGAGGAGCCTCTGTTGCATATGAGTAGTAATTCGCTGGCTGAGCAAATATTTAAGGCTGTAATGGTCTGTAGTCACAAAGAAATGCCTCCCTAATAAATAATGCTTCCACTTCTGAAGGGTGAGCACAAGTGCAAACAGCTCTTATTCATATGTTGATTTCAATCGATTTGAGAAGGAAAACCCTTTACTGAAGTAAGCAATTGGATATCCATGTTGAAGAAGAATGGCTCCAATACCCTCGGCTAACACATCGCACTCTACTGTAAACAGTTGATTGAAGTTCGGCAATTGTAATACTGGAACAGTGGTTAAAGCTTGCTTGAGATGTTGAAAAGCAGTGTCAGCTGTAGAAGACCATTTGAACCCATTTTTCCCAGTCAGAACAGTGAGGGGTCGTGCGATAATCCCATAATTTTGTACAAATCTTCGATAGTACCTTGTCAACCCCAAAAATTCACGTAGTTTCTTCACATTTGAGGGGACTGGCCAATCCATAACAACTTGTATTTTCTCCTGATCAACTCCAACTCCTTGGGATGATACCACATGACCCAGGAAAGAAATTTGGTTTTGGGCAAACAGACATTTGGAAGGTTTTGCAAAAAAATTGATGATCCTAGAGGAGTCTAAGGGCCATCTGAAGATGGTTAAAGTGTTGTTGGGGGGTTTTGCTATAGATTAAGATATCGTCAAAGAAGACCAAGATGAATTTTCGAAGGTAGGGCCTAAAAAAATTGTTCATTACAGCTTGGAAGGTAGAAGGGGCATTTGTGAAGCCAAATGGCATGACTAAGAATTCGTAGTGGCCAGAATGAGTTCGAAAAGCAATTTTGGGGATATCGGTAGGGTTAACGCGAATATGATGATAACCAGATCACAGGTCGATTTTAGGAAAAATGGAGGCACTGTGTAATTGGTCAAGAAGCTCGTCGATGTTCGGGATAGGATATTTGTCAGGAATGGTAATCTGATTGAGGCTCCGATAGTCAACAGACATATGCCAAGAATTATCCTTCTTCTTGAATAAAATAACAGGACTAACGAATGGACTAGAACTGGGGCAAATGAAACCTGATTGCAGCAAATTAGAAACTTGCGTTTCAATATCTGATTTTTGGAAATAGGGGTAACGGTAAGGTCTGATATTTAGTGGTTTAGAGTTTGGAAGTAGGGGAATGGAATGAGTATGGTTACGGAAGGGTGGAAGGGTATTCGACTCCTGAAAAATAGCTTCAAAACTCATCAGTAGAGATTGAATATTCAGATTGGGGTCAAGAAGAATACCAGATTTTCCACTCTGTTTTGAGATGTATTGAAACGTGGCCTCTGTAGGAACTTTGTGCAGAACCCCTTGAAGCTTATATCACTTACCATTCAGACTAAAGATTAATAACATTTCGTTCCAATTTGCCTGTATAGTCTTCAAGGATGCAAGCCATTGAATTCCAAAGACCAGGTCGGCAACCCCAATTGAGAAGGGATAAAAATGTTGAGTAATAGTCAAATCGGGTAGCCACACAAAGATATCGCGGTAAATCCTATTGCAGCGAATTACTTCACCATTTCCAATTTGAACCTTAAAAGAAGATACAAATTGAACAGGAAGAACAAGTTCCTTAATCAACTTCTCAGCCACGAAATTGTGCGTTGAACCACTGTCTATTAAAATGAGGACTGGCCTTTTGCCTATTGTGCCTTGTAGCTTCATCGTGGTACCTGCAGTCTTCCTTAGAATGGCGTTGAAACTTATTTCTGCTAATTCTGAACTCATCGCTAAGTCCGGGTCCACATCGTCACCATCTAGCTTGCTATCGTTGTTGCCTTCATTTGATTTTCCAATTGAATCCTCACCCTTTGTGAGTTCCATTAAAGAAAATGAAGTTGTCTTACACCTATGTCCTGGAGCAAATTTGGCGTTACATCTGAAACAGAGCCCTTTGACTATCCGATTATGCCTTTCTGCCTCCTATGGACGAGCTTGGGTGGTCACAGAAGTGACTGGGTTATGGATTCTGGAACTGTAGAGATGGTGTGGGGCTGTTACTTTTTACGGTAGTGGATAAATAGGTAAGGGGATTATTTCGCACGTGTGTAGTCAAATGGGGTCCTCTGTGTGTGCGGTTGGTGATTAATTTGTCTTCAAATTCAAGTGCAAGCTCATGGCTTTGTAAATGGTTCTGGGTTTGTGAATTCGGACATCAGCTTTAAATTCTTCTTTCAGCCCATTCAGAAAGACCCCTAAAAGACAATATTCAGGCCAATTTTTAACACGAGATGATCACCTCACAAATTTTTATCGATATTCACGAATCATTCCGGTTTGCTTGATGTTACAAAGAAATTCATCTAGATTTTGGAATTCAGCAAGGCCATGATTTTCGTAAAATTTTTTGATTAAATCCTCCCAATATAATATTGTTTTGTCACTGTTGATCCATGCAAAAAGATCAAGGGCATTGCCTTCTAGATACATGGCGGCAACATCTATTTTTTGGTCTTTAGGAGTTTGGTAGTAGTGGAAATATTTTTCTGCCTTCAGAATCCATCCCTTTGGGTCTCCTCCCTCATATTTTGGAAAATCTACCTTTGTTGTTGGTCGACGTATAGGAAAACATTCCCAACCTTCACTCTCGATGGCTTTATCCTCATACCATGGCCCTTTGTTTCTGTCACCACTGCCTTTAGAACTTCCTCCATAAGATCGTTTACTAGCCTGGTTCTTCATGGTTGCTATTTCCTCTGCCAAAATATCGACTTGATCGAGTTTTTGCAATTTATTGGTGATAGTAGCAAGTTGTTCTGCAATAGTTTTAGTGGCGGGTTGCATGTTGGAAGCGTGCGTGGAAGATCGCGTACTTATTGGCATAGAATGGTTTAATTGTTTTTGTGAAGAAGGATCGTGGCTGCTTTGATACCAATGATATGAACAGAGTCTCTCTGTAACTTGTAAACAAACAATGAAATGCAAAGGGAAATTGAATTTCTTATTAGCAGCAATTCGTGCAAGGATCTTAAACACGATTACAACCAATAAACTAGTCCATAAGGACTGGACAAAGCTCCAAGAAAAAACAATATCATTCCATATCCTCCAAAGATAAAACTGAAAAGATATTTAAATGAAATGACTATGTAAACTAATAACTAGAATTCTGGAAATGTGCAACAAATAGCTAGAAATATGGAAATAATGGACAAAGTGGGGTAGTGGCTTGTTCATGGAGCAATGGTAGCCAGTTGAGCAAAGACAACTAGTTCTTCAGTTGCTAATCTTATTCCCAACAGCTGGCAAATTGAGACTTGGTCAAAAGATGGTTGTCTTCCACGTGTCTTCCTCCTCACATAGGTCTTCAGAGGTGGATGTAGATCTCTATTAGACTACACTTAGTTTAACTCCTCTTTGTGTGTATGTTTGAGTGGATATAAAGATTCATTTGGATATGGACTTGTTGTTGGGATGATTGTTGGTGTTATTTTAGTGTTACTTTGCATGGAAATGGTTGTATATGAAAAGAGAGTATCATCTAGTGGAATTCTGTCTTAGGTTTGTTTGAACCAGTCATATTATTTGAGTCATAACTCAGCCTAAAGACCTATAAATTGGGTGATTTCAGTTGCATATGAAACCTAAGACATAGAAATAATAATCTTTAGAAGAGACTCTGACTTAATTCTAGCTTTATGACATTGAAAATTAGCTAGGATCAAAAATGGTCACTAGATGTTGTCCCTGTTTTGGAGAAGCTTGTGATATTTGGTCTACAACTCATGATTGGGAAGTTCAAATGGTCTAATTGTTGGTGCTATGGAAACTAAAGATATAGGGAACAATTGTATAGAAGACCTAAAAACCTAATTCGAACGTTTTCTATATGCATATTAAGGAACAATTGGAGTCTATCATGTGATTTGCTTCTGAACTAATTTTTTGCCTATTTTTAGACCATTGTGGGCTTAGCCTAAATTGCACTACTTTGAGTTTGTTTTTGTTTCTAATTTTTACAGAATCTTATCCAAGCCTTTTTGAATACATACGAAACTTGTCAAACACCTAGAAATAAATGAAATAGAACTTATCATATGTGAATTGGGTGATTTGAGCATTGGAATTTAAGATTGGGAATAATGCATTCCAAAGAAAACTTACATGTACATAAATGATTTATATGCATATTTATTGCTCATATATGTATAGTATGATTATATAAGTGTGATTTTGACACACTTCTAATGGTGGTAGGTTATGACATGCATGTATGAACATATATACAAATTTTATGACTTGAAATTTATATAATATGACTTGCCAATATATGAATTGTAAAATTGGCAAATGGTTAAATGAAATATTATAGTGCCTACTCTGTTGTCTTGATGGTGGATAACTAGGCATGTCTATAGGGTTATAGTGCAGTTACTACAGTTTGACATAAATGGTGTCTTCATTTTGAGACTATAATGTCTCCACAGTTTGATACCTTCGGGTATCCATAGTTTGATACTTTTGAATATCCACAGTTTTGATATATTTAGATATCCATAGCTCTAGTTATCCACACCATGAGAATGTGCAAGCCTAAAAAAGAAAGTAAAGTAAATGATTATAAAAAAGAAATATAGCATGACAACATAAATAATTGGTATTGATGAGCATTTGCATTTGTATTGATAATTTATATAATAACTATTAAATATCAATGTTCGGCTTATAAATGTGCATTTTTGGTATATGGATAATATGATTAAGCATATTTGCATTACGTACTTTGCTTAAATATGCCATCATTATTCACATGAGCATTAAATATCAATGTTTGGTTTATGAATGTGAATTTATGGTATGTGAGTTGTGATATTTTTGAATGTGTGTGCTTGGTTGATGACTGCTATGAGTGGTTATCCAAACTAAGTATTTTTCCTATTAAGCTTTGAAGCTTAGCACAAGCATTAATCTACATATGTCCAAGTTATAGGAGTGATGTACAGGAAACATCTGCAGAGCTAGGAGTAAAAGTACTTTTGGAATGTGTTTTTGGTTTAAGATGATTATACATGTAAAAGAGTAAAGGAAATTGTATGTTTTCTTTTCGGATTGTCATGCAAATATAAAGATGTAATACTACTTTTAAATGATAATGTTAAGTGAAGTGAAATTTTGTAATGTGTATATGTATAACATTGAATAGAAATGTATGTCATGAATGTATACAGAGGAAATTTGTTGCCATGTATGTGGGTGGTTATAGATTCTATATAGGGGTGTTACACAGGAACGCGGAGTCACCGTTGCGAAGTTGGTATTAGCTGACCTAAAAAATAAAGTTGAGGGGAGTCAATCCTCACTGAGTAAGTTCGTATCACCCCATGACACCCAATGATATACTCGTATAATATACAATTTATATTAGTATAAACACACATAAATGATGTATAATGCAATCCACAATAAATCTTACAAATGGAATATCAACAAGATCCTAGTCTCTAAGGATAAATACTCATAATACTACATCTCAAATAGCTACAGAGAGTTAAGCATCACTAATGGTTCAGCCATATGGCTATACTAATATACTCGTAAGGCTCTCTTAGTCCATAGGAATTGTAGGGAGCTAAACATCACCAATAGACCATCTCTCTCTTAATATGTCCAAAGTCACAATCTCATCAATAATATACATATCAAACAAGGATTCGATTGGGAGCCAAACATCAACTAGGTTCGGTCCGTATCATATCTCATTATCATATAACAATTATCTCTCATAATCAAACTAGTGCACATATGATCCTGATGTATACCCATCAAGTGACACATCCTACATATATTTCCTCCTCTACAATCACAATCAAACACATTAAAGCATAATCTAAATATGAATCATGCAATTTCATAAAACAAGCACCCAGTCATATGAAGACCATCATAAATATATGTCGTATGTCATAGGTACCTAAACTTGTATACATATACTTAGATATCAAGGTAATATTCGCATAGCATCACAATAACGATTACATAAACGACATATGTACACATATATACTTGTAGGAACTTATGTATATGTACATGTATATACTTGTAGGTATTTATATATATGTATATATATATCATATCATATCATAGCATAACATATCCATATGCATAAGAATAGGGGCATTTATCCTAGCTTAATATGTCATTATTTAGACTAGTATAGAACCATATTCAGTAGCTAGTGGAGAACTCAAACCTCTATCAACATCAGTGCAGGTAGACCTCTCATTGACACTTAGGAGAAAATGAAAAAAGGTGTTAACTGACCACTTCCTCCCCAACAACACTTCATTAACTGACCGGTTTCTCCCTAACAACACTTCATGACTCGCCAGAGAAGCCTTGAAGCGTTTAAAGCAAGATGACTCAATGCAGGAGTATGTGAGGAAATTCACATTTTTGATGTTAGATGTGTATAACATGTATGAGGAAGATAAGTTGTTCAATTTTACAAGCGGCTTGTAAGGTTGGGCACAAATGGAGCTTCAGAGGTAAAAAGTAAAAACCTCCCTAGCGTGATAGTGGCTGCGGATTCCTTAGTGGGTCTCCATATTCCATTACTAATTCAAACAAGTAATGAGGGAAAAAAGAACGGTGGAATACATAATAGCTCGGAGAAAGGAAAAGAGGAGGTATGTGAATCTTCTCAATGTAAGTTCAAGAAACAAACAAAATGAGATATTGTTTGCTTCGTTTATGAAAGGTTGCCCTTTGCTTATGAATGCCCAAAATGGAAGGTGGGTAAAGAGCAAATGAATTCCATGGTTGCAAAGATCAAGGAGAAGGAGAGGATGACTCAACGGAAGAAGTCTAACTCAATAATTATGCTTTATTGGGCGCAATAAATCTTGTGAAGGAGCATTCGAACAAAAGCAAAGATAAACTTGACAAAGAGGAAATATGCTACGTAGGAGATGTGTTGATGACTAAGTTGTCTTCGGGAGAATCACATTTGGATGAGTGTCCATAGATTATTTTGACGGGGATGTTGAGTTCTTCTAATGGGGTGGTTTGTTAGACCTTTAAGTCCTGATAGTGGAATTGTGTAGGTACTGGTGAGCCTTGACAATGTTACTCGAGATGATGAAACAGGAAAAGATTTAAGAGTAGGCAAGGAAAATGGGCATTGACGATAAGTTGACATGCATTGGTACATATTAACAAAAATCTTTGATAAGATGTAAGATTTGTATGTGAGACTAAAAGTTAACTAGAAACAGACATTGAATTGAAGGTTAGCTAGATCATAAACATGACAGTGACATGCAAAAGAACTAAGGTAACTTAACCATGGTTTGAGCTTCAATTAGCTTTGATGGACCATATGGCGTTGATTGGCTTGGATAAGGCAAGTTAGACTTGCCTAAGATGTCTTTTGTGAGATTAAGGATGAAATTATACTCAAATGATGGACTATTGATGAATGGATTAAACCATGGGTGCACATTGGTCAGACCATATGTGAATTGGCTCGAAACTTGGCTAGTTTTACCTTTAGATGAAAATCATAGGTGATGTGGCAAAGTTAGTGGGAGGACATGACAAAGAATATGGATTAGGTGTCTTGTCTTCAATTATCACATTTTTTTTCCACTTAGAAGTGGGATAGTGGTAAGATATGTAAACCACCCACTAAAGTAGTGTCTAAAATAGTTAGAGATGTCAACCACCAACTAAGTTAGTGACTTAGTAGACTGATGCCTATTTTCTTATATTCTTGCCCAACAAGTATCCAAAAGCCTATAAATAACTTATTTAACCAAAGACTTAATTCAATTAGAGAGCGATGAAGCTTTTGTATCCTTTGTATCAATTGAAAGTAATATAAAAGTTGACAATTTTACTGTAAAGCCTTGTGCATCTTTCCCTTCTTCTTGTTATCTGTTTTATTGTGTTAGCTAAGTAAAATTCGTTGATCTACTTTAGCCTTTGTGGGAGACACCTTAAACATAAGGAATTTGGTAAGGTTGAGTTGAATTGCGAAAGTTCAACTACCATACTTAGACTTTGACTTATTTTGTGCGCAAACTTGAATTCCTTACAAAGTTTTTATAACACCATCCATCTAGCTATCTACAACATCTATTTTCACATATCTCATGTCTTAATTTCTCATCTCCTCTCTTTGAGGCTTGAATCCACATTGAAGTAGTGAGAAATTAAATGAATTAAACAAGACGCTTAATTTGAAGAAATATGGAAATTTATCCATAGAAAATTTAAAGTTAATTGAATTTAATAATATTATTAATAGAATGTCTAATAAATGTTTATGAGACTTATTTATAAACTTGACAAAAGAATTCTAACTGAAAATAAAATAGAAAATTAAGAGCAAATAAAAACTTATAAAAATAGATTTAAAAAATTTATAGAAATAAAAATTAAAATATATAAGAAACTTACAGAAATAATGTCAAATGCCAAAAGTTTGATCAGCACTGTTAATCCATGCCCAACGCTTCATTTTTGCTCACCACTAACATTTAGTTGAATGGACTTTCTATATATATAGAAAAAGCTACACACATTTTATATAATTTGGTAGTCTTCCACCTTTTGGGATAGGACAAAAGGTTTATATTTAATTTCGAATTTAAGTTTGAATGGTTTAAAATTTGATAGAGTTTAAGATAAATTTAATTAATTTCTTCAAAAAAAGAAGAAGATCAATTTAATTATTTTTAATTTAAAAAATTATTTTATTTAATATAATCAAATTTTAAATTAAACTAAATTGAAAAATCTGATCTTAAATTTAAACTAAAATTTTAAAATATAAAATATAAAATCAACCTATTTTTTAATAAAATCAAAACCATTAAATTTTATTAGATCAAGTCTCTAATCCTCCAGCTAATAATTTATTTTTAATCAGTAACTGGAAAAAAGCACCTTCAGGCCCACAAATGTTGAGATCAACTTAAGTTTCACGCATATATGTTTATTCCAAGCATCTTTCTCTTTCAATCCCCACTGAATCCGTACAACCTTAGTCTAAAAGCTGGAAACATGGGCGAAAAGGTTTCATCTTTTTTTTGGCTTGTCCTTGTCTCACGTGAATCCGTACAACCTTAGTCTAAAAGCTGGAAACATGGGGGAAAAGGTCTCACTTTCTTTGTCAACTATTTCTCCTAGTCTCCAGGTGAATAAGAACATATCCTAATAGTCAACCATATTGCCGACTTTATATGTACCTTCTACGCGGTCTATGAATGAGAATCATAGTGGATATATCATATATTGAAAGTGAAACGTTCAGACATTTCATTGTTGGTATGAACACTAGGTGGCCATTCCTCTTGCTGATTTTGGGACCCAACCCATGTGACACTATTCTCTCTGTAGGATATGAACAAGGTGCGATTTGTGCCAATAGTTACAATCTTTTACTTATTGATAGAAAAGATTGAACCATAATGCCTAACATGCATTGGCAACTCGCAGCATTTATACACGAGAAAAAAAATGTTCAAAAAAAATCAATGCTTTACTTTTCTATTAATACACTTTAACTTTTTAACATAGATTGCAGTTGCACGGAAAGTTGGACAAGAACCCTTTTAATTCTGTTGCTTGACTTTGATTGACTTGTTTGGCTTCCTCGTATTTTCTATAGGAGCTATATAGACTTATGACATGGAGAATCAGTTCTTCCTATAGGAGCTATATCCAATAAGTTTTCCAACACTTCTTTAGAAATTAAAATCTCACATTCACGCACTTATGACACAATAACCAACTTTCCATCAACTTCGTCTCTTCTTCTGTGTGTATAGAGTGATCTAACTAGCCCACCTAATTTCAGAAAATTTTCCCAACCAATGGCAACAAAGTAATGAGTGATAGGTATACCCATGTTATCAAATATTATAGGAGGCAAGATCCACCCATCAACTACCTTTCTCTTCTTATACTGTATTTTATAGCAGACTTCAACTTTTGTTGATTGAAAAATCTTTGGTGATATTGATGTCTTTCCTTTTTGTGTAGCTATCTTTATTTTCCTTTTTTTTAATTCTTTAGGAATCATCTCTTCATAAAACAACTCATTTCTATTGATGGGTTTTTTAATAGTATCCTAAGTCACAGGTGCTTTTCCTTTCTTTATTTCTTCCCTTTTACTTTTTCTAGATTCTTCTTCCTCTCTCTTTTCAACATCAGGGGTTTTTTCTTGTTCAGAAATTTTTCTCGGCTTGCTTTACAAGACTTCCTTTGGTCCCCCCAAGAAAATTAAAATATATACACATATATAGGCGCTAGCTCTCCCAATACTAAAATTCTGTATTTGTCGCTGCCCATGCAGACTTGTGTTCAAGCATGAAATCGGTGGCTAATGCACCTGTTCGTGAAGGGTTTATAATCAACAAATCGGATAACTACAGCGACCCTGATGACTTGTTCTATACCATTCAGTTGAAACAAATGGACACCATAAATGGACCAAGAACATATAAACCAGAGTTTGGAGATCTTCTTGCGGTGTCAGATGTAGTACCAGAATCCGTATCTGATCTGAACAGACCCGGAAGACCATATCTTGTTGCCTACATTCAGGGATTAGAAAGTGAAAATCCTGATATGCTCAAGGTACTTGCATCAAAGCCAATTCTAGTAGATGAAAACGTGAAAAATCGAGGGGATCAAAGTACTGCTAGACCCATGGGAGAGGAAAGGAGAGACACTCTATTTGTTGTTTTTCTTACTAACTTGACAACAAATATTCGCATATGGAGATCATTAAAATCAGAGCTGGATGGAGGGAACATGAACATTATCAGGAGAGTGCTTCAAGGAGATCCAAATGTAAGAATCGTGATTATTTGATTGTGTGCAAGCCAGTCATTTGTTTGGCTAACTAAAATTCTGGTACTTTTGCTCCTTCAGGGTGGGGAACCTTGTAGTTGCTGCTCGTTGGAATCAAATATGTTGGCTGCCAATGATCAGCTTCAGAGTATAAAAGGCTCTTCTTGTTTAAATCTCTCCCAGAGAGAGGCAATTATAAGTTGCCTCTGCATGAGCAAATGCTGGCATCAGAATTCCGTGAAACTAATTTGGGGTCCTCCAGGAACAGGGAAAACCAAAACCGTGGGCCTGTTGCTGTTCTTGCTGCTTAAATTGAAGTGCAGGACACTCACATGTGGTCCAACCAATATTGCTATGTTGGTAGTGATTTCCCGACTTCTAGGATTGTTTAAGGAGTCTATGAAAAATGGCACTTATGGACTTGGAGACATTGTATTATTTGGGAATGAAGAGCGAATGAAGATCGATGAGAATGACAATCTTCTTGATGTGTTTCTTGACTATCGTGTTGATGTTCTTTATATGTGCTTAAATCCATCAACCGGATGGAAACACATTGTAGGATCAATGATCAGTTTGCTTGACGATCCTGAACGAATGTATTGTCAACCTTGTGTATCTGAAGAAGAAAAGGAGATCAACGATAGAATATTGGAAGAAATAAACAAAAAGGAGAAAAGGGGATCAACGATATCTGAAGAAGAAAAGGATAATAAAAAGGAGATCAACGATAGAATGACGGAAGAAATAAACAAAAGTGAATAGGAGAATATTGACGTTCAAGAAATCACGGAAAAAAATAATTGGTTGAAATATATTTTTCACGCCTTGAATGGAAGCAAGAGCAATGAAAAGCAGAAGGTTTCTGCTTCAGGGCAAGAACGGCAAACACTAGAGAAGGAAGATGTAAAGGCAAATTGCTTGAACAAGGAAAACAAGGGACAGAAGGAAAAGACCGACGAACGCCTTACATTTGAGATGTTCTTGAAACAGCAATTTAAAATTCTGAGTGTAAGATTGGAGTTTTGTGTTGTAAATTTGTCTACACACTTGCCAACATCCATTATTTCGTTAGAGGAGGTGAAGAACATGAACACAGCACGTGATTTGCTCAAATCCTTACGCACTTCTTTGCGTAGTCCTAGTGTTTCTGACGAATATCTTAAGCAGGTTTTCTACGGTTTGGAAAGTGAAGGAAACAACATTAGCAATGTTTCTATCATACGCACCAAAATAAGGGATTGTCTTCATATTCTACAATCGCTTCCTCGAGTATTCAGGGTTCCAAATATTGAAGACAAGCATGCTTTCAGGAATTTTTTCTTGCAAGAAGCACGTCTTATTTTCTGCACTGCTTCAAGCTCTGTCAAGTTACATGCAGAAGGAATGAGACCGGTGGAGTTATTAGTTATTGATGAAGCTGCTCAACTTAAAGAATGTGAATCAACCATTCCCTTGCAACTTTCAGGTCTCCACCATGCTATTCTTGTAGGTGATGAACGCCAACTGCCATCCATGGTTCAGAGCAAGGTAATTAGTTCTGTCTTCTCGCGACTTTCTTAATTTGAAATGCTTGTATGCTTTCATTTGTATTCCTAATTCATTTGCTACATATGATTACCAGATTTCTGAAGGGGCTGAATTTGGGAGAAGTTTATTTGAGAGACTAACCTTACTAGGACACAAAAAGCACCTCTTGAACATGCAGTATCGGATGCATCCATCAATAAGCTTATTTCCAAATAAAGAATTCTATGCTATGCAAATTCAGGATGCCCCAACAGTCCAAGGAAATAATTATCAGAAGAAGTTCCTTCAAGGAAACCTCTATGGTCCTTACTCATTTATAAATATAGCCCATGGGGAAGAGCAATTCAATGATGGGCATAGCTGTAGAAACATGGTCGAGGTTGCAGTGGTATCAGACATAGTAGCAAGGCTCTACAAAGGTTTGTCAAAAGACTGGCTATTAATGGATATAATATGTTAAAATTAGGAAGATGACAAAAGAAAATACTGTCAATAACCCAAATACTGTCTGTTTCCTTTCCATTATAGAGTTCATTACCACAAGAGAGAAGATGAGCATAGGAGTTATATCACCATACAAGGCTCAAGTTCATGCAATCGAAGAGAAAATTGATAAGCTAAACATTGCAAAAGGGAACTTCTCTGTAAGTGTTCGCTCAGTTGATGGTTTTCAAGGTGGTGAGGAAGATGTGATAATTATGTCCACTGTCAGATG
>JANVCL010000212.1:3520604-3531394 GCA_026546855.1 Erythroxylum incrassatum | reverse complement strand
TAAGTGTTCGCTCAGTTGATGGTTTTCAAGGTGGTGAGGAAGATGTGATAATTATGTCCACTGTCAGATGTAATGGGGGAGGATATGTTGGATTTCTTGCTAATCTTCAAAGGGTAAATGTCTCGTTGACCCGTGCAAGGTATTCCTTCCAAGTACCACGACTTGGCTGACTGATTGCGGTGTGACATAAAGTCCTTTGTATGTATATATGTTTTGTTTTGTTGATGTTGTGCAGGTATTGTCTTTGGATATTGGGGAATGGAGCAACGCTTATCAAAAGTGACTCTATTTGGAAGAAATTAGTAATTGATGCAAAGAATCGAGCTTGTTTTTACAATGCAGATAAGGACAAAAGTTTAGCTAAGGCTATTACAGATGTAACGGCTGCAGAAGTTGATGATTTGTTGAATATGAAATATCTACAGGTCGGGAAATCTATATGGAAGGTATGCAGATATTACTTATTATGTTCCATTTATTACATCTTGCTGTCATTTTTTATAGTCATGAACTTTGTATGTTAAGCTCCTCCGTATAGACAACTAGGACACGTGCACTAGTGCTAAAAGTTGAGTTCAACTTGTACTTGGTCAAGTTTCAGGAATTATCAACTTACCTTCCGTTATCAGGTTTGCTTTAGCGACGATTTTCGGAAATCTCTTATTGGAATTGCACGTGCTGACATCCGAAAAGAAGTAATTTCTTTGCTGGGCAAGCTTTCAACTGGGTGGCGCCAACCTTGCAGCGATGGGAGCATCACGGGGCTTGAGGCAACTTCTGAATTATTGGAATACTACAAAGTCAATAACTCTCTTTATCTAATTTGGAGTGTGGACACTATCAAAGAGAACTCGAACTATGTTCAGGTTCTCAAGGTTTGGGATATTCTACCACTTCGGCGGGCACGAAAGCTATCTAAGCTTCTTGATTCCATATTTCAGAAGTATACGGTGGAAAATATGAATCGCTGCAAGCAGAAGTTAGTTCAGGGGTAAGCATTTCATTTGCCACACACACACACACGTATATATATATACCTTTGCTACATTCTTTCAGTCTTAAACTTCAGACTGAAGTCACAGTTTTGAACTTCAGAGATCTTGTTCTTCCAATGAGATGGCACATAGATTCAAGTGATGTTCCAGAGAAACTCCGTTCTGTTGTTGATGGCTTGCAACATTTCTCACAGCGATTTGCCTCACTTAGTATAAGAGATCAATCAGAGGAATCAAGCCCAAGTAGTAGCAGGTATGCATGATGAAAACATTTGTTGAGAGTACTGATTCACAACTTTATTATTACAGTTTGATCATTGAAATAACTTAGGTAGGTCCGTATAAGATTGTAACGAGTGTAAAATTGAATAAAGATGCTGATTAGAGGTCCTAATTCTTTCATTCATGGCAGTAGCAGACCACATCCGAGCTTGATGCCGCAGAAGCGAAAGCCTAAGAAAAAACAGTGCTGAAGAGTTAATCCTGTAAGACCTTGTTTCCTTCTCTCATTTGAAGTTGACCAATGTTAAATCTATTTTACCAAGATGTTGACATTTTTTGAAAGTTCAGTCATCTAACTGAATGAAAACCAGTTAAACAAAAACACTTCTCATTGGAACAGAGATGTAGTCAATTTTAGACCCCATTGCATTAATATTGATGTTGAAGTACATGATAAGTCAGTAGATAATATATATATATATGCTTAACCAAAAGTTAACTAAATCTGTGGATGTTGGTGTAAATGCAGATTGAAGAATTGCAAACCTACAAGGTCTTGAAAGGGACACAGCAGTATTCAACTGGATGGTGATTTCATGTCCAACCTCTATGTTCTTAATATATATGGTTCTCCTTTATGAAGAAATGGTAATTAAAAGCTCAAATGTAGCGACAAATATTTAATCATAATTGATCAGCAAGAAAACATGTTGCAGAAACCAGAAGCTATTTCTAGTTGAGATACGATAGAAATCGTTGAAGTTGATATCCAGCGTGATGAACATGAAGATCAGAACATATCCATCTATCCATAATTAAAGTTCAAATTAAGAAACACAAGTCATTGACCTACTATTAATTCTCCAAATTTCAACACTTCACATTGTGACTAAAGAAAGAGGTGTTTTGAACAGAACCAGAAATCTGAAAGGAAGAGTAATTGCATATAAAGGCTTTCTAAGTCACTTTTTAAAATAGGACTTATAGGGGAATGGGGAATCGCCTCTGGTGCCCGCAGTTTACTGTGCCATGGTTATGGAGTTGCGATGTGTCACACGCATGAAGCAATCTTTCGGGATTGGGTTGGAATTGGAAAGTAATAACAAGAAGAACGGCAACTCGACGTTGTTCTTGAATATTGCTACTTCATTTGCCAACGGCTTGAAAAGTTTGATCTCGATGTGTTGAAGATCTAACAGAGGAATTATATGACAGACAGATGTGTCAACAAGTGAAGAATTTAACTATAACCATTTGCACTCCAGTTCAGCTATTGTCACATTCTCGATCTCAAAGAGTCCAGATTTTAATTGAGAGATTTTTTTTTATAAAAGATTTTAATTGAGAGATGCAATCATGGAACTACCTACCAAGTGGGAAGCCCCTTTTCACTTTTTCAGCAGTGGGCCTTCGCTTTTAGTACCTGTGTCTTGCTTGCAAACTGTACAAGGTAATAGAAGAAAGAAGCCATGCATTGCAATTCAAATTATTGTAACAAGGATCTGCTTCAATTGAAAATTTATACATGCACAAGGAATTAAAACTCATCTTCTCATTGTAACCTGTGAATTCATATACAACCAAGATATCATATATTAACTCAAAATTTTAAAACAATAACTTATGAGATCATAATCTCATTTAAAAAAGAAGAGAATTAATAAATTTATAATAAGATTATTAATTAATTTTTGAGTTTTTAACCTTTTTTAACCCTGAATCAGGGGGTTGTTGGATCCTTCTTCATTAAAAAAAAAGGGAAACTTAACAAAGTATTACACAACTAGTTTAGGAAAACAGATCCCCGATAAATCCTCTAAAAGGATCATGTGGGACCCTATATGTGTGGTATCAAAATATGTGACTCCGACATCAAAGTGATCGGCATTGTTAGCAAGCCAATCGGCGCATCTATTGCTCTCTCGATATATGTGACGATGAACAACAGTTCAGTTCCTATTGAACAATTCGTTAATGCCTATAATTATAGGATTGAGCATCCTGGCTCGGTGATCCGGGGAAGAGAGGATATCGATCACTGCTTTGGAATCCACTTCAAGCTCGATCCATCGGTACCTCAAATTGTATGCGAGGGTCAGCCCGATATAAACTCCCCAGAGTTCCGCGGTTACTGGAATGCACCAACCAACATTTTGTGTGAACCCTCCCCGCCAGTTGCCTTCGCTGTCCCGGAGAAGTCCCCCTGTTGTAGCTAAGGACTAGGTCCGTTTGCACGCACCATCAGTGTTTAATTTAAGCCAGCCTATGGGAGGTTTGCTCCATTCGATAAGTTGTTACCGTCGGGGGCGAGGATCAGTTGTCGTCGCTCTACTGTGCCACACTGCTGAATGGTGGAGTAGACTTGCATAAGAGCAAATATGAGAAATTGGTGAGGATGACCAATAGAACTGTTCATCGAAGAGGGACATATTCCTCCATTGCCATAGAAACCAGCATGTGATGCCAAAAAGAATTGACCACTCATGCCCCAATATACTACGGTGATTTTGGAGGTTTTGAGTGAGCCACTCCTTCGTCGGCATATTGCAGAAGTCATGGGAAACGATGTGAGGAGGGAAGCTGTTCCACATTTGTTGGGCTTTTACACAGTCGCGCACTGCGTGTAACGAGGATTCCTCCACATGGCAATGAGAACAATCTCCGTCTGTAGTAAAATGCTGCCGCACTCTTTGCTAGTTAGTAAACAATCGATCCTTCGCACGGAGCTAGAGGAAAGAACGAATGTGTTGAGGGCCTTTCCATTGCCATATTACCTTCCAACGCTCGTGGGTCGAGATATCTTCATTTTCCATGATCATGGCATAAGTCGAAGCTACGGTGAATTGACCAGTGTCGGAAATTCCTCAGATTAGTTTATCCTACCCTAAGTAGGATTTCGGGGGAATTGTCCCTGTTATTAATCTGCAAATTGATGGCGGAAGGTAAGATTGGAAAGCGTCCCATTTCCAAACACCGTCTAATTCCACGAAGTCCTTGACGCTGAAATTGAGAATGGAATAAGGGATGGGGGATGTGGCTTGGGAAGTAAGGGGTCATGTCCCTGTAAGCCACGGGTCAATCCAGAACCGAGTCTTGGTGCCATCACCTACTCTCCATTTCATGCCCTGAACAACAAGGTGCCAAGTTGCCTTGATGCTTCTCCATATGATAAAACCCCCGGTGGCCTCAAAGGAGGTGGGGAGATTGTTAACGTTAAACTTGTACTTCGCTGAGAGTACTTTTACCCATAATGCATTAGGATTAGCAATCAGAGAGCAACCCAACTTAGCTAACAATGCATCATTGGTGGCTCGGATTTGCCTAATGCCCAGACCCCCCAACGCTTTGGGTTTACATACGTCCTCTCAGCTGACTAGATGAATCCTCTTGGTACCATTATAAGGGCCCCAAACAAACTAACGCAATAATTTCTCAAGCTCATCACAAAGCCGGCGGGGTAACTGGACCGTCTGCATAGTATAACTCGGGAGAGTCACTATGACTGAGTGAACCAAAGTGATCTGGCTTGCCAAAGACCAAAGGTTTGCTGTCCAGCCTAACAGGCATTGTTGTACCCTGTCGAGAATGTATTGATAGGTCCGTTTATTGACTTGTTCATATAAAAGGGAAACTCCTAAATAGCGACCGAGATCATTCGTCTATCTAAAGCCCAGGGCTCTGCTTAAATTGTGTGTCGTCAAAGGAGGCACATTGTTGGAATAAAAGCACCTAGATTTGTCTTGGCTAATTCGTTGACTGGAGGCAGCATAGAAATCGTTTAAAATATCTTTGATGACGACCATTTGGTTCAAGGAGGCTTCAAAGAAAAGGATAAGGTCATCGGCAAAGAACAAGTGCGACAATGGAGGGCCATTTCTGCGAAGTTTAATAGGCTGCCAACACCCGTGGTTCACAGCTTGAGTGATTATGTGCCCTAATCGTTCCATATACAGGACAAACAGATAAGGAGAGATGGGGTCGCCCTGGCGAATGCCTCTAGATATGCGAAAGGCGTCACTCAGTTTGCCATTCTAGGTTACTTGAAGGGAGACACTGGTATTGCACTTCATTATCAAATTAATCAGAGAATCAGGAAGTCCTACATTAAAGAGAGTATCGTGGATGAAATCCCATGACAGTCTATCATAAGCCTTTTCTAGATCTACTTTTAAAGCCATAAGCCCTTTCCGCCCTGATTTCCTTTTCATAGTGTGGATAACTTCCTGAGTGATTATGATATTATCCGTGATCAAGCATCTAGGGACAAAACTGCACTGGGTAAGAGTTACCAGATCATTCAGGTAAGGTTTGAGTCTATTCACATTGATCTTGGTAATAGCTTTGTAGAGCACCGAACATAAAGCAATAGGCTTAAACTGCGTAATCGAAGTGGGTGAAGGGATCTTCAGTATAAGAAACATGATAGTGCGATTTAGATCCGATTCCCAAATTTCATGACGAAAGATTCTTTGGATAAATAAGGTCAAAGAAGGGCCAACAGCATCCCATTGCGATTGGTAGAAAAAAGATGTAAACCCATCAAACCCGAGTGCCTTGTTAGGTGCCATACTGCAGAAAGCGCTTTTGATTTCATTTGATCCAAGGGGGCTGCCGAGATCTACGGAAGCTTGCTGAGTTAGGGGGAAACTGGCCCTGTAGCAGTCTGGTTGTAGGATGCTGGATTTTAGCGCGATACAAATTCTCTAGGTAATGTTGCATGCATTATGAATGATATCAGAGTAAAACTTCCATTAGCACGATGTTGGGTTGGGACAAAACTAGGATGGGAAGTGTTGTCAATGGTAGGGACATGAGCAATAAATAATTTAGCACAAGTTTGTAGTTTGTGTCACATTAAAAGAGGGGACATTCTAAATTGTGCAATTAATAAGGACATTAAATTTCTGATGAGAAGATATTATGAAGTCCAACTAAAAGATTAAAGTCTTAATAATCCTATGGAAAAGACTAGTAATCAACTTCTAATTAATTATTTTCAAGTATGTGATTCCTTTAAAAAGTGTAAGATTGATTAATTTCAGTGATAATATTTGAAAATTAAGAAATTTAGTAAAAAAGTATGTTGATTCAATTTGTTGTCATAATTAAACACTATTAAATATTATGAGCACAAAATTGACAAAAATATCAAATTTAAGTGATTTAATAGGTTATGAAATTTATTATAAGATACTTTAGGCTAATCTAGGCATATTGATAAATCGAATTGAATATTTCAATTGGACTAACTATATAAAAAACAGTTCTAAAGAGACTTTTATAACACTAGTCTACAAATAAAAAAAAACAAAAGTGCCACAGGAAAATAGAGAGTGACATGATCGGCAAGATGAGTAATTTCATACAAAAAGGTCAAAAAGGATCCAAAGGTTTTGACCAAAATTTCATTAGGACACTAAAGTTCATAAATGTTAAAAAATCCAAACATTTGACAAACATTCAGAAGACCATTTAATTAATAGAAAGTTAATCCCTCTATTAAATATTTCTTACGTTGAATTTTTTAATTTTTTCCTATAGGACCTTATTATCACGTAGACATTTTATCTGACATGAGGTCTAATATAATATGGCTTACTTTGCATCACTTACAAAGTTAATTAACTAACTAAACTAATTTTTTAACTAAATCCCCTAACATCTGTCGTAACCTTAGTTTCCTAAAATCCCCAATTTATCACTTCTATTATTTACCCATCTTTTTTGCCTCTATTTCACAATTTTTTTCTTTTTATGTGTTGCTTCTTTGCTTATTATGGCTTTGCTTCCTTTTTTCATGTCTTCTCTACTTCTCTTTCACATTTTTCTCCTTTTTTGTTGCTTCTCTATGTGTTGTGGCTCTGCTTGTTAGACATTGTTACTCTGCTTCTATTTTGTGCTGCTTTTGTATGACGATCGTCATTCTGTTGCAGTTGCTTTTCTCTATCTCCTTGCTTCTGTCACATGTTGCTTATCTATGATAGATTGCTTCTTTACCTGGCCTTCCTTCTCTGTGTCACATTGCATCTATGTATGGTGATATCTCATCTTTTGTTCTCTGCCACTTATCAACATCATGCATTTTAGTTTGGACATAACATTGAATCTTGGTCATTTTAAGTTAGGAAATTCTCTTTTGATCGTCTATGCAGAGGTATTGATGACCAAATTCTCTTTTAGTCATTGTATGCAGAGGAACAATTATGCATACAATTATATAAGCATATAATTATATAAACATTGAATAAAAAATTGCAAATTGATAGCCATAATTGATATAAAATTACATTGTCTTGTGTACTAGTTAATGAAACTCTCAACTTAAAGTTGTATTTTACTAAATTTGTCAAAAGACTTGACTTAAAATAATGCAGTTGGCTCCATTTTAATGAGGAACAACAAATTGTGAATAAAAAAACTTTTTGCTTTATCCTTAAAGATAGGTGAATGACATGTGTTGATTGGCCAATAAAGTAAGAAACTTAATGAGCATGCATAACTTTCCCTTTTTGTAATATGGTGCGGCAGAGGAATAATTATGTATATGCTTATCATATTGCTTATCAAATTGTATATAAAACATATTGTATCATAATGTTGCAAAGGCAATCTTTATGCATTTGTCAATTGTACAAAGTAGATGGGAAGGATTTGAGAACTAAAATTGAGGGAAGTTTCTGAATTGTTAAAGATGCAATATGGAATGTATAAAATATCTAGTGTATTTCATATATGTAATTTTTTTATTTATCCTCTTTATTTTTTATTTGTAACTAACTCTATTCACATTCCTTAAATAGAGCATTTCTTTTCATGTAATGCAAGCAAGTTATATGAAGTCATGTAATAATGAATAATGTAATACAAATAGGTTCCAATGTGTATATTTGATTTTACTTATGCAGTTTTGCAAAGGGATTTTGAAGACTCCAGTAGTTCCAACTATAATAATGGGCCAAAAGTGATTCGCTATTATGTCTTTAACAACTTCATAAAGTGATAATAATCTTGGGAGAAGATTTTTTGGATGTCTCAATTACCCAGTTGGTAATTGTGAGTTTTTTAAACAGTACGATTAAGCAATTTCCTGATAGAGCTACCTATGTTATTCAAAAGTTAAGGAAAGAAATATCTATACTTAAAAAGGAAATTGAATTAAAGAGAACTTTAAAAGAAATGAAGGTACTTGATGAACAAATGAAAATTATAAAGCAAGACATAGTTTATGTTATTAAATATAATTGTAGGCTTCATTTTAATTTTAGTCTCATTATTTAAGAAGAAAGAGTTGAGGTTGATGTTATTAAGTATAACTGTAGGCTTCATTTTAATTTTATTTTCATTGTTCATCTTTTATATGGTTGCAAAATAGGTTTATTGTTTTCTAAACATCCCAATTGCTTAATAAAGTGATCTTATTGGAAATTTCTTTTCAATCTGCATATCATATATAAAACTAGCACTTTCTCTTTCAAGGAAAAATAATAAAGTGACTGGCACAAAGTAAAATCCAAAATATACAAAATCCAATACTAGTTGAGAGATGATAACATAAAGTATAATCCAAAATATATTTGCAAAGTATAATCCATGGCTATTGGTTTAACATAAAGGATAATCCAAAATATAAACTATGGCTAAACATGTTTAACTGTTTGAAGGTTAATGTCTTTGATCCTGCTCCTAAGTGTTGCTTTTCTTTTAATTGTTGTAGCTTGTAATTGTCTTGATGTAATGCTAGATTTACCATTAAACCTAAGACTTCTAGGTTCAAAAGATGATTTGAAACATGTCAAGCTTCATGTCCAAAATTTTGCATAGGATTGGCAACCTATGGAACAACCAATAAAACATATGTGATGTGGATAATGTTGGATCTTCATAACCAAAATTAATATGCATATAGTTAAACTTACATTTATGCTTTGATGATTGGATAAACACTCCTGATTAATTGATATGGTATTATCAATACGAGTTTGATGAAATTAAAATTTGCATAATGATTAGTATGGATCATAAAAATGTATTTGTTTAAGTAATTTTTTCTAAGTCATCCAAGTTTAACTGACATTGTGTCTTTGTTGATGATGGTGTTGTTGATCATTCCCCAAAAGTTTAGCTTTTTCTAAAAGATGTTGAGACCTACAACATAATCTATATAATGTTATTGTTAGAAACCAAATAAAACAAATAATGTTAAACTACTTATTAGTTACATTGATATGTTGTTCATTTGGTGTTGTTATATTACCCATTAGCCTAGAAGTTCTACATTTCCTACATTTCTGCACTTACCCTTTTGTGACATTCTGTTTGCACTAGCCACTTTTGTCAGTTGATTCTTATTTCTCCTTTTTTTCCTTTTTCAGTTTTCCTAGCATTGCCCTTTTAACTAGTGGATGAATATGCTCATAATCATTTTTTGGTTAGAACCTTATCCCTCTAATAGGGCGCAACACCTTATCATATACATTTAGAAAGATGTTCTTCTTGTAACAATCATTGACAGATGCCTCATGTCTTCTTTTAAAGTGATTAATTGCACTGATAGCATGTTTACATGGATAACCATATAGGTCTTATGATCCACAACTACAACAATTATCTCTTCCTAGCTTGACAACATGCTTCCCATCTCCTTTGGTCACTTTATAGGCTATATCCCTTTTCCATATAATCCTCCATTGCATTGTCTCCTTATTTTTTAAAATCTTTTTAACAATTGTAGTTGCAATATTAGACTTCCATTTGTATGTATATGGCCTCCTTTCAAAATATCTCTTTATAATCATTTTCATGATGATCTCCAACAAATCCTATTGTCTCAGTAGACAAAGTTATAAGAATAGGATACATTAATATTTAAAAGTGAAGGTTAAAATTTGATCGTCACTTTTAATAAAATCTCATGTATATATATATACACAATAATGTGTTAACGTGCATCAGAAGAAAAACTTTAAGCATATTCATATCACTGCAGATGCTAGAGTACAAGTATAAATACAAACAAATGAAAAGCATACATAGATGTAAATATATTACAATTGATGCTTATCAAAGTCATTACTGCGAAGTTGGTGGTAGCTAACTTGAAAAATAGAGTTGAGGAAGGTCATGCTTCACTAAGTAAATTCATATCACCCTATAAAACCCAATAACATACTCGTATAATATACAATTTATATTAGTATAAACACACATATATTATGTATGACAAATCGCAGGCAATGCACAATAAATTGTGGAAAAGAAATGTCTATAGGATCTTAGCCTCTAAGGGTAAATCTTTATAATACTCACCTCAAATTGCTACAGGAAGTTAAGCATCACCATTGATTTGGTTATAAAGTTATACTCATATAGTCGTAAGGCTTTCTTAGTCTAAAAGGACTGGGAGAAGTCAAGCATTACCAGTAGATCAACTTTCACTTAATACATCCAAAGTCACAATCTCATCAATAATATACACATCAAACAATGACCCTACCTAGAGCCAAGTATCAATTAAGATCAGTTCATATTATACATCAATATCATATATCAATCATCTCTCATACTCAAACCAAT
>JANVCL010000212.1:3451989-3492394 GCA_026546855.1 Erythroxylum incrassatum | reverse complement strand
AGTTAATAAGCTATAAATGTTCTTCAAATAAATGGAATTAATGATTTTTCCAACTACCTCATAAATGAGCATTTATTATTCTTTAAATGATTGAGAATTTGTCATATGTTGTTGTGTGTGAATTTTGGGAATGAATTCTAATTGCTTCATAATGGTTGTATTTGTTGCTTTTGATTAAGTTGAAAAATGTCTTTTATGCTTGGTATGGGAATGTGGTTGTTGAATTGTGAAATATGTCATGTTCATGAAAGAAAAGTTTTAAAAAACAAGCCATATGGGCAAAATGTTTTCCGTTTCATGAATTACATGTTATGTGGTTTTGGTGTAGTCCATCCAAGAATTGTCATGTGCATGTTGACCAAGTTAAGGCTTCTCCTACCTGCCCACTAGCGGCACGGAGCTCCCTTATGGACTCCCTCAAGTTTACGACTACATAAGACCATTATATGGAATTGTGTAGTTTGTCATGTTTATGGATCTACCCAAACCATTGTGATGTGCTTATGTGTTTACATGTGTTGATAAGTTTGATGAATGATTGACTTATGTGAATTTGTGAATTGGTTTGACAAGTTGAGAAATATATGTTTTATGGATTTTTGTGAGAAATTTCTATGATCATGAAGGTTTTCAATGGTTTTTGCTTATTACTGGTTATAAAAGTGTTACCCACGAGGGCTAAGCTCACCACCACTCCTTCCCATCCACAGGCGACGAGCAAGATATCAAGTGATTGAGTTGAGCGTCAAGGCATCACTCTAATTTGCACTTTTGTTCTTTTGAAGTTAGAATTTGTAAAACAAGGCTTTAGTTGCATTTTGAGAAATGATTGTTTTTGCAAAGTTTGTATTTTGGATTATGATGTAAGATGGCTCAAAATGCCCACTAAAGCGTTGTAAAACTCTTATTTTGTAACACCCCACTCCCGAGTGACCCGAACCCGAGTCTAAAATTAGACAACAACTATTTCACACAAAAATGTAGCCAACAAACCAAAGTTTAATTTGGCACAAACCTCACCTCATTTGCGTAACCACACAATGAGTTATGCTCAAAACAGTACAGTAGGTCAAAAGCCAATTTTCAGCTTTACTTCTCCAATACACTTCCTATCACTTCCAATGCCAATAACACCTCACTAAGCAACCCAATTAGACACAAAATCAGTCCCTATATCATTCATACATTCACTTAGACCTATAGGCACAATTTTGCAGCACTACTCTCTTAATTTCTATGCAAGAATAATCATCTATATTCAATCCAAACTAGGCTAAAACACTTCAATCATATGACTTTATCAAGTCATACTTAAACCTAACCTTATACCCACCAATTCACCCCATACTTTTCATGACCTTCATGCATCATAAATCATAGAGAATGAACAGTATATACCAATCAATGCATCTAACAACCAATTTATGCATTAAATGCAATGAAAGCTTAAAACCAAACCAAAAACTTACCAAATCAAGCTTTTCCTCTTAATTGCTTCAACTAACACCAACTTCTCCTACTATTTTATTTCTCAATCCTATGCATGGTTCTCCTCATGTAGGAAGAAGAAGGTTTAGGTCATAAGCATGTAAGAAGACACTTAAGGTAGGAAGGAGGAGCTAAACACTTGGAAACTTCAAGGACATCAAATGGAGAGGGAGGGAGGTGAAGTTTCGGATGATGAAGGATTTTAGCTAAAAACTTAACTTTTCATTCTTTGAAACAAAGCAAAACCGTGGGAGGGAGATAAGGAGGCATTTAATGAGATGCTAGGTGGCATAAGGCTATTAGGCCAAGATAGAAAAGAAAAGTCAAAGCACTTTAATCAATTAAAAACAAATTATTTAATTAATGCATTTTCAAAGGGTCCCACATACAATTCCAAAATATTAAACCCAATAGTCCAAGCCCATAAAATCAGCAAATTTCGGTTCTGAAAACCGACCGGTTCGCCACTTGGCGATTTTTTCAGTCCAAGAATTTTCTCCGGAAAATTTCAGAAAAATTCCTAAAAATCTCTTAAAATATAAAACACTCAATGGAGCACTCAGAATAATTTTTCAAACCCAATAACCACGTTAAGCACAATAAAATTGCATTAGGCCCAATTACCGGGAATGTCATGTATGCATGTACAGTTATTTCATGTGCACAGATTTCACTGTTCACTAGTACCAGTATGCATGGACAATACTAATAAATCCCTATCAATCTCATCCAATGCCAATTTACTATTTTACCCTTCCTGTCGGGGGTGGGATGTTACATCCATAGTCACCCGTTGCCACTTCCACTCCGGAATAGGCAATGGCCTTAACATGCCAGATGGTGCCTGGTGCTCAGCTTTGACTTGCTGACACACTAGACACCTGCTCACATATTCTGCTACATCCCTCTTCATGCCTTTCCACCAGAAATCAGACAAATAGAAAAAGAAATCTTCATTAGCCAAGACAAAGACACAAAACAACTCATCAAGAAATATCATATTAAGAATGTCAAACCGATAGGTACTCCCATATGCGTTGGAACTAAACTTGATAAAAACGAAGAAGGCAAAGCTACAAATGAGACAAAGTATAGAAGATTAATTGGATCACTACTGTATCTTACAAGCTCAAGACTAGACATTATGCTTAGTTTGTGGCTTTGTGCACGCTTTCAATCAAATCCAAAAAATGCCACCTTTAAGCAATCAAAAGAATCTTACGATATCTCCACGAAACTATAGATTTTGGACTATGGTATCCAAAAAATAATTCATTACATAGTGGGCTATTATGATGTAGACTATGCAGGTGATAAAATCGATTGAAAAAGCACAAGTGGTCACTATCAATTTCTTGATGGAAGTCTAGTTTCTTAGTCTTGCAACAAAAAAATTGCACAGTGCTTTCAATAACAGAAGCGGAATATATAGCAACAGCTAGTTGTTATGCCCAAACCTTATGGATGAAACATTAACTCCAAAATTTGTCTCTAAACCTTGATCATATTCCTATATTAAGTGACAATACTAGTGCTATTAATCGTTTTAAAAATCTTGTGCATCATTCTAGGACTAAGTATATAGAAGTCAAACATCATTTCCTTAGAGATCATATTTTAGAAGGAACCATCGATCTTTTACATGTTAATACTAAGAATTAAGTAGCTGACATTTTTCACCAAGCTACTTTCTGAAGATAGATTTTGCGTGTTAAGAAAAGAGCTTGATATATGCAAACTCTCTGATATTATTTCTGCATGAATATTCTCTGCTACTTATCTTTGCATTTCGTTTAGCAAGCTCCTTCTATTTTAATTCCTCAAAATCTCTCTCTTAGCTTGGTATGCTCCTTATAGCTTAGAATACCCCTCTTATTTTTTAAAGGCTCCTCTCGCTTTAACATAGCAGAGTATAGGTGTCTTAAAAAGAAATAATTCATAACGTCGTTTTAGCTTTTAAAATTGCGCACGCTATTCTGATAGCTATCTGTACATGACTAGTAGAAGATACGTAGATGATCACACTTCTTGTATTAACATACGACCATTCATCTTCACATGAGATCAACGCTCAAGAATTGCTTAAATATACCATAAACAAACCTCTCTCTTCTACTCATCGTATTTTTCTCAGAAGCATTACTTGTGTCTTCTCTGCAACCTAAATCGTTGCCTTCCCTTTGTATCTTTTTCGAAAACTTCCTAAAATCTATTCATCGTTCTTACAATGGCACGAACCAAATCAAGAGGACAAAAGAAAACCCTAACTTTTAATGATAGCCATGATGAAGCTTATGTTACTAAATCTACCTCCTTTGAGCCCCAAACATCAGAAGTACACTGGTTTATAAACGATGGTGATGAAGAACCTTCTCAATTGATCAGACAACCACAAACCAGAGCAAGTCTTGCAAAGCAAGATGAGAAATTTTCTGAACAAAAAGAAATCACTGATGCTAAAAAGGAAGAGGAGGAAGGATCCAGAAAAATGAAAAGGGAAGAAAAAAAAAGGAAAAGTGCCAATGACTGAAGAAACTATTAAGGACCCCATCAATAAAAATGAATTGTTTCATGAAAAGATGATTCCTAAAGAAAACAGAGCAAAGAAAGTCAAGATAATCGCTCAAAAGGAAGGAAAGACGTTAGTACCACTAAAATATTTCAATTAATAGAAGTAGAATTCCGTTATAAACGTAGTACAAGAAAAGAAAGGTAGTTGCTTGGAGAGTCTTACCTCCCATAATGTTTGATGACATAGGTATACCTATCTCTCTTTTATTGCAATTGGTTAGGAAAATTTTCTGAAATTAGATAAGATAGTGTGTGATGAGCTAGTCAAGGCATTCTACACAATTATGAGAAAGGAAGAAATTGATAGAAAGCTAACCATTGTCTCGTGTGTGCATGAATGTGAAATTTTAATTTATGAAGAAATCTTAGGAGATATATTGGACGTGATTCCTATAAGGAAAACTAATTTTTCCTGCCATAAGTGGGATGTCGATGACATGGAGTTAGCAAAAGTTGTCAAATCAATTTCCCTTCATGTTGAGAACACCTAAGATGGGAGACCCTGGAGCAAGCAATTATACTTACTACCACGATGTCTTGCATCGTTATTAGCTATATCAATTTTTCCCATAAGTAGCTTAATTGAAAGGTACAACCTACTAGACACTTATGTGGTATATAATTTGCTAAAAGGGAACAAAATGAATCTTCTAGCAATGATCTTGATATTCATGGTAGATAAGGGAAATCATAAGAATACCACCAGATATTTGCCTTATGAAATATTGTTCACCAAGGTTTTCACGTATTATGGAGTTCCTTTTGCAATTGATATAAACCGGCTAAGTTTAACCCTTCTATTTCATACCAATTTGGACACAAATTGCAAAACAATGTTTGGGTAGAAAAAGATCTAAAAGAGTAGCAGATAGTCTACATCCTAAGCCAAACCAACGAACTCTTGTCCCTCCTAAGGATTAAAATAGTGCAAAACTCCAACAACAACTAAAGAACATCCAAGCCAATAAAGAAAAAAATGCAAAACAAATAGACAACATGTAAAATCAGCTTTTTGACATACAAATTTTGCTCAGAAAAATCTCTGAAATAACTCTGTTACTACTTTTTTCTACCTAGCTCAATCGTACTTATGATATTATTCTGCATTCCTTCCCCTTTCTCTCTATTTTGTTTTTTATAATAGCAAGGGGGTTATACTTGAATATTTTCAATTATGCTATGATGATATATTTATTGCTCTAATGATGTACTTATTGATGATATTTTCTGCTGAAATATTATTGAAATTGTAACGTCCAAATCTGTGAAAAGCAAATGATAGGCTCCTTCCTTTAAAAGTCAAGATCCTTCTGTTTATAATTGTGAGTAAAGCTTATAGGTATTTTTTGAAATTATTTATTATTATTTTAATTTTGAAAATATATCTATTATTGCTTGTCATCATTAAAAAGGGAGAGATTGTTAGCTCAAGGTTTATATTTAACGATTTTGATGATAACTATATAATATTTCAAAATTTAAATTGAATGTATTTCCTTATATAGATAAGGATATTTTTTAAAAAGGAAATAAAATCATAGGAAAATTATTTCCTTTATTGGAGGAATCTTCTTAATATACTTTCCTTATTAATATCCGGGAGAATCTTACCCTTTCGAACAATTAGCTTTGGAAAATTTTGTTTCAGCAAAGATGGTATTGAAAATCCAAAGTCAACTCAGAATTAAGACGAAGCAACGTCTAATTAAAGAAGTTGACTATTTAAAGAAGGGCAACAACACTTGTGAAGAAATGAACATACATAGACTTTCGAAATATTTGAGCAGTATCTATATTCTTGAGAGTCATATCATTCTTATCGTACCTTAGAGAGTGAAATCACTTTATTAAGAGATAAATTTTTATTTTAGAACGTACTTTTGATTTTACATTTTATTTTTCTGTGAGCTTTTAAAAGTTTGTTATACACTTAGAGTGTGGAAGGTTGAAGAATCTTGAAAAATATGTCCTTATGAGCTTTGAGAGGTTCGTCAAATTTAATACTTAGATTCTTATAGTGAAATACTCAAGTTGGATATTTAGAGACTAGAAATAGACTTGGTTGTTAGCCGAATCAGTATAAATCTACTGTGTAATTCTTTCTCTTCCTAATTTTTAAATTTCCACGTAATACGTTTGTATTTTTGAAGACACTCTTTTAGTTTTTCAATAGGCTCCTTCTATTTTCATAAAACAACATGTTCTTTTTGCTTTAAATGTCAACAAGCTCTTATTAATTAACAAACTTATTTCTATTTGAGCTCTAGCAGACTTCTATCTATTGACAGGCCCCTTTCTTTTAAGTGCGAATATGATTCTTTCGATTAATAGACTTTTTATTTTTATTTTAAATAACTAACAAAATAGGTTCTTTTTAAATGTTAACAAATTTCTTTCGAATTTTAATAAGACCTTTCCATTTATGAACTATTTTGTTTAAGAAGAATTTTAAAGATTTAAAACATCTAGCAATTTTGTATACATAATTCACCCCTCTCTTAAATGTGTTTGCTACATCAATGGTATCCTCTAAAATCTAGGCTCAAATAGTATGTTTTGGGTAACATAATTATGTATGCTCCATTCTGGCTAGAGGTAGTTTGCCTTTGGCAATAAGATAATATTTACCCTCCAATTTGGCATCAGTTAATCATACCACGGCATGTCAGACACGAGCACAACTGCAAATTGAGAGGATGGAATTTCGTCGAAGAATAAATGATGAGATGATGTTTAAGCATTTAAAATATTTTAAATTAATAAAAATTTAAATTTAGTTTTAAACTATAAAATATCGTATCAATATTTAATAAATCCACATTACTTATTTGACATATCATATTTAATAGAGTTAAGTTTTAAAATACAAATAATACTATTTTGTAAACATTAAAATATAAAGTGATATAAGAGTTAGTTTAACTTTTTAATGAAAATTTAAGAAAAATTTTTGCAAATGTAACCTAAATATAATTATTCTACTTTGACTAATACTGTGAGTTGGACCAATATTATTATTTTTTATAAAATGCTTAAATTCTTGAATCAATTTTATCATAACCAATTAAAATATGCCAAACAAATTAATAAAGTACTATTGGTAGAAAATTAAGAAATTCTGTTACTATTCTTATTTGAAGTAAGAACAAAATTGCAAATCTAAGCATGTAAATTTCACCTCACATCCAATGAGCTAAGGATGATTAAAAAAAATTGTAGCCTCAGTCTTAATAAAATTATATAAACATAACATATGGTAAGACCGGAGTGTTACAAATCTTTCAACTGCTTTTTCCTTTCACGTGATAGAAAAAACCTAACAAAAAAATTTAAGCGTTTTTTTTTATTAATCAAGTCCACACTATCGTGTTATTCTTTTCCTGCGACCTTGTCTAGTATCAATGACTAAAGTCTCTCTAATCACACCATTGCGAAAAAAAAATAAAGTATTGAATAGAGAATAATTTAAAGAGAAGTACTTGGACCCTTAATTTATGGCTTTTGACTAGGCTAGTGTTTATACTTGAGAATAAGAAACAGTAGGACCCTTAATTTATGGCTTTTGACTAGGCTAGTGTTTATACTTGAGAATAAGAAACATTTGGACCCTTAATTTATGGCTTTTGACTAGGGTAGTGTTTATACTTGAGAATAATCTCACAACGTAACACTTTTAGGCTAAAGCTTTTACGTAAGAACAAAGTGCAATCATATCCACATTAATCCACTATACCTAATCTCTATTCTTTTACTCAAACATGTTGACATTTACTTCTACTTTTTTTTGGTCAAAAGTGGCTTTCTTGACTTATTTTATCGTACAATTCGAGTTTTTCTTCTCAATTCTGCTTTCCACTACTTTAGCAATCGTCATGTCTGGTTGTAGAACATGACGTACATTCTGCATTAAAGTATATATAGTCTCCGCCTTTTGACTTGAAAGAAACTTCTTACCATTTTCCTGATAGACCATTGACGCGAGAGTTTGGTTCCCGTCCAAAGCGAGGTGCAAATATGCACATTAAATCCCCTGTACTTGTTATAGTTTTAACCATGTTTCATTTAATTTTGATAGTATTTAAATTATTAAATTTAGAAGTTAAATATCTTTTCAGATATTATTTATTTCATTAAAATTCGTTATTCTTTTTTCTCGCGAATGTGAATTTAGTCATATGATCATGTGAATTATTACGTTCTTATAATAATGTTTTGGTGTATTATAAGTGTTAGCATAAGGAAGAGAGTGATTCCAAACTCAAATTGCTCTCGGGGACAAATTGGTCTGAGTCTTAAGATTGGTTATTTGAACCGTATTGCACGTTCAATTCATATGTGCATTTTTTAGGGTATTTTTAAACTATTCTTTCTTATAATTATATAAAAAAAACTTAACTACATAATCAATTTTTGGTAATAACGTTATTATCAAACAAGATAAATTGTTATTTTATTGAAATATCATCTTTTTACTATTTATAATAGTAATAATCACTAATGATCGTAAAAAATTGGCTACAGAACATTGTTCTTATGAAAAGAGGCCATCACTATAATTTCACAACGCATTCCACCAAACTTTACCTCTTTTTCCTCCTCCTTAGATATTACTTCTCATAAGTGCAAGCCTAACGGTGAGTTTACCTAATCCTCTCAGCCTACTTTTGCAGTCTTAGTTAATAATGCATATTCATGCGGGCCCCACTTATATTTACATTGTTTTCAGGTTAAAATATTAGATGGGAAATTCGGCTGCAACTCGATATCTTGCTCTCCTCCTAATATTTTCAGTGCGCAGTAGTTCTGAGAAACAAGTTGTTTATCCAAAGAAGCCTGACTAACAGACGCCTCCATCCACATGGACATGGCTTTGTTGATTATTCTAAACCAAAACGTCGCATCCCAGAAACACCTTCTGGACCCAGTCACGATCATCCCTGAAATAAATCAGACTGATTGATGTAGAGGTCTTATATTTGTACGAACTACGAACTGCGAATCAATTTGTCTTTGGTTGATTATGCTCTGTGATGAAATGTCAGCTGTTTGCTATGCCCTAATGAATAAGATAGAAAGAGAGTTTGTCATTTCCTTTATTTCATTCATATCCATGTTTCTAACGGACAAGAGTTTCCTTCCGACCAAAAAATGCATTTTGTTCACATTTATATGAAATCCTTTACAAGGATAATAAAGATGTTTATTAGTTATCTAATAATATTAAAACTTCATCAGCGATCATTGGATTTTTGAATCTTTTATTTTAACGAGTCAAGTTAGATGATTATTGGTACAAATATTATCATCACAATTTAAAGGAAAACCCCAAATTAATTGAATATGAACATAAAAAGGTAAAACTAACCTTCTACTATTGTTAAAAGTAAACTCCTAAATTGTTTAGGATGAAAACATTTTTTATTTTAATATATAATGAAAACAATCTAAACCTTGATTTTGAGTATATATTTATTTTCATTTATTTTACATCTATAAATTATCTAAATAATGTTTTGTCAAATACACCAACCTTACTTTAAACCAAATTGACATTAATGATTTTTGGTATAAATGATAATTGATTATATTTCAAGTAAAAATAGTTTTCTAACAAAATTGATGCTATCTAACAAAATTATTCAAACAAATATTTAATTTGCCCATAAGATTGTTTAATTACTCGTTTCTCTGTAAGTTGTGTCCAATTGTCAAATCCTGGATTTCTTTTATGGCGATCTTAGTTAATAAACTAGCTTATTACTTTCTCATAAATTTCTTTCATGTGGCTTCATTTCTGATTCTAAGATTTGTTGACCATATATATAGCTCTTACATGGCAAATCCGACACCAGCCCAATATATGTTTCTCTTCATGCTTGTTGTTAGACCCCTAAAGTTCAAGCTACAGGATTGTGTGAGTATTGGCAAGCCTTGGCCAAAACTTGACATGTAAGTTGGCACGAAAAGGCGTGTTGATAAGGGAAGAAGGCAAAGTTTTGCAAGTTGGCGAGCAAAACCTGAGGAACTTGCAAAGTAGGCGAGAGATGCGGGAAGTATCGGCGGAGATGTCGAGAGTAGGCGAGATTCGATATGCGTGAGCACGCGTAGGCATACATTGGCAAAAATCTTTGACGAGACGTGAGATTCGGCTTCGAGGCCTCGCGGAGTTGGAAACTAAGTCATGCGAGACTCGAGGTTGTGCGAGAAGGCGCAAAAATGTATGAGACCTGCGAGGATGCGCAAAGGTATGCGAGCGCGATGAGGCACCTAAACACCTAACTTTGGCAAGGTTGGTCGGAGGTATGTAAATGGGTGAGGTTTTTATAGTAACTCAGATTGTAACTTGTGACTTAGTCATGGAGCGATGAGATTGCACCATGAGGGAGCTTGATCATGGAAGATAGACTTATCCATGAACGTGCATTGATGGACTTATGTGCGATAGGCCATAGTAAAAACACTAAGGAAAATGTGGGTGAGTGGGATAAGACTTGGAGCGAATTTTGGTAGAGCATTGGACCTTGTGGAGATTGACTCAACTCAGGCTAAAGACTTGGCGGAATAAGGACTTGGCTATGCTCGGATGGATGGACCACGACTAACAAACTTATTGTGGAAAGCATTGGATTAAATTAGTGTGCTAGTGGGCTTCAGCGAGATCATATTACATCATCAGCGGATAGAGATCGCGAGGGAGATCTTGAATAATGTGGCGATGATGGGGAGTTAGAGTTGCAGTGAAACTCAACATCTGAAGATAGTGGAGATCTTGGCGAATAAGGATGTTAGTGTTTTAGATAAATGTAAACTCTATCTTTATGTTATCTTGTTAGATTCTATCTTATCAGTTAGAGTTCTATTTAGATGAGGGTGTCATCCAATTGGTTCATGTAATCTTATTTGATAGGGATAGACGTGATCTTAGGTAGTGCAAATTTAGTGGAAATTTGTGACTCCAAGTTAGGATGCCTATATATAGCTCATTTGAGCTTTGCTCTTCTCATTCGATCAGAGAAAGCATTTTTTGTATTCTTTTGAGGGAAAGTATATAAATTTGATCTTTTGACCTTATCTTTGTGTGTTTTCTTGTTGCCTATGTTCTTACTGTTTTTATAGCATTATTTCTTCGAGTGTGTGCGAGATAAACACTTCGAGGGTAGGTAAGGCTGAGTCTTTACTTTAACGGATCTAAGTGAGACTATCGTACAAAGGAGGTGAGCAAGAAACTTCAGGTGTAAGTTCGAGTCTCCAAGGTTACCTTTGTAACACTTGCCTCCATGATACTAGGAACCGGGTCAGAGGGGCAAGTGGTAACCTCAGAGAAGCTTAACGGTTGGCTCCTTTTACGAGAAGCAAGCTATTACAATGATTTAAAACAGGATTTTGTTGACCAATTTTATCTGTTTGCTCATTTTCGGAGAAGACCAGTGCCTGAAGCGCTGAATTTTGAGTTTCCTAAGGAATTAGTAGGCACTTTAAGAGGTCCCCCAAACTAGTGTCTATGACAGAAATCTCCTGAAAGCTTGTGGCACAAATAAGAGATGTTCTAGTAGAGTATCTTGATCAACATTGGCTTGTCGTCTTATATTTATGTTTCTGTGTCTCACGATAACTATGTCTTATTACTTTGCTTAATACATATTTTTATTTTTCTTTTCATTAACTTTTTGTCTTATCTTATGTTTAGTTATATGGTTGGAACTAGTCTTTATTTGTGTAAATTGCCCGTCTTGGGATGTATTCCTATGATAATGTTCATAGTATTACGATTTTGCTTGAATTTGTTCTCCTAAATGTTTTCAGATTATCGCCATATTTTTCACATTTTTTTGTATCATCTGCGATATTTTGATAACTCGTAATGAAATAAGGATAATCAAAAGTTAACTTCAAGTTCACTAAAACTAAAAATAAGGAAAATGAAAGAGTTAATCTTCAATTCACTAAAACTAAAATAATGTGGTGTGGTAAGGGTGCGTGAAATCTTATGTTATCATATTATCCTTTTTATTAATAAAGTCTGTAATCGCATACCATATGTAGAGATAAAATCGTAATTTACACTTTAATGTTTCATAAAGTATGATTAATAGAGAATCATTTTAGATTTTTTATGAAATGTTAAGATTAAAAAAAGTTATGCCTCTAACTATTACCTAAAGAAATTATTTTTCAAATCACGTTAACAATTGATATATCTAAATTGTTCAATTGTGACATTACATAAGTTAAATTGATAGTCCATATATAAAAGTTGACAAAATTCTAATTCTATTATAGTTTAGTGTGTTATTAATATCGTTTTAAAAGCGTTAACTGTAACATGATATACAAATAACAAGAAAATTTTCTTTAAAACCTTTGAAAATTATTTTTTCCTCTTGTGCAATCATATTATTAATATTTATACGTATTTATTTATATTTTGTATTATCATTATTTTGCCTTATATGTAGGTCTATTGGAAACATTCTCTCTATTAAATAGGGATAAGATTGCGAACTATCAGATCTCTCCAAACTTTACATTTCGGCGAAACTCTTATTGGAGGTGTTGTTATTGTTGTTGTTTATAACAAGAGCAATACTAATAACATCACTAATAAACTATCATATTCGTATCACTTTTAAATGTAATGTACATAATATTTTAAAGAGAAATACTTGGCCCCTACGGAATGGCTCTCGCAAGGGTACCATAGTCTAACCATACTTAGAAAATAATGATAAAACACTTCTCAATTTTACAAGATTGGTGTCTTCATAGCAAAACCCCTCCAATGATCCACAGGAAAAACAAATCAACCATCCTAATAGTGTAGATTAGTAGGAAGCATCTCTCCATTTTACACTATCATGCAATAGACGAAGATTTGCTTAGACTAATCACACAATCACTGCTCAAACAAGTTTACGCTTAGTTCTACTTTTTGGGTCAAAAAGTAACTTTACGATCTATTTTATCGTAGAATTTGAGGTCTTCCTAGTTATGCTTTTGACATTAAGTGAGATTGCAATTTTTCCCTACCATGACTATAGAAATTGTTGGGCATTGTGGACATTTGTCATAAAGTTGGACAACATTTGATTACATTTTTCGATTTTTCAATAAATTATTGGTTAAGTTATATAATTTGATATGAATAAAGATAATAAAGTGACCTAATAAATGACCCAAGTCATTAGATCGAAGTCTAAGAGAAAAATGAATCTCGATTAGTTGATCAGACCTATATCGGGCCTATAATGGGAAAGCCTAATGTGGAAGTTATATATAATATACAAAAGTTAAGGTCTCTTGTAATTGCTCATAACATCCATAAGCATCAAGATTCTCTAATCCGTTAAGAGAGCTTACATTTTAGGAAAACTGTAGAAAGGCTTTACCATGTCTCGGTAAGTAGTTCCAGTGAAGACGACAGTGGATTCGAGCTCGTTTTGGCCTCAAAAGGCTCTTTTGAAGTTATAGAACTGAAATCTGGTATTGTCTGCATTTCTTCATTTATTTCCCTTTCACGTTTGATCTAGGATACGTAACTAAGGTCCTGTTACGTATTACACGTAGTATTAGAGCAATAAAGTGATCGGGTGGTTAAAAACAAATATTTTTTATTTTTCTCTATAAGGTTTCTCAAAGAATGAAGTTCTATTTTTGGTTTCTTTTTGCTTATTATTGCATGAAATTGGTATAAATGTATTTATCCTTGAGAAACTGGGTGAAAACAAGTCTACGAACGTGAAAAAATGGCTTGAAACTCGCCAAAAATTGCCCCAACAGGCAGAGGTGATGGAGAACCATCAAGCGCATGTGGTACATGCGCTTGACTTGTGAATAGTACCACTTGTAGTATATGATGTCTGGCGCATATGAATAGTGTTGAGTCATATGTCTGGCACGTGCATCAATGCATATGTGGCGTGCGCGCCACATCCGCCAACCAGGTGCAAGCACGTGGAAGTGGTGCATGCACCTGGCTCATCTTTGGTGCATCTGCGGTGTACGTGCACCCATACCCACTCGCAGTTGACGTAGTGGGTTGACGTTAGCTTGTTGAAGCAATGCTGACGTCAACCCACTGCAGGACCAAAAAAAACTAAAATTTTTTAGATTTTCTGTAAGGGTGCCTCGGGGTATTTTGGGTCAGTTTTCATTTCTTATAAAGTGAGTTTTTCTATTTTTCTAGATTTATTAGATTGGTAATTTCACTTTAAAAAAAGGAATTAAGACATTTTGAAGTTGATTTCGAATAAATTTTCATGCTTCAAACACCACATTAGGGAGTTACTTCAAGTTTTTGTGTCTTAGGTCTCATGTTTAATGTTCAGGATCGCATGATAGTCACTCAAAAAAGGAATTAAGATATTCTGAAGTTGGTCTTGGGTGAATTTTCGTGTAGTGAAGTTACCATGAGGCACATACATGAGGTTTTTGTATCTCGGATGATCGGTTTAGTGCTCAGTGATGCACTATAGTTGCTCTAAGGAGATTTTTTTTGCTATGAAAGTCTCAAACAAATTTTTCAAAGAATGTCTTTAGCACTAATGTGTGACAATGAGACTATACATTTAGGTTTTTCATTTATTGAAGTTACATGGTCATATATCATATACCCATAAAGAATGTGAGGATAACATAAAGATGTATTCCTTGTATTTGTGAACCTTTTGGGTACTGATGAGGATATAGTTACCAAAGTGGCCTTTCAAGTCAGTATTTTGAATTGCATTACTTGCGTATTAGGGGATGTTTCTAGTTTTATGTTTGATTATTTTGCCTAAAGATGTTGACCTTACAAAATATTTTGAGATATACATAAAGACATTAGATGGAGGAAAGTTGTTATTGAAATAATCTATTTGCCTAAACAGTCACCTTTTTTGTCAACAATATCAGTGTCACTATTGAAATCCTGACTGGTTTCAATACAAAGGCCATATATATAGGTAGGCCATCTCCACCTATATATATATGAGCTCGAAAGCTTATAAAGTAGCTTATGCAGCTTGAGATCAGTCTAACAGATTATGTTGTATGACTATTAAGAGATTCATACCTGACCATATGCTTATTGGAGTGAAGGAATTTCATGATAATGTATCCTAAAGGTACACAAACTCACTTAATGTTGAGACAAGTACCTTGATAAAAAAATTATTCTCTATGAGGTATGCGAGAGAAAGGGAAGTGATAGAGTACATATCAAGATACTAAATATTGCTCTTCCTTATGTCTTTATAGTTCACCAAACTCTAATTTGGTGATAACATATTATGCATTGGATGAGGAATGAGACTTCAATGCTTTGATTACCTATTATGTTGATGAGGAGGAGAAACTCAAAACTGTTACTCTTACAACCCTCGAAGCAACTAAAGGAAAGGCAAAGGTGAAGCCTGCTAAGTTCAAAAGCTAAAAAATGTCGAAATCTTCTCCACATGCTGATGTTGGTTAAGCCAGTCCTAGTAAAGGTCCTGTAGATATAAAAAAAGCCTACAATATGAGGCCTAGAATGAAAGACTTAGACCATCAGGTAAATCCTTGACTTATCAATTTATGAATCTAACTTGGCAATAATCATATTAAGCTCTAGGTGACTAAAGAGTGGAGCATCTAATCATGGTGCTTCCACAATGTAGGGGTTCATATCTAGGATAGAGCCAAATAAGGAGAGGGAGAAATTGATGATTGATAGCAATGAAGAAGCGAATGTAATATCTATGGGGGATGTATCTGTTGAGCCTTGCTACAAGGTTCATTTTGGTTTTACATGACACATTTTATATATGATCTTTGTATCAATTGAACAAAGAAAGTTAATGTTTTGTAATTAATGCGTTTGTTATACAGTTTTTGTTTAATGCTAGAGATAATGGTACAACTTTCTTACTTTACGGCTTATATAGAATGTGTCTTACCCCAAATTAGATATATGCTTCTGCATATCTTGCCAAACAAGTATAGAAAGATGATCCTGATAAAAGATAAGTCATACATATTTTGGTATAAATGTTAAGCCACATTTCCAGAGTTAGGGTTAAAAGATTGATTAAGGAAATCATTCTCTTAATTTTATATTATGATGATCTGGAAACATGTATTGACTGTTGCAAAGGTAAGTTGACTGAAATAAGGATAAAGAGGTCAACTTATGGTTCTGGCTTATTGAGTCTAATACATAAGGATATCAGAAGACCTTATACAATTGCATTGTGCAATTTTAGATGTGTTCTGATATTTGTCGATGATTATTCCCATTACAGTTTATGTGTTCTTACTTAAAGATTGAAAGATGAGAATCGATCGAAAAAATTCATGAAGATAGTCAAATTTGACCGTAGAGGAGAGTATCATGACAAACATAGTGTTATAGGACATAAAAAGGTCCATTTGCTAGATAAATGGAATCAGTTAGAAAAGTGACTTAGTTCACTATGCTAAGTAGTCCTGAACAAAATGATATGTTGCTTAAGGGCATAACTGCACTCTAAAGAACATGTAGAAGTCGATGCAAGATAAGGCTAATCTACTTGATTATATAGAAGGGTAGAATCCCAACCTTGTACACATTCGTGCATGGGGCTGCGCTGCTAAAGTAATATAATCCTTATAAAGACAAATTGCACGCTCATTTCTCTTATTCCTATTTAGTGAAATATCCTGATCACTTTAAAACTACAGATTTTCTTGTAGAGAATGAGGGACCAGAATAATGAAACCATAAGCAGCTAACCTTCTGGAATACAGTGTCTATGATGATAGTGGGCCATTTGATCCTTCAAATGATAGCATGAAGCATATTACAGTTATTATGTACCAGCTACTTATATAGTTAGATCCAGTGAATTTAGTTCTTAATACCATGCCTATACAGGAATAAGAACCTATACTTGTACACATAGAGGTTCTTAAGGGTATAAGATCCAATGCAATTTCATAGATCTGCTAAAGTGAAATGACTTGCTATCCTATCTGATTACATAGTCTATTTGGTGAAAAGGACAATGATGTTAAACATGTAGTAAGGTTTGGGAGCTAGTTGATTTACAGCAGAATTGCAAACTCGTCAGTTTTAAATGAGTTTCAAGACCTAAGGATTTCAAGATAAAGTTCAACGATTTTTGAGCTTGCTCAGTTGTAATAACGTTCACTCAGGGAGAAAGGTTTGACTTTAAGTTACCTTCTCTTTCGTATTCTCGTAGGATACATTTTGAGTGATTATGACAATTGTAGCTCATAATGATATGGAGTTATATCAGATGGATGTCAAAATCGCTTTTTCTAAATAAAGACCTTTATAAAGAGGTCTATATAGAACAACTTGAGGGATTTCAGGATCCTGAAAGAAATGACATGATTTTTATGTTAAGCAAATCAATATATGGTTTACATCAAACCTCTCAAAAGTAGTACCTTACATTTGATGAGGTTTTGACCTTTTTCGACTTTGTCAAGAATAAAGTCAAAAGATGCTTGTATTACAAGGTCATAAGGGCGAAGTTATCTTCGTATTATTACATATGGATGATATATTGCTTACATTGAATAACTTGACCATATTGCATGGGATTAAACAACTTTTGGCCAAGTATTTCAATATGAAGGACCTTGGTAAAGCATCTTTTATCCTAGATATGCAAATTTATCAGGACGATTCTCAACACTTGTTAGGTCTCTTATAGAGTTCATACATTGAGCAAGTGATACAAAGGTTTAATACAGTTAACTATAAGCTTGTCAACCAATCTCTCATAGTGAGAGATTACCTTTGGCATAGTGTCTATATAATGAAGTAAAAAAAGAGGTTATAAGGAATGTTTTGTATTACGGTGAGATTGGTAGCCTAATATATACCCAGGTGTGTACTAGGCGGGACATTTCATTTATTGTTAGACTATTTGGTCAATATCTGGTTAACCTAGGTATTAGACTATTGGAATGCATTTCAGTTGGTGTTAAGATACTTAAAGGGAACCAAGGATTATATGTTGACATATAGAAAAGTCAATAGTCTAAACCTTGTAGGGAATCCAGATTTTAACTATGTGTCTGAATGATCGAAAGTCCACCTAAGGTTACATTCTTAAGTTTGCAGATGGTACAATATCATGGAAGAGTGTCGAAGAGACATGTGTGACTTCCTCAACTATGTATGCAAAGTTCATGTTATGGGGTTGCTTTGCAGATGGTTTGCTCATAAATTTGATTTTTGAGTTATCTGTGTTGTACTGTGATAATCTTGCTGCCGTGCTATTTAATATCAACAATGTAGAATATCATGGGGACTTAGCATTTGGAAGTCAAATATTTGACCATAAAGGAGTCGATACAGAAAAGGTGACATTAAAGTTTGCAGCATTTTAGGGTTGAGGAAATGCTAACTAATCCTTTAACTAAAGGACATGGCCCACTTGGGTTTGAAAAACAAGTATATAGTATGGCTATTTTGAAGTCCTAAAACACTATTAGTTAAGGGGTCATTATGATTGCTCTATGTATATTTGTACATTTCTACATTTTGTTGTATTATGACAGTAAGGTGGTTTATCACGTACTATCATAATATAAGTAAAAGTCTTGAGATTTTTGTATATCTTAAGCATTTTAGCGGTCGTTAGGCATATATATCGATTAACCTTGAACCTATATCATTGGGACACATACAGTTTATACGGATATCTATGAATTTTAACATGACGTAGGGGGATATAAGTTATTAATCCCATAATGGTTCTCTAATGCAGTTCAACATTCAGTTAAAGAATATGAAGGTTTTCTTTGACATAGTTTAGCATTTGGTGAGAGGAAACAAGTTTTCTCTAATATTATTTAGCATTCGGTAAGAGAAAACAAGATTTCTCTATTGCAGTTTAACATATGCATTTTAGCATAAAGTTTGGAGAAATCAGAACCTACAAACAAAGATTATATAGTTTAGATCATACAGGTATCATGTTAGTTTGCCACACTCCATTTTGAAATAAGCATAAGTTCCACCATTCGCAAGAGCAAAGTATAATGTCTTCTTTATTGATCATTATTCCAGGAGGTATTAGGCGTACAATATCAAGAGAAAAGCATAAGTTTTCTTAGTTTTCAAAACACATTTTAAATTTGATCATGGTAAAAAAGAACAGATATTTAAGGATAAATAATATAAGAGAACATACTAACTATGAATTTGATGCATTTTGTAAGTAAGAAGGTATCAAAGTAAAATTTATTGTTGTATATACTCCTAAAATAAACAATGGTAAAATGGATGAACAAATCTCTTTTAGAAAGAACAAAAGTAATATTAAGAGTTACAAACTTAGATAAGGCCTTTTGTATAGAAGCAGCCAATATTGCTTATTACATGGCGAATCATATTCTATCAATTGCAAGTGAGTTGAAGATACCCATGCAGACATAAATGGAAAGCTAAAGGATTATTCTAACCTTCATATATTTAGAAGTCTTTGTATAAGATGTATAATGGAAAAGAAATCATGATGTTGGATCCAAAATATAAGAAATGTTTTTTTTAGATATGATAAAATAGTGAAAGAGTAATGATAAGACCATTATAGTTGATCATTTTAGATTTTTTTGGAAAAATAAATTTTTCATTACAATAAACAAATCTAATACAACATTACAGGGAATAATTCAAAATCAACATATTAGCAAGTTAAATTTCCATTTAGATACCATGTTAGGAGTAATTGTATGCTGTAAATTTTTAACAAAGATTGTTGCTCTATTCTAGTTAATGATTTTTTCAACTAGTTGGTACTTGCCTTCTTCTAAGTTGTTAATCTTCTGTTGTTTCTCTCCTTCCAAAGAGTGTAGCTAGTAGTGGTGAAAACTACTTTATAGAGTATAGCATTTGAGATTCTCTTCTTAGAGCTTTGAATGGCCTAGTTCAAATTATGTTCCCAATCATATATATAGTTGTTACCTAGAATTATATGCAAAATCTTGCTCCATACTACTTCAGAAAATGCAAAAAGGAAGACAAGATAATCTCTATCTTCCACTTTCAACATACAAAGATGGTCTCTATCTTCCACTTTCTCTTCCTTTGTGTTAACAAACTAACAACTTTAGTTGAATTGTTACTGAAAGGAAATGGCCTAGCATTTTCTGACAATAATTGATTATTAATTATACCTTAAAGATTAGGTTATCTTTTGATTTTAAATGACATTTGTAAAATCTAAAACATAAACAAATCAAAATGCCATAAAATAAGGAGTAGTTGGAAAGATAAAGCTAACAACCACGGTTATGAATATTAGATGTGGGCACATTTAATAAAAATTACAACTTTCAGACTTCAAATTTACAAGAAAAATATGTCAAAGTTGTTTATATTTTATCGTGATCAGGTCTAGATGACAATAAATAAAGTTATGATTTGTGGGAGCTAAAGAATCATAATAAAAATATCTTAACAGCAACAAAATATAAGATTAAAGTGGCTATAAATAGGACCAACAGTAAAGGAACAGAGGCATTCCAAGTTTTTCATCTTTACTTTCCAGCTTTTCACAAAGTTTTCTTTTCCTCTCTTTAGTAAACTTTAGAGTAGTTTTCCTGCACTAGATGTTAATAGTAGTTATGGCCATTGTTAGCTAATCTTCTTTGCTCGTGAAGGGAGTAGAAGCCTTTAGAGCTTTGTGGATTGGGAGATAATTGATTCCTATTATTAAGGATTTCATTCATTCGTATATTAAATTGTTTTCAGAATTTTTGTTTTTATTATTTTTATTAATATCTATTATGTGCAATTAGCTTATTGATTAAAATCATAATTTGCTAAATAAATATTGAATACATAAAAAGTTTAATTTTTTTCAATTTTTATAGTAGCTAGGAGTTTTTAATTTGTATCGTTAGAAATTATTAACTTTTGAAAAAAGGGTTTTGCTGAATTAAATGCAACCATGGATGTTATGTTATCTTGCTTTAGCGGTCTTTCTTTTCTTAAAGCTATTGTTTGATTCATTTTTTATCACATCTAAAGTTATTAAACAATAAATGTTAATTGAATTGCGTATTTTTGAATAACTAATCTTAAGAAAAATAGGTATTTAAAATCACATCGTATATATCATAGATGAAATAATTAGTTTTTGTATCAATGATCAATCATAGTTTCAACGGTGGAAACATCTGTAAATCAATATTTATTTTATTTCTAATTTTATTTATTATTTGAGAATTTAATTTATTTTCTTCATCATAAAATTTCGTATCATTAAAATTTCATTTCTTTATTTTATAAACATTAATAAGCCAGAATTTTTTATAGGATTGATCCTTACTTTCCTATACTATATTTGCTGTATTGCAAGAATTTATAATTTAATTTAGGTGCAAACAACAACAACACCAAATTTTGTCACCATTAGTAGAAAATTATACTGCTCTTTCTATTGTGAATGTGATACGCTAGAAATTAAGAAGAGAACAAGAGAAGGAAGAGAAGACTAATCTCTACAATTTTCTTTTTTTCTCCCCTTTTCAAACCCTTTACAAGCTCCAATATATTCTCATCCTCACCCAATCAACTCTATACAGCTGTATAAACGGTTATTCTTTTCTCTCACTATAACTACCTCTCACTCATCCACGTGCTTCTATTTTTTTATTGCAATTATCCCTTAAGCTTGGCTAGTACGTGTCTGACTCTAATGCTATGCCTTAGAGGAACTAGGCCATATGCAGCGGTTTCCTTATCCTTGTTCTATCCTTCTATTAGATCCATACTTTCATTGGGCTCTTTTTGCTCGTTAGACTTCTCCTACTCCTCTTGGACCTTGCTCGTTAGACTTCCACTACACTGATGTCTGTTTTTCCTTTTGACCTTTTGGGAGCATTTGAATTTGACTGTCCACCACTACCAATGACTCCAAAAAGGGTTGTTACCGATAGCAGATGGAGGTAGAGTGGTGACTCTAGTAGGTTGTTGTCCATAGAAGCACTTGATGTGAGAGACATGGAAGACACTGTGAATGCGACTCCCAGCAGGTAATTCCAGTTTATAAGCAACATGATTAATTGCACGAGCCACTTTGTAAGGCCAGAATATCGCAACTTCTAATTGCACTTTGAGGTCAATGAGTGCTGTCGAAAGGGTTATAATTTCACTAGGACCATATCCCCCTCATTAAAGTGGATTTCCTATCTGTGTCTATCTTCTTTTAGCTTCATTTTGTTCCTAGCATATTCCAATTGTTGTTTGAGGAACTTGAGGAGCTCATTACGGTGTTTTAATTGAGTGTCAAAGGACTCAATGTTGGCGACGCCTAGCATATATGTGGGAACATGCTGCGCTTCACGGCCATAGAGAGCCCTAAATGGTGACGTCTTGATAGATGTATGATAGGTGGCATTGTGCTATAATTTTGCCCATGGTAAATACTGCAACCACTTGTGGAAAATTTCATGCACAAAATAGAGGAGGTATTGTTGTAGTGTTTGGTTGACAGCTTCTAATTAGTCGCCCATCTGTGGGTGGTAGGCGGTGGATTGTTGAAGAGTAGTGCCATTAAGAGAAAATAATTTGGCCTAGAACTGATTCACAAAAAATGGGTTTCGATCAGTGGTGATTGATTTCAGAAAGCGATAGAGATGAACAATCATAGCAACAAATTTCTGTGTGACCGTTGAAGCATTAAAGGAACTAGGTAGGGCGGCAAAGTGAGCAAACTTTGTCAATCTATCAACCATTACCACTATGACAGTGAAACCTTTGGTCAAAGGCAATCCTGTAATGAAAACCATGGTTAAGTCCTCCTATATATGGCTTGGAGGAGGTAATGGTTGCAAAAGACCAACTAGCGGGGTAGTGCAGTATTTCATTTGTTGACAGGTTGGACACTCTTTGATAAAAGCAATAATTTCCTTCCAAAGCTTAGGCCACTAAATTTCTGGTTGATTTGCATGTATGTCTTTAGAATATCAGCATGCCCATCGAGCTTGGTAGTGTGGAACTCATGGAGGAGAGTGTTTTGAAGGGGGGAACCCGAAGCCAAGAGGAGTTTGCTCTTGTAAAACATAATGCCATTGACAAGTTGATAGTCCTTAGGAAGATGACCAAGATGGTAAGCACTGTGCAATTCCTAAAGCTTCAAAGATGCTTGATTCTCTTTCCTAATGTCATCCACAATTTTGAGAACTTGTCTAACCTCCAAAAGGAGCACTATAGTAGAGGAACGAGAGAGGGCATTTGCAGGTCTATTTTTCTTTCCTGCTCGATAAAGAATCGCGTAGTCAAAGCCTAAGAGCTTGCTCAGGTAATACTGCTACTCTAGGGTCTGGATTACTTACTACATTAGGTCTTTGAGGCTTCGATGGTTATTATAAACAACGAATTTCCTATCCAACAGGCACTTACGCCATTTGAGGATTGTGTATAGCTTTTTGGAATATTTAGAGCTCTTGCTCATGCAGGGGCCCAACTTCTTGCTAAAAAGGGCAATAGGGTGTTTGTCCTGGTTCAGGACTGCGCCAATCTCATTTATTGAAGCGTCGATTGTTAGCCCCCAAAATTTTTCTTGATGAATAAGTATGATTTACATCAATTACAAGGTCTTTATGAAAGTTTGTGAAGTTAATTATTATGTTAATGTTAGAAAGATTATATGATATAGGTTGATTGAATTTAAGTGCTAAAGTTATAAGAATGTTTAAGGGTGTTTTTGACAAGACACTTAAGGATAAAGAACATAAGGCATATAAGGAAAGGTTTGAATTAAGTTAGAGTTAATATGGTGTTTAAGAAGATTAAAGGAGTTAGGAGGAAAATGAAAGAAGGTGCAAAATGGGAAGACCAAAGGAGAGGAGAGGTATTTTTGGAAGGACAAGACCAAAATGTGGTCTTACATTTAAGAGAAGGAGAAAACGTGAATTGGGGGCATCCTAGAAGAAGCTAGATGCGTGGATGAGAAGAGAGAGAAGCACAAAAAAATGAAAGAGAGAAAGAAGAGAAAACAAGTTGGGGTTTCAATTTTCTTAGCCTTCAAGAGAGATTTTGAGGTTGTTCAAAAAGGGAGAAAGGTAGAGGAAGAGAAGAACTTCCATTTGAGCTAAAGATCTCTTTATTTGGTGAAGAACTAAAGGGATCAAAGAGGCCTATTTTAGTTAGATCATCTCACGGAGTACACATTAAAGATACAGCAGAAAATAACCTTTGGTACCTCAGGTTATTTATAAAGAAAAGAGGCATTTTGAGCAATTCTATAAGCAAGGAAATCAAGGTTAGTATATTTTTATAATAGAATAAATAAGCCACTAATGTTTTCTTTGAATCAAAGAAGTTTAATTATTTCAATTGCATCATAAGTATTGCATTTATTGCTTTTACATAATTTGAGAAATTTCAATATGTTGTTTTATGAATTGTGTGATGAATTATGAAAAGGCTTAAAAGTGATCTTTTTGAAAAGATATCATGTTTATAAAAAATCAAGTTTTGAAAAAGTGTCATTTTGGGCAATATGTTTATAAGATATGAAATACATGTTATATGGGTTTGGTTTGGTTCATTATGTTGTCAAGTGCACTTTGACTAAAGGCTTCTCCCGCCTGTAGTGGCATGGAGCTCCTTCATAGACTCCCATAAGTTCACGGCTATGCAAGACCATTACGTGAGATTGCGTTAGTACATTTTGTTCATGACTACATAGGACTCTTTTGGGAAATGTGTAGTACATTCTATTTATGGATCTCCCAAATCATTCTGATGTGCTTATGTGTTTATGTTATGTGAACAAGTTTGATGCATTCATGTTTTGTAGTTTGAGATTTTGATTACATGACGAGAATTTTTAGAAACAACAGCTTTATAAACTCAATGAGAATTTTCTATGACAATTGAACGTTTTCAACAGTTTTTGCTTATTTTTGTTATAAACTGTTACCCACGAGCTCTCAAGCTCACCCCCTCCTCTTTTTACCCTATCTTCAGGTGATAGCTAAGAACTCAAGTGATCAAAAGCCTAAGGGAAATTCTTCAATTTTGCTCAATTTGTATTTGAGTTGATTTTGGGAAAGCACAACATTGTAGTTGCATACCAAGATTATTTTGATTAAGGATTGCTATAATATGAGACTTTGAGACGATGTTGTAATATGGCTCAAAATGCCATTAAAGTTTTGTAAAACATTATTCTTTTGTTGTTAGATATACTTAAGAAGAAGTTATCAATTTGAGTTGATGATTGTGGAAAGTGAATTGTTGATACATATATATATAGACAGATATATATATGCCTAAGTGAGATTTAAGGGAAGGAAAGACAGAAATTATGATTGATCAGCTATAGTTGGAAGTGATGAGACAAATGAGTTAAGTTTTGAGAGTTTAATGAAGTTAACTTGATAACTGAATGGTTAAGTTCAGGACATTTCAAGTTTGCGAAATGCAAAATTTTTAAGCCTTCCATAAGGTAAATTTGTGTTATGAATTCAGGGGAAAATCTGGATTGATCTAAGCTAAATTAGACTAAGTTGTCTTCTAGAAAGTTGTAGGTCTCTCTTTTAGCTTTCCAACGATATATATATATACAGTATGAAATTTTTGGACCTCTCGATCGAAAATTATGGTCCTTTGAAAGGGAAATGCTTAGGAGTCTAAGGATGTATCGTCCATATAGATGCATCGTCAGTAAAGTGGTATCGTCTGTAATGACGTCATATCATCTGCAATAACATCATATCGTCTATAAAATTGTATCGTCTGTGATGACTTCATTTGTCTTAAGAGTTGTATCATCTTAAGTTGATTTTGCTTCATATTAAGTTGACCCTAATTCGTCTGTTTTTGCTTCGTCTACTTTTCTGTTTCGTTTGCTTTTCTATTTCTTCTACTTTTTGCTTCATCTGCTTTTTGCTTTGTCTGCCTTTTTGCTTCGTCTGCTTTTTTGTTTCGTCTGCTTTTTTGTTTCTTCTGCTTTCTGTTTCGTCTGCTTTCTATTTCATCTACTTTTTGCTTTGTCTGCTTTTTGCTTCGTTTGCCTTTTTGCTTCATCTGTTTTTCTATTTCGTCTGCTTTTCTGTTTCGTCTGCTTTCTGTTTCGTCTGCCTTTTGCTTCGTCTGCCTTTTTGTTTCGTCTGCTTTTTGCTTCGTTTGCCATTTTGCTTCGTCTGTTTTTTTGTTTCGTTTGCTTTTCTCTTCTTCTGCTTTCTGTTTCGTCTGCTTTCTATTTCATCTGCTTTTTGCTTCGTCTACCTTTTTGCTTCGTCAGCCTTTCTGATTTGTCTACTTTTCTGTTTTGTCTGCTTTTCTGTTTCGTTTTCTTTTCGCTTCGTCTACTTTTCATTTCGTCTGCTTTTTGCTTCGTCTGCTTTTTGCTTCGTCTGCTTTTTGCTTCATCTACTTTTCTGTTTCGTCTGCTTTATGTTTCATTTGCTTTTTGCTTCGTCAGCTTTTTCAACTGCTTTTTGCTTCATCGACTTTTTGCCTATGTGATATAAATTTCTCCTTCTGTACACTATTTGTCTAATGATATCGTCTAGTCTATTTTTGGCCCTTTAGACGATAGAATCTATCTCCAATGCCTGCATAAAATTGTAGACCTTAATAAAGTCCTCTTTCAAACCCTCCAAGAATGAACTTGATCTAATATCCCTAGAGTAAGTTAGGCTTTTTGTCCTGAGATAGGTGCAATATGATTGAGGTCGAAACTCTGTTTGATTCTTTGAAACATAATTTCGTTATCCAACCTCCAAATTAGATGAATCCTGTGTCTACATAAACTAGAGACATCGAGCCACCAAATGATATGAAGGAATAGAATTTTTAACCCAGCCTCTAAGATGCTCAATATTTAGATAGAATTTGAGCATTGAACATTTGCTTCCGTATAAGAAAGATTTGGAAGATAGGGCCCGACACTAAGGTATTAGAAAATGAAGATGAACCGAGGATGACTAATGAGGGTTAAATGGGAATAACCATGCATGAGAAGAAGCTCAAGTATACGTCTTAGGGTCCAAATGCTGGGCTCCGACTTCGGTAGGTCCAACATGTGTGGTATCAAAGTAAGAATTGAGTTCAGGAAACGGGATCCAACATCGATTTCCACAGCAAAAACTTGATCGAAATTGGGCAAGGCCAAGACAGGAGTAGAGCGTATGGCAGATTTGAGTTGTTGGAAAGCAAGATCAGCTGCTTCAGTCCACTAAAAAGAGTTATGCTTCAGCAAATCTATGAGTGATGTTGTAATGATAGCATAGGATTTGATGAAGTGATGGTAATAGCTGGTAAGTCCCATAAACCCTCATAATTCCTTAACTATCTAAGGGAAGGGCCATGAAACCATTGCATGAATTTTGTTTTGATCAAGATTGAGGCCTTCTTAGTCCACTATGTGTCCAAGATAGTCAATGCTCGTGGCGCCAAAAACACACTTGAGTAGATTAGTGATGATGTTTTAGTGTCTGTAGAACTAGCCTGAGGTGTTGTACATGCTCAATTAAACACCTATTAAAAATCAAAATGTCATTAAAAATTACAAATTTACGTAAATATGGCCTGAAAATGGTGTTCATTGAAAGGTGGCTAGGAAATTTGTTAAGCTAAATGGCATGACTAGGAATTCATAATGGCCTTCATGAGTCCTAAAGGTTGTCTTTTAGGTGTCCTAGTCATGCATCCTAATTTGATGATAACCTGTCATCAAATCTAGTTTAGAAAAGATCATAGCACCATGATGTTCATCTATTAACTGGTCGATTGTAGGGATCAGAAATTGGTCCTTAATAGTGATGGAATTCAGTGAGCGATAGTCAATACAGAATCATCAGGTGCTATCTTTCTTTTTGACGAGGAACGTTAGAGATGAAAAAGAATTAGTGCCAGGTTTGATGATACCCTATTTGAGCACGTCAACCACTTGTTTCTAGATTTCACTCTTTTGGAAATGGGGGTATCTATAGGGCCTGACATTGACTAGTTAGGAGTTTGGTAAAAGGAGGATACGGTGGTCAAACAATCTAGATGGGGGAAGGCTAGTAGGAGCTTGAAAAACCTGAGGGTATTGATCCAGAACAACTTGAATTTCAGGTGGGGTTCTAGTAACTTGGGAAATAGAGAGTTGGTAACATGGTTGAAGTAAATAAAGGTATGATGTGGCTTAGTCAGAGTGGTGAATTTTGGTAAGCTGGTGTAAGGACATCGAAGAGGGGTCGGAGGGTTTTCACCGTAAAGGGTAATTGGTTGTTGGTTCCATGTAAATTGCATGGTTTAGGTTTAGTAATTCTTGAGCATAGGTTCGAGCAAGTAAAGCCATTGTAACCCCAGATCTAACTCAGCTCCTTCAATGGGTAGCACAAAAATATCAATGATAAAATAGTGTTGTTGCAAAGTCAGTTGGATTTGTTTGCAGACATGAGAATAGCGTAACCGATCGCCATTGTCCATTTGGACAAAGAACCCATAGCCTGGTGTGACCGGAAGGCCTAAACGCTTGACAACCTTAGGATGAATAAAATTATTCATTTCCCCATCATCCACCAAAACCTGAATGCTCTGGCCTGCATATTGTCCAGTAAGTTGAAAAGTCCTAAAGAGCCCCGGATTGAATAAGGCTAAGTAACTAATTTTAGGTGGCTCTAGTGGAGTGTTTCTTACAGTAGTCTCAACGATATCAACTGGTGAGTCATCAGTGGAAGGATGTTCTTCCTCTAGACAATCATCCTCGAAGGACATTATGAGAAATTTGTTTTTACAGCGATGGCCCTACACAAGTTTCTCGTCACAATTATAGCAAAGTTGTTGAGCTCTTCTCTGCTGCACTTCTTCATTGGATAACTTACGGATACGGATATTTTTTTTGGCTGGTGGGTAAAACTAGTTGGGTAGTGGCTAGTTTGGGGTTCGATGGGGGTAAGAGGCCAGGTAATTGAGAAGGAGACAGTTTGGTCCAAGTTGGCTTAGAGGTGGCTCAAAGTTCATTATACTTGGCGTCAAGTAACTTAGCGAGAGAAATAGCATGCTGAAGGAAAGGGGGTTGAGCAATCTGCAACTCACGTTTCAATTCTAGTTTGAGTCCAGAAGCAATGATGTTGACCAGAAAAGGCTTAGTAAGCCCATGCACCTTAGTGGACAATGTCTCAAAAGCAGCTTGATATTCCGAAACGGTGGTCGTCTACTGTAACTTAACCAAAGCTCTCCTTAGGTCGTCATAGAGAAAAGGGGTGGCTGATTCTACCTTTTTGGGACCAGAGAGAAGGTCCAAAATGACAAGACAAACATTGAATAAAAGTAGCCCAGGTGGACAGGAGACCATTGACATGCATCCAATCATAGTTTTGAAAATCGGACCGGATCGATCGGTGATCAGCTGACTATTCGGTCCGGTTCACCCCTAAAAATCGGTTCTCAATTAAACTAGTGAGAATCGGTCAAAATTGGTCAATTGATCGGTCCGGTTTGACCGGTCCGATCAATGGTTCAATAAATTTTTATTTTTATAATTTTTTAATATTAATATTATATATAATTAAATATAATTATTACATAATTATAACGTCACACTGGTTCAACCGGTCAAACCAGTCAAACTAATAATCAATAAAACTTCCGATTAGATGGCCGATTTGGATTTCAAAGCACTGCATCCTATAGTACCAAGATAACATTCCTATAGTACCAAGATAACATTGGGCCGTCCACATGTAAGGAAGCAATGGGTATACATTGGTCAGAAAGGACGTCACGTAGATTGAAATATTGATTAGTGCGATACACCCACCCTTGGACGTCTTCCCCAAAGTAGTTCAATCTTTAGAGACCCAATCAGCTCTATGCAGCCTTATAAACCATTATTATTTTCTGTCACTATAACTACCTCTCACTCATCCACGTGCTTCTATTTGTTTTATTGCAATTATCCCTTAAGCTTGGCTGGTACGTGCCTCACTCTATTGCTACGCCTTAGAGGAACTGGGCCATCTTTAGTGGTTTACTTCTCTTTGCTGTATCCTTCTATGGATCCACAATTTCATTGGGCTCTTCTTGTTCGTTGGGCTTCTCCTGCTCCTCTTGAACCATATCAGAATGTTTGTTACTTGTAGATAAGTCAATGTCTTTGTTTACTTAACCCTATTCTGTACGTTATTACAAGTACAATTTTCAAATGTTTCATTAAATTACAGCTCACACAACTATAAATTAAATAGAGGCCTTCACCATAGTTTCACGACGCACTGGACAAAAATTTCACTCCCTTATCCTCTTGAGGTATTACTTATCAAGCTCTTTCAGGAGTTCCCTGAATTAATTTTAATCTCCCAACGCTCAGTCTGAGTTTTCTGACTTCTGTACTCACCTGCTTTTCCGCTCTGGAGTGATGATATTCATAATTCCTAACTCATTTTCACTACACAATTCTCAGAATTTATTATAGCTAGCTTGTTTTTGAGGTGGATTATCAACGCTTATGATATATAGCGTTTGATGGGAAACAAAGCTGCAACCCGGTACCTTGTTCTGCTCGTAATCTTTTTACTGATACTGACCGCCAATTCTAAAAAAAAAGTTGGCCATCGCGGAAAGAAGATCGACAATCGAAAGAAGTTCAGCTTTGGCAGCCTCCTTTCTCACATACATAGATTTTCTCATTTAGAACGGAAAAGACGTCGGGTCCCTGAAACAATTCCTGCACCTGACAGTGGCAAACCATAATTACGATGGGCTAACTATGCATGCATGTCTTTTTCGTTTGCAGAGATCTCCATATCATATCATGAGGACTGGGATATAACTAGTTTGAAGATGGGGACTTGCTAAAAGTTCTGGCTATTTTATGTTCGGTTTGCGTAAGTCAGGATATAGGGAACAATTACTAGATATTCAGTGTGGTTAGACATAAAAACAATTGTTGATGGACTAGAACATCTGCAATTGATTTTTTAACTCTTTCTATTCGAAGGATGCTCTCTTTTATTGTGCGCTATGTTTCTTTTACTTTTCATGCCCTAGGTATATGAATGTAATAATATATATTATTATATACCTCGCTAATTATAATACATTTTTAAATTTTTAAACAATACTTCTTTAAATTTTTTAATAATACATCTTTAAATTTTTTAATTTTTTAGAATTGTGAATCAACAGTACAAAATAATACAATGGCAAGAACTATACTACAAAGAGACGAGTACATCACTATCTAAAACAGTAAGGCAAACCTTATTTCCATCTACACTAAATACACATTTTCAGCTTTGTTCCAAGTACCATCTTCTTCTCAATGATAGGTTCATAGTCAAATTTTGTACGCTAACTCATAACAGTACATTTTTGAATTCATGAATAACCTCTTATTTCTTCCCCTCCAAATGGAACACACTAAACAGCAGGCTCTCTCTTATTACGTAATCCGCTTCATGTAACTTAATATATGAATGTAATAAACATAAGTACATTGGATCTTTAATTTTTTAAAATTTTATTAATTTACTAGAATTGTGAATACAACAATTTAAGTCAAAATAATTTTTTAATAGTTGCATTGTTTAAACTAGGAATTTTCTTTTCAGGCTTGAAATTTCCAAATATATATGTGAAGTCTAAACTCTGGCTTGTAGGTTTCTATAGACTTCATACAAAATCAAATGCATAAAATATCATTAATTTCAGTTTTACATTTTAAGCTAAACTTCAATCTCAATGAAACTTTAAATTTTGACTTATTTAAATACAATATTAGTGACTGCATAAAACTAAAGAAAAATTTAACGTTAAATAATTGTCAAAATACGATCGGAAATGAGAACAAGTAAGAAGAGGAAAAGCGACGAAGACTAATTTTTGGGAGCCAGATACAGATGCTCTTCTGGACTTCTTTTATTATGTACAAACTGTTGGACTATATACAAAAGCCCAAATACAGAAAACTAACTAACTAAATAACTGCTACTAGCTAAAAATTAAGTCACTAATTACATTTCTTCACTCCCCCTTAAGTTGGGTTTTCATATACATTTTTAACACCCAACTTGGACAAAAGGTAATCATGCTGTTGTATTCCCAAACCTTTGGTAAGTAAATCTGCAATCTGCTCAGTTGTAGAAATATGCTCAGTTTGGATTAATCCACACTGAATTTTCTTACGTACAAAGTGACAATCTATTTCTATGTGTTTTGTTCTTTCATGATATACAGGGTTTGCTGCTTGACTATCATAATATAACACAACTGGTTTTTCACTCTTAATTCCCAGTTCTTCAAGCAATCCTGATAACCACACCAACTCAGCAGTAGTAATGGCCATGGTCCTATACTCAGCTTATGCTGAGGATCGAGAAATTGTGCTCTACTTCTTTGACTTCCATGAAATCAATGAGTCCCCCAATTTTACAAAGAATCCTGTAATAGACTTTCTAGTCATAGGACAAGAAGCCCAGTCAGAATCACAATAAGCAGATAATTCCAAATGGCTATTGGCAGATAAGAAAATTCCTTGGCCTGGACATTTTTTAACATAATGCACAATTCTCAAAGCTGCCTTATAATGTGAATGTTTTGGCTTCTCCATGAATTGACTCAAGTGCCGTACTCCATAAGCTATATCTGGTCTTGTGTGAGTTAAATACAAGAGTTTTCCTATCAACCTTTGATATAAGGCTACATCTGTCATTTCATCATCAACAATTTTCAACTCTGTGCCTTTATCATACTCAATAGAAGTCAATTTCTGATTCTGCTCCAAAGGTGTAAATGCAGGTTTTGCTCCCCCTAAACCTGCATCTTCAATTAACTCAAGAGAATATTTTCTTTTGTACATAAGATTATTTAACGTTAAATAATCTTATGTACACAATATTTTGAATAACTTGAAAATAATGATTCCACCCAAAACTAATAACACATAGTATTTGATTTGATATAACGTATAAATCACTTAAACAAGATCTCTTGCATTTTAATACAGATCTCATTATTTTAATACGATTTAACTATTAAAATTTAGTTAACGTTATGAATTTAATTGAATTTGCAGAAGTATTCAAATCTAGTGGTAACTTTGACACGAAACCTTCATGAACGTAGCATTGACTAGTGAATCAACAGTGAACCCCACTTAAATATATATAATAATATTTTATAAGTTGATTATTTCTTGTTTTAGTTTTGCGCGGTCTTAATCAAATACTTATATAAAATAACAAAATTTCATTAGTTTCTCGGGTGTTGCGGTTAGGTTTCATTAGTTTCTCGGGTGTTGCGGTTAGGTCTTAAAAGAGGTGTTACAAACATCTTGCCTCTTGACCTGACTATTTGTCCATTAATTAGATTTTAGGGACATTGAAACATGATAACATTCACTAAGTTCCTAACTTGCCGTAAAACGCGGGAGTCATATAATCCAGTACCACATGAATCTCTAGTCTTACATGTTATGTCGTGAGTCGAAAATTTTATTAAACTATGAGGATCAGTCCACCAATAATAAGATTCAACCAATCAAATCTTATTATTGAACTAAACTTGACATTTCTAACAAAATAACATTTTCAATAATTCTCAGAAATTTTATGAATAATTCTCTCTATCTAATAATTTTTTTCTATGAAATTGCATTTAAAATCTACGTAGATCCCCAAATTTTTGATGCACTCTTTATTAATAAAATGATAATATATTATCAAATAGAAAAGAATAAAAAACATTAAAAAGATAAGAAAAAAATAATCCTGATCACTGTGTTATATGTAACCATTTCAACTAGTATTGATAAGGTATTATAGTTTTTTCCACGATACTTATAAGAAAAAAGTATATATCTTAAACCACTTTAAAAAATCATATTAAATACAACACGAAAAGGATATATAATGCATATCAAATGCAATACATAATGATATCAAAATTAACATATACAATACAAAGCTGGGATTATATAAAAGATATATAATGTATATTATGACCTTCTTCTAACTCTTACAAAACGGAAAGTCTTGTATAATGGAACAATATTTTTCTGTTTTAAATGAAACTTCTTCAACATTATTCTTTTCAAATGACCCATAGAAATTTAGCATGATTGTGCAGTAAAATTATAATCCATAAATAGAAGCAATTAGTCAATTACTCTATATCAATATCATATATATGTATATATGTATGCATATTTCGATGAGATAGCGATGTAGTACCTGGAAAATATTGGAGAGATGGAGACCTAGACTGAAATTCCAGGCCCCATTGCAATAAAAAATGAGGATTATATTAATTTCACTGCTACTAATTTCTTGTTTTCACACAATCTTTCAAAGTCACAAGTCACGGAGAAGTTATGCAAATTGGTGCCACATTTTTCAACGGAGGAAAATTTCTGCATATGAGGGGAAGGAAACCCTGTAAAGGCTTTGGGAAGCTACTTGGAAGTTAACTTAAGAATGTATTATACATCAATCGTACAACAACATACATCTTCCAAAAATAACAGACAACAATACCATCCATCTACATATAATTATCGAACTTATCAACTTGCTTGCTTTGTTGTTGTTAAGTCAATTAAAATGCATATATTTTGGATTTAATAATTATTGATTTGTGAAATTGGTATCCAAAAATTGATAGAATTGTTTGTTAAATGTTCACAGATAGTTTTTAATACCAAAAAGACGAAAATGGATCAAAAAGAGGAAAAAGAAGGAAAAAATCTGTAAATTCCAATCTGGATGGAATTCAATGATTAGGCGTGGGCACGCCTAAGGTCAGAATCTCAAATCTGCAGATTTTTCATATTTTGTTTCCAATTAGAACACAATTGCCCAAGATCTTCTGGAGTCCTTTTCAAGAAGTTTCCCACCTAAATTAGAATATTATCTAATTGGGACGTAAACCAATCAAGATTATGAAGAGATTCAATTGGAGAAGGAAGCCTATGGTGATTGCCGCAGATTTATATACATTCACGTTAGGGTTAGAAAGGAGGAGGGTATTCTTTCTTTAGAGGTGCAGCCGCACCATCTGCTTTTTCCTTTGCTTTAGTCTAGTAGGTTAGACATCGTAGCTTAGTTTTAGGGTAGGTTAAGTGTTCTCTTCTCTTTGGCTGCCGCATCTCCCTTTCTCTTTGCTTTCTGTCAAAAAACTCAAGTATTATTTTCGTAGATTTCTGGTGTGGTGGCTGCGGCATCTCCCTTCTTGGCTGACCTTTCTTAGTTACAATTTTCTGAACCCCTCAAGTAGTGATTTCGTAGGATTTGCGTGGATTTTAGGTGCTGCTGCACTTGTCTAATTTCTTGTTCTATTATTTACGTTATCTGCAATTGTTACTTAGGATTTTCATTATTTCCTTTAAAGACTAGTTATGGAGATTGTTGCTATTATTATTTCTTTTGATTTCAATTCAAGTATGAGTAGCTAACTTTTCTTATCTTGGTTAAGGGATCCATGTTACATGTTATTATGGTGAGATTTTCTGGATATTTTTCATATTGTTGATAAACATTGGATATTTTCAGTTTTGCCTTTTTAATTGAATTTATTGGTTTCTAGGAGCGCTACTAGAGATTAATTAGTTCAATCGCTAGGTTAACGGAATCTGACGTTCAATTTTGGTAACCATAAGTAGCAATTAGGATTAACCTCTCTACGTTAGAGTCGGAAAATTCTAAGAAGTTATTCGCTTGATTGATTGCATGTCGTACATGTCTTTCACTTGTCATTGGTTATTGATTCTTAATGCTATTATTCAATTCTACCTATGATCGTATCTAGGTTATTGTTTAATAAGATTGCTAGGATATATGTTTTTAGTCATTACCTTTAAGAGAAATTTCCCCCCAATGGATGTTTATTAATAATTGCAATTTTATGTCGAGGATCCATAATAGCATGCTAACATCGGTGACCCGAAACTAAGATATTTTCTTATTGAATTTTCATATTTAATTATTGCTTTTGATTTGTGATTTTCCTTTTGATTTTATATAATTGTCGTGATCAAAACCCCCTTTTTATTTTCATTATTTGTTTTGTTTAAACTAACTAACCTTTACCGTTAAAAATTCCTCATGGGAACGATATTCGCTTACCGCTACTACATTAATTTGTTTTAATGGAAGTGATTTCTTTTTATATTTGGTTACAGGCGACATCATTATCAAATTTTAGCGTCGTTGTCGGGGAATTTCTTAACGGTTTTTGTTAGTGATGATTTTGTTTTTGTTTGTGTTTTTGGTTTTGTTGCGCTTGGTTATCTGGTCTTCTGTTTGTTTCAGTTTCACATGTCTTTCTGATTTTTCGATCTTTTAGTGGCATGGCTCACTTGAGTATGCTTTTAATTCTGATTATTCATATTCTCCTTATTATGATAATGAGTTTTCTTTTGTTGCGACTTCCAGGTTTGACCGTCAAGTGGCAGATTTCACACCCTTAGCCGCGCAAGTACCGAGAGATGACCAACAAGCTAAGGTATGTAAAGTTTGCTCATTTTTGGGTTATTCTTTGTGTACATGTTCCTTTTTGCAGGATACAAAGTACGGATTCACTTTTCCACCGAGCTACTATGAAGAGCAGTCCTACTTCGAGCCTCGAACTCCACCTCCACCTCCACCATCACGACCACAAGCTAATGATATGTCTTTGAAAGAGATCATAATGATTTTGGAGACGAGGACTCTTCAATTCCAGCAGTTTAGACAACCGTACGTGCCTCGACAAAATTCGAATATGACATTAAATGCCGAAGGTAAGTCTTGTTTAGAAATTATGTTACAAACTTTAATTGCTAACACTTTGATGTTTCAACGGAACACTGAAGCAAGTATCTGCAATTTGGAAAATCAACAAAGGAATTTAGAGAATCAATATAAGAATTTTGAGAATCAGTTAAGCCAAATTGCAACTACCGTTAATCGAATGGCGGTATAAAGTTTTGAAAATTTTCCAGCCCAACCAGAATTGATGCAAAACAAGCTGCAAAATATGGTGATTCCACCCCCTTTTCCAAGTCGATTTTTCAAGGCAAAGAAGGAAGAACAAGCAGATTTAGAAGAGGAAGAGATTATAGTTCAAGAAATGATGGAGGATGTGCAACCTCCTAAGGTAAGTGAGGCAGTCCATGTTATCACTAACCAAATTTCGTTTCCTTTTCCTAGTTATTTATAGGCAAAAGAAGAAGAAGAATGGGAAGAGCCGCAAGAAGTGCAGTTTTTAGGAGAGTTGTGGGCAAGCGAGCTGAAGACCGAAGGTAACAAGCAGGATGTTGAGTCTCCACAACCATTGGCGTTACTTTTACAGAGACCATCTTGGTGTAAGAAGGGCGATGCCCAGAAAGACGAGTGGACATTAGAGTATGATGGTGAAGCGATGAAGTTCCACTCATCAGAAGTCATGGAGCATCTTGCTGATAAAGAGCCTACTTTAAGGGAAGTTGCTCCAGGTTTTTCACAGAGTTTGAACATGTTTCCAGTTGGACTCAAGCATCCATTCGATAATAGATGATGTACAAATGTTAAGGGTCCAGCTTATGACCTTTGATAAGCGCTTAATGGGAGGCACCCCACTCGTATCCTTTCTTTTATGTGTTTTTAATCAATTTTCTTTTATTTTTAGGTTTAATTCAGTTTAATTAGGAATTTAATTTGATATTTTCTGTTCTGCAATTTTGATTTTGATCTTTTCATTTTAATTATAAAAAAACAAAAAATTTTAAAAAATGAAAAGCGTAATTATTTTCGTTTACCGCCCTTCACAATTCCCCCCCACTCCCCAATTTTTACCCAAAGTTTTCACCTCCCATCGGCGACTTCACTTCACCCTCCTCACACAACTGTTGACCACCACTCCTTCATGCACCTTTGGTTTCACCAAATCCCTCTACTCTATCAATTTATTCCCAACCCACACAAAACCCTAATTTTCATCCCACATCCCACAATTTCCCCAATTTATTTTCGACCAACGCCCCTTCATTCTTTCTCCTTCAGCCGACGTCGACAACATGCCCACAACCTAACCATCGATTTTGATACCCATTCACCCTTCTCTTTCGATTTCTTAAATTTCGATCTCCCATTCACGTAAAACCCCCAATTGCAGTACCGCACCAGCTTCCATTCTCCCTCTCTGCCGATTTCCTATTACCCATAAAATCCCCTATTGTTATTCAAGAACCAAACCCCTTCGTGCATCACCCATTCATGACAACCTCTCATTCTATTATTTCTGTGTGTATTTTCCCTTGATTTTGCAGGACATTCTTCATAGATGGGGACAATGCCTAAGACCAAGAGCTAAGCACGAAGGGTTGCCGATGTTGAACTACCGACCACCACTCCAGCACCAGCTCCAACTCCGAATTCAACACCAAATTCAAGCCCCTAAGCCAACGTCAGATCTGTCCATATAAGTCCATCTTTTACGACACCCTTTTAGCCTTACATATGTATGAGTCTTTTATGCAATTAATGGGTCCTATTGTATGGAGTACGTTTGCCCGAATCGGTTGCCCTACCTTTGAGGACTTAACTAGGGAATTTTACACAACCTTCCAGTTTAATTGTGATGAAACTTTTGATCTGAATATGAAGGAGGCAGCTGCGTTTAGATTAATGGGTAATGAATTTGCGTGCTCAATTGCTAAATTTAATGTTGCTTTGGGTTTTTTATATACTGCTGAAATTGAATCCGATTTATTCATAACTTCCCGATGTGATTTTCATTATGATTTTAATGTTTTGGAACTGTGGCGTTAATGGTCTGTTGATACCAATTTGTATAATGCTAGTCTGTCCAAAATTGCTTTTCTTAGGAACTCGATTTTCAAGATTATTCATAGGTTGCTAGCATTTAATTTTTCTGGTCGGAAGGATGCTGCGGGTACTTTATCAAAGTTGAATTTTAATTCTTGTGGTGTATGGATAGGCACATTCCCATCAATTTGTTTTTTTTGGTTTCTGCATCAATTTCATTCTTTTTTATAAAAAGAAATCCAAGCCGTTGATCCTTGTATCTTATATCACATAGCTGGCAATTAATTTGGGTGTATGAGATCTTGATAACACTAACATGACTGTGGCTTGTGGTATCGAGCCATTGGATATAGAATGTCTATGCAGGATGGAAATTGTGGATCTTCTCCAAGGCCACCTCAATTTCACTGCTCCAGGCCCAACTATCTTCCCAACAACAAGAACTTCCAGCGGACGACACCGGATACCACCAGCTGTACCTAGCAATCAACCACCACACCCGCCAACCCCTTGATCTTGACACCTACTAATAGAGAAGCTTTCTTTAACTCTTTTCCTTTATTTGTATGCTTCTTTAGCTTTGGGAACAAAGTTGGTTTAGGTGTGGGGGAGTACTTTATATTTTTAATGTGGATAATTTTGGCTTTTATGTGCATATTGCTGGAATATTGCGGCTGTCTTTGGTTAATTTTTGTTTGGAGTTGCATGTTGACCCATGAAGCTTGGTCATAGTAGTTTGGATGAGATTGGGAGTATACATGAATTTGATTTGGGCTAAGTAAGTTTTAAGATGGAACATATTGATTGATTGTAGTAGCCGATCTCATAGACTCAGTCGAAAAGTTTGACCTTGGAGTAAGGAAGTAAATTGTGAAATGAAAGTGGACTCTTAATTTGAATTAAACCGGTGAGTGAAATTGAGCCTAAATGACATCACTTTTATGTCATATTATTTGTTTGAATTGTGTGATGCTCCTCTATTCATGTTGCCTTCAGAACTTGCATGGAACCGGTTTGAGTTTGTTTGATCACAAGGGACATAGAAGTGATTAAGGCATTCTTTGTTTTAAAACCCTTTGGCTTAAAATTGACCCACCAAAATATTTTCCCTTGAAAACACTTTTGAGCCTTATCCTTGTTCTTGAATTTATCACCTCACATTAGAAACCCAAATACCCCATTAGCCTTTCCCCTTTCACAAGTTGGATGAAGTATTGAGTAAAGTAGGAATTTTGTTATATAGTATGTTCTGAGATACTTTTATAGGTACATCTATTCATGTTTTTATCACTTTCTCTTGTTGTCATTAATTTTCGTGTTCTTAGAATTATTCTTAAAAAAACAGAAAAAGAAAAGAAGAAAAAGAAAAACAAAAAGAGAAAAATCGGAAAAAGGAAAGAGAAGAAAGAATAAAGTATAGTGGCTTGAGTTAGTATGAGTAGTTGTAGTTCCTTTTCATGTTTATCTCAGAATTTCAATAGTGTGTCCCTTTACTTAATGCTTTATGAAAACTTGTGACGAACCTTTTTACCATGTTTTACCTCACTTATGAACCTAGCCTCATTACAACCTTTAATAAAGTCCTCATGATCTATCGGCCTATGTGATCTGAATGAATGAGAATTGGTGAAATTGCAAG
>JANVCL010000212.1:3420696-3445186 GCA_026546855.1 Erythroxylum incrassatum | reverse complement strand
GGTTTTCAACACTCTAAGGACGAAAAAGGACCAAAAAGGTGCAAAAGAAGGAAAAAATCCGAAATTCCCAATCTGGCTGAAATTTAGAGATTAGGCGTGGGCACGCCTAAGGATGGAATCTGAAATCTAGAGATTTTCCAAAATTCATTTCCAATTAAAACACAATCTTTCAATATCCTCTTACCCTCTTTCCAAGAAGTCTTCTACCGAAATTAGAAGACCACCAAATCTGGACAAAATCAAGAGAAAATAATGAAGAGATTCACATCAAGTAGGAGAGGGAGGTGTTGCCGCATAAATGTTTATATATTTGTATTAGGTTTAAAGCATCGGGAGGCTGTCGTAGGTTTAGATTAGGTTTAGAATAGGGTGTATTTTCTTTCTTTGGGGGACTGCCGCATCTTCTATTCTTGTTGCTTTTCTGGTTTATGTCTTCTGCAATTCTCAAGTAGTGTTATCGTAGGATTTAGGAGTCTTGGACTGCCGCACCTTCAATTTCTTCTTGCTGTCATGTTTTTTGCATAGGTTCAATTAGGAGTTTTCGTTATTTTCATTAAAGACCAGTTATGAAGACTATTTCTTTTGTTATTTCTTTTGATTTCAATTCAAGTATGAGTAGCTCAATTTTCTTATCTTGGTTGAGTGATCCATGTTACATGTTATTATGGTGAGATGATTTAGATATGTTTTATGATTGTTGATGAACATTGGATAATTTCAGATATGTCTTTTTAATTGAATTTGTTAGTTTCTAGGTGTGCAACTAGAGATTAATTGAATCGATCGCTAGGTTAACGGAATCTGACGTTCAATTTCGGTAACCATAAGTAGCAATTAGGATTAACATCTCTACGTTAGAGTCAGAAAATTCTAAGAAAATAGTCACTTGATTGATTGCATGTCGTACATGTTTATCACTTGTCATTGGTTCTTAATTCTTAATGCTATTATTCAATTTACCTATGATCGTATTTAGGTTATTGTTTAATAAAATTGCTAGAATACATGTTTCTAGTCATTACACTTAAGAGAGATTTTTCCTCAATGAATGTTTATTAATAATTGCAATTTTATGTTGAGGATCCATAATAGTATGATAACATCGGTAACCGAAATCAAGGTATTTTTTCATTTAATTTTTAGATTTAATTATTGCTTTCGATTTGTGATTTTTCCTTTGATTTTCTGATATTGTCGTGAGTGACAAACCTCCCTTTTTATTTTCATTATTTGTCCCCGTTTAAATTAGTTAACCTTTACCGTTAAAGATTCCTCGTGAGAACGATATCCGCTTACCGCTACTAAATTAATTTATTTTAACGGAAGTGATTTCTTTTATATTTGGTTGCAGGCGACAGCATCACTAGTTGTTGTTTTAGATCAACAGTTCCATTTCAAGCAGCAAAAATTATGGCCGCAGCGCTCTCAAGGGTTATTTAAAAGTTATCTTATGTCATAAAATCAAGATACAAATCTACACTAGTTTGGAATTTATATATATTTATTATACCATAACTAAATAAGTTATTTTTAAGTGTATAATGGCTATAAGATTTTGTGTGCATAAGTCTACTGTTAAATTTTGCGATTATAGTTAGTTTGATTCACTTATAATACTCATTTTGCGATTATAATTAGTTTGATTCACTTATAATACTCATCTATCTTCTTATTTTATGTATTAATAAATAAATTCAAGCATTAAGAGTAGAACTCAGGTGGATTCCAGTCTTATATAATTTAAGTTACAAATTAATACTCATAACTTACAGTTAGAGAGTGTTTGTATGTAACTTCTCCTTTTACTCAAAAAAATATATAGTGTATCTTATTTCTTCCAATCTTAATTAAGCTACGATTTTACTCTATTCACCAAGTCATTCCAACAAGTGGTATCATACCCTAATTAGTGTGTGTGTGTATGTGTATTAACATTAATATTTTGTGGTTGTTACTATAAGTGGATCCTACAACAACAACAACCCCATAAAATTTGTATTGATCGCAGTGTCTAGGGAGGTACAGAAGTACGTAACTTTACCCCTAGCTGATAGTGAGCTTGTTTTCGATAGATCAACATAAAATATATAAATACATACATATTAAATAGTACTTAATAAAAATAAAAATAAAAAATAAAAGATATAAAAGATAATAACACTAATAATAAATACATAAAAATAAACAAACAAATAAATTAATATTTATAAATATAAATAATAAAATCAATATTACAATAGATATAGAGCAAGGTTAAAAATAAGAATAAGAATATAAAATACGTAAATAAATACACAAATAAAGAAGGAGACAAGTAAATAAATAACGAAATCAAACAAAACAAGACAAGAATATATTTAGGTTACATAAGAGAATGTTTATTTTACAAGTTTAAGCTAAGTATAAGACATTAGCCTTGAAGGAAAATATTTAAAAGACCTATGAGAAAGAAAAAGACCTCTCTAAGTGAGATCTTTTTAGCTTAGTGCGCTAAAGTTTTCTATTAAGGGTAATGTCATCTGTAAGTTCTAACAAAGTCATATCATTCACTAATAGCTCCTGTCATAAGATAATCACCCTAAATGTTACTGAAGTCCCTTGGTATGACTTATTATGGAAACAATCATTACACCCAAAAGCCTCAGTTCTTTCCTAGTTGGTAATCAGGAATAGGTTGAGAACTAAAGATAAATGGTTTGAGATTTATGATCTCATTTGTGTTTTGTGTAAACAAGCTGAAGAGAGCAGGAACCATTTATATTTCTGTTGTAATTATACAAAAGTGATTTGGAGCTGGATGTTACACCTATTACTAGTTCCTTGCTACACTTAACTAGAGAGAAACTTTGATTATGATTATTGATAGCACCAAGAAAGGAAAACCCAATGGTTTGCTCATTAAGACAATTTTTACTACCACTATCTGCTGGATCTGGAGGGAACGTAATAGGAGGTTGTATAAGGGCATTGAAACAGAAAAATATCAGCTAGCAGATATGATTACTAATCGGGTTTGAGCTGCCATGATTGCAAATTCCAAGCAGAATACACTTTCTCCTAACATGAAGATTACTTGGATGTTATAGTTACTTGTACCTTTTGGATATTTGTCTTGCAGGTTATTTTAGAATATTTGTGGACAGATTATGTGTATGTAATGAGGTTTGTATAGCTTTTGATATTTTAATACAATTTTTTTAATTTCAAAAAAAAGTCACACCATTTTTTATTACCTCCTCTCAATTATTCTTAGGCCTTCCTTTTTTCCTCTTATAGTCTCTAAGTATAATCTTCTCGCATCTTCTCACTGGAGTATTTGATTGTCTCCTTTTAACATGCCCGAACCTCCTAAGTCTTGTCTCTCTTAATTTTTTGTTAATATTAGTCATGTTTAATTTATCTCTTACCATTACATTCCTAACCCTATCTCTTCTATCTCTTACCATTACATTCCTAACCCTATCTCTTCTAGTAAGGTTGCTCATCCAATAGAGCATTCTCATCTCCGTCACCATTAACTTATGACAATAAACATATTTGATAAGACAACATTTTTCCATATAGCATGGTCGGCCTAGTCGTTAAACGATAAAATTTACCTTTGAGTATAAATGGATCCTCCATATTAAGAATTAAGTTAAATATTACTAGACATTATTCATATATACGATTATTATTCACATGAAATACTGAGAACCATCTCTCTTAACTCAAAATAAAAGATTACAAAGTTCAATAGAAATAATTTCTTATTGTAAAAAAAACTGTTTTTACAAAAGATAATTGTCTTGCAACTATTAGTGAAAGGCTGATGGAATTTACTAATAATGCCAAATAGAATGAAATGGATGTGAATGTTATTGCAAATCTTCATCTAACTTTAGCTGTTGAAGTTTTGTCAAGCATAGAGGAGAAGAAAACATTAAAAGAGATATAAAATCATCTTATAAAGCTATACGAGGTCAAGTTACTTGACAATAAAATTTTCTTTAAGAGGAAACTTTATACTCTTCAGGTATCATAATTAACTTTGATAACCAAGCGCTTTAATAATTTTACTACTTTATTCTCTCAACTCACATTTTTGGATTATAGAATAAAGTTACATGAATGTATCCAAATTCTATTTCAAAATCTTATGATCAACTCATTATTAAATTAACTACTAATCTTCTTATAGATTACCTAGTCTTTAGTGAAGTTACAACTATAATTTTAGATAAAGAAAGTCAGTGCAAGAATAAGGAAGACAAGCAATCTAGTGCAAATCAAGTTAAAGCCTTACTAGTGATAAGAGAGACACTAACATAATACAACCTAATTAGGAGCCAAAATCATAATAGATCGTATTCAAAAAGTAAGAAGCATTTAAATGCTACAATTGTAGCAAGAAAGGACAATTTAAAAGATTTTTTAGAATTTAAATAAGAAAAACTTTAGTTCTTAAAGAAAATTTTCAAGTATTTCATAGGATAACAATGCTCTGTGTTATAAAGTAGCAATAACAATTGAAAGAAAGAAATTATTACTTGATGTATAGCTCTTCAACTTAGGAGCTAATTTTCACATGACCTGTGAAATGGCATGGCTCTATCAGTATAAAACTATCTTAGGAAGATCTATATATAGTTGTGATGATTGTCCTCAAAAGGTTATTAGCATTAGAACTATCAAATTGAAGGCATATGATGGTACAATTTATACCATTTAGGCGGTATTACACGTAGAAGTTTTAAAGAAGATTTTGTTCTCTTTAACAACTAAATGATCTAGGATGCAAAATAGAAATTGTCAATAAGATTTTGAAAGTAATTTAATACACGCTTATTCTTATGAACGTAGAAAATATAGATGCAAACATGTACAAGTTAAAGGGGGAGATATTACTATAAATAAAAGCATTAGTCGCTTCACATAGTCTAATTAAAATATCTTCAATATTTGGACATTAAAAAAATTAGACATATATCTAAACAAGAAAAGAAGATCCTTGTTGAGTAATGGTTACTCCTTGGGCTCATAGAGGTACACTAACCTTTTTATGAGCATTATGTTACAAGTGAGCAACATCGTGGAAAAATTAACACATCAAATTGAAGAAGCAAGGTTACTCTTTAATTGGATTACTTTAATGTGTAACAAGCACCAGTTCCACCCTTAGGAGGAGCAAAGTACTTTGTCTCCTTCACTGATCATTATTCCAAGAGGTATTAAATGTACTATATCAAGATAAAATCATATGTATTCTTAGTCTTTAAATTTTTCAAAACACATATTAAATTTGATTATGGTAAAAGAAGATCAAATAATTAAGAACAAATAATATAAGAGAACATACTAATAATGAATTTGGTGCATTTAATAAGTAAGAAGGTTTGAAATAAAATTTGTTGTAGCATATACTCTTTCATATAGTCCTTTGTCGATGATGTACAATAACAAAGAAAAATCACGAAGTTGGATCTAAAATCTAATAGATGCTTATTTTAAAGATATGTTAAAACAGTGCAAGAGTATCATTTATGGGATCCCGTTGCCCACAAGGTTATTCTCAATAGGGACATCACCATTATAAAAGAAGAATTATAAAAGAAAGATGAAGACAATAAAACTTTATAAAGAAGTTTAGGGATTGTGATACAATAAGAAAATAAAATTTAGCAAAATACTTCTTTTGAAACAACATTATGGTAAATTTTCAAGAACCAATTGACTTTAAGGCTATAAAAGTTTATTAATCAGATCACATAAACAGACTATCAAATTAACAATCACATTATATGATGAAGGGTTATATGATAAATAGGCTTTTAACAAAGAATAGGTAACAATTAACTTTTCAAAAAGCACATAATAATCCAATGTTTGTTAATGAATGACATCAATGCTAGAAGAAATTGAAATTCTTCATAAAAATAAAACTTAAAAACTTATACCATTATTATAAGAAAGAAAATCAATTAATAATAAATAAATCTTCAAGATCAAGCGTAATGGTGACACATTAGTTATTGTTCCCAACAAAGATTGTATTAAATAATTAAAGACAAAAGTGGATGGAGAAATTGAAATGAAGGGATTAGGACTAGCAAAAAAAGTCTAAAAATGCAAATCCATTGAAACAAAAATAATGAGAAGATTTACCTTTCTTAGAAGAACTACCTAAAGAAGATGGTATGATATTTCAATATGAACAATTATAAGCTAATATTTACCACTTTTATTATCAATTTAAATTTATTCTCTAGTAAGAGTCCTATCAATGAAGAAGAGAATATGAAAAAGGTCTTAAGTACCGTATTCATCTGTAGTAGAAAGTTTAATATTCAATATGATTTTGTACAAGACCAAACATTATATAAATAGTAGGAGTTGTTGGTCACTTCCTATTAAAGAGCATTAGAATGTTGTAAGGAGGATCTTAACATATATTAAGGGTACCTATTATGTTGCATTATAATATGGAAGATTAGACTTTATTATCAAAGTATGTGTTGACTCTAATATACAAACAATCTTGATAAAAGCAAATCAACTAAAGTTTATATGTTCATACTTGCTGGTAGTGAACCACCAAAGCTTCCATCATAACTTGGTTATCCATTAAAAATAGGCTCTACACAAAATGTCGATGGTTTAACCCGAATGATACTTGATTTGTCGTTTGCTACAACATTGATGAAGACAGAAACCATTTGTTCTTTAATTGTGTTTATTTCAAAGCCATATGGAGTAGGATCAAATACATGGTGGCTGTTGTGAACAATATTTATAATTGGGAACTTACATTTCGATGGTTTATCAATTACTCCAAACTAGGTAAAGAAAATGTCATTCTTCTCAAAGTAGCTTTTATAACTACTATATATATGATTTGGAAAAAGAGGAATTGTAGAATTTACGGAAAAGTCGAGGAAGATAAGTACTACTTAGCAGACGCGATCTTGAATTGGATATGAGCTACTTTATTGGCCAGGAAAGCTAACTCTAATCACCACGTGTATGAAATTTGGGTGGAACATTTGAAGGCAGTATTTTTAAAGCTATTGTTGTAATACAAAGCTAGTCCTCTGCTAGTAGTATTTGTAACTTCCAATAGTGTTTTGATAGGCAAATATTTTGTAACTTGACTATCGTTGTACTCTTGCGTCTTTTGCGATAGCTTGGCTTAAATAATCAATTATCTTATTCATTTTTCAGAAAACAAAAACTATAACATATAATCAAAATAAACAAATAAACATATAATCAAAACCAAAACATAATAAAAGCATTTTGTTTACATTTATATGAAATTCTATAAAAGGATAATAAACATGATTGTTAGTTATTTAATAATATTAAAATTTTATCAATGATCATTGGATTTTTTAATCTTTTATTTTATCAAGTCAAGTTAAATATTTATTATCAATTAAGACAATTTTAACTTTATATCATCAATCAACTTTCTGTTAAATAAATAAAAATATTATGCACAGATAACTCATAACAGTTAAAATTATGTATTTATCATAAGATTATGAAATAAAATTTAATGCCAGGATTTTTTTTAATTCCTTAATTTTATTTACCGACGGAATATAAAAGCCCGTCGAAAAAATACACTATATTGACCGATGGAATACCTTAAACTGTCGGTAAATTGTATGATATTTACCGGACGTTCTTCTTCTTACGTCTGTAATATTGACACTATTATTGTATGAACTATGGTTTACCGACGACACATCTGAAATCGTCGGTAAATTGTATGATATTTACCGACCGTTCTTCTTTTTCCATCGATAATATGGCAACTGCGAACTACAGATTACCGACGAAATTTCCTCTATCGTTGACAAACTTACCGACGGTTATATCCGTTCATCGGCAAATTTACGGACGATTATATCCTTCCGTCGGTATATTTATCGACGGATACATAATATGTCCGTTGTTAAATTTACCTACGACCATTTTAATGATGCTGTTGTCCGTCGTATTATTCTGTTGGAAATTTATATTATCGATATAACACACGCGAAGGAAAACCCCAAATTAATAGGAAGATAAAATTTGAAAACTAACCTTCTAGTATTGATAAAGGAAAACTCCTAAATTGATGGCAAAACAATGGTTAGGTGGAAAACATTTTTTAATTTAATGTCCAAAGAAAATTTTATTTTGATATTATTTATAAGTTGAATCTAAACCTTGATTTTTAATATATTTATTTGTTTTACATCTATAAATTATTTGTATAATGCTTTATTGGACATTAATAATTTTTCGTATTATTAATAATTGATTATTTTTAAATAAAAATAGTTCTTCTAACAAGATTGATGTTATATAATAAATTTATTAAAATAAATATTTTTAGCTTTACTCTCTAGTAAATATTTGCCCACACTTACGCTATAGTAAATAAATTAACTATTCACATACATTCAACCTCATTCGCCATTACAACGGTCGTTTTTCTTTGATTCCATTTTTATGTATTTTTAAGACAGATGCCCCTACTTGAACAAACCTCTGAACTATTTGTCCTATATAATCTTCTCTTTCTGTCTTCTGAACGTATATCTCTCTCCACAACAGTTTCTGACTTTATGTACCTGCCTAGTGATCAAATAGGAAGCGATTTGTGTATGACATTGTTTAATTACTCGTTTCTGTGTAAGTTGTGTCCAATTGTCAAATCTCTACCAACCAGCTTATTACTTTCCCTTAAATTTCTTTCAGGTGGCTTTTCCTTTGCTCATCTGCTCTCCGCGATTTCTGATTCTAAGATCTGCCGACAATATACATAGCTCTTACATGGCAAATCCGACAGCAGCCCGACGTATGGTTCTCTTCATGCTCATCGTACTAGTAATCGGGTCCGAGGGGCTAGGGGTAACCTCGGAGAAGCTTGACGGCCGGCTCCTTTTACGAGAAGAACTAAAACAGGATTCTGTTCACCAATTTTATCCGTCTGCTTATTTTCGGAGAAGACCAGTACCTAAAGTGCTGAATTCTGAGTATCCTAAGCAATTAGTTGGCACTCTGAGACGTCCGGCAAATTAGTCGCTGTGAAAGAAGTCTGTTGGAAAACAAAGACTTCTGAAAGCTTGTGCAACAGATAAGAGTTGTCCTAGTAGAACATCTTGATCAACATAGGCTTTCATCCTATCTTCATGTTTCCGTATCGATAACTATGTCTTGTTACTTTGCTTGCCGCATATTTTTATATCTTTTTACGGTTAACTTTGCATCTTATCTTATGCTTAATTATGTCTTTGGATGTGGTCTATATTTGTGTAAATTGCCCACTTTGCGATGTGTTCCTATGATTGTGCTAATGGTATTATGATTTTACTTGAATTTGTTTTCCACAATTTTTTGAAATTATGACCATATTTTTCACATTTATATTTGCATCATTTAGAGGCTGAATCATGAATTGCTCTTTTGTGAACATAAAATCATGAGTTTAAATAATGGAAATATCCTTTTTGTAAAAATATAAAGAAAAAGTTGCATATATTGATAACCTTCCTCCTACTCTTGTAAAGCGAAGAGCCTTGTTGAACTGGGCTACGTTTGAGTTTAATTTTGCAATGTTGCAAAGCTAGTAATCACATTATAATTAACAATCAAAATTTTAAAATTTTATGAACTTCTAAAAAAATTAATTTAGAGATTACAAGGCAAAACTTATTTTTATATTAATTTAGAGATTACAAGGAAAAACTTATTTTTATATCATTCATACACAATGAAATAAGGATAATCAAAAGTTAATTTCCAGTTCACTTAAAGTAAAACTAAAGATAATCAAAAGTTATTATTTAATTCACTAAAACTAAATAGCGTGCCATGGTAAGTGTCTTGAAATCTTATGTTATCATATTATGCTTTTAATTAATAAAGTCAAAGTATCGTTTTTGTCTAGGGTTAAAACTGTAATTTCCATCTTAAATTTTTTATAAAAGATTTAACCAAAAATAATTAAAAAATAACAGCAATTACTTATTTGAAATTTTTGTAAAACATTTTACCTTTTGTGAATATAAAAATAAAATAATAAGTCCATTTTCATAGCACCAATTTGCATCATCTACAATACTTTAATAGATCTTAATCACATTATAACTAATAATCCATAATTTTAACTTTTAATATTATCTGAAAATTTGATTTGAAGATTACAACACAAAATTTGTTTTTATATAAATTTATACATGCAATGAAATAAGGATAATCACACGTTAAATTCCACTTCACTAAAAATAAAATCAAGGATAACCAAAAGTTAATCTCCATTTCACTAAAACTAAAATATCACGGTAGGGTAAAAGTGCTTGAAACCATATATTATCGTATTATCCTTTCTATTAAAAAAAGTCTCTAATAGCCTGTCATTTATATGCACCTCAATATTATATAAAAGATTTCAAATTTTATCATTATTTTTAAATTACTTTTTACTTTAATATTACTAAAAAATATTTATTACACTTTGTATAAAAAAGATAACGATTTTAATTTTTTATAAATTTTTAATATAAAAAAGTTACACCTTTAATCAAAACCTCAAATTAAATTGATAGTCTAGATATTAAGAATTAATAAAAATATGATTCTCTTATAGTTTAGATTGTTACTAATAAGTTTTAAAAATATTATGGTGTAATGTGATATAAAAAATTTATTTAAATCTTTTGAAAAATATTTTAAACTTTTTGTGCAGCCATTATTATGTCTAAAATAACAAGACCAAGACTAATCACATCACCTATAAAATATAATAATCGTTAAAGTAAACATAAATACTTGTGCCAAAATCTAAAGCATACTTGAAAATAATGTTAAAACACTGTTTCGATTGGTATTTTAATAGCAAAACCACTCTAACGCCCACGGGAAGAGCAAAACCGCCCTAATACTGTAGATGCGTAGAAAGTAGCTTAGATTTTTTTTTTCCTTTCTATGATAGGAGGGTCCCAATTATACATTTAGATCTATTTTATCGCAGAAATTGACGTCTTCTCAGTTATGCTTTTGACTTTAGGTGCAATAGCCATGTTTTTGTCGACCATGACTAGAAATTGGGAAAAGAAGGGCCGTTGGATATAATAATTTAAAGTCCCAGAACCTTTTTAACCTACTCTATCTTTGGAATGAAACTTCTTCAACATTGTTGTTTCCTAATATAATTATTGATGCGTGATGAGACTGCGATGTATTTCCGGGAAAATATTGGAGAGATGGAGACCTGGCTGAAATTCCAGGCCCATTGCAATAAAAATTCTTTTTCGCGCAAGCTTTCACAATCACAAGTCACAGTCACGTTATGCACATTGGTGCCACTTTTTCAAGGGAGGAAATTTCCTGCATATGAGGGGAAGGAGACCTTGTATAGACTTTGGAAAGACTTGAAGTCATCTTAAGAATGCATTATATATCAATCATACAATAATTTCCTGTATATGAGTGGAAGGAGACCTTGTATAGACTTTGGAAAGACTTGAAGTCAACTTAAGAATGCATTATATATCAATCATACAACTAACATACATCTTCCACAAAAAATCATACAACAATACGACCTTACTAAACACAATTACCGAACTCATCAACTTGCTTTCTTTGTTGTTTTAGATCAACAATTCCATTTCAAGTAGCAAAGAATTATGGCTGCGGCACTCATAGGAGGAGCATTTCTCTCTGCATCGCTTAAGTGTTGTTTAAAAGCTGTGTTTTGACATAAAATCACGATACAAATATATACTAGTTTGGAATGTATAGATATTTATAAAACTATAACTAAATAAGTATATAATGCCTATAAGATTTTAAGTTCATAAGTCAACTGTTAGAAGATTTTAGATATTATTTATAATATTCATATATATTATTTAGATTAGAAATTTATATATTATTCGCAAAATATTTATATAAAGACAAGTAATTTATAGTAAAAAAATTAAATATTAAAATATGTTAAAATTATAACAAATTAAAAAGTTTGATTATAATTACTTTTATTTACCTATAATACCCATCTATCTTTTTATTTCATATATAAAGAAACAAATTTAAGCATTAAAAAGTATAACTTATAAGGATTCCAATATTAATATTTTAAGTAAATTAATATTAAAAAGTCAAAGTCAAAAGTTAACGTACCCAGTGTATAAGATTCCTCGCTTTAAGAGAATTTGGAGAGAGTTATAATGTACACAATCTTACCTTTGTATTTTTACAAAGAGGCTACTTATGTGACTTGAACTTGTGACCAGAAGGTTACAAAGGAGTTACTTTATCAGTTGTTCCAAAGCTCACCCTCATTAAATGAATATGAAAAACCTATAATTAAGGAGTGTTTGTATTATAACTCCTAACTTTACTTATAATAATATTTTTTGTGTCCTATTTCTTCCAATCTTAATTTAGCTATAATCTTACTATATTTACTTTTCCAATAAGGGGTATCAAAGTCTAATTTGTATGTATCGTATTTTCTGAAGTTGCCTATATCAAAAAATAAGTTAGATTTTATTCATTCTTTAAAAGTACTGAGTACTATTCATACGTATAATTATTATTTACGTGAAATAGGGAGAGTTATCCTTATTAACTCAAAATAGAAGAATAAGAAGTTCAATAGAAATATTTTTATTGTGAAAATTAAAGATAAAAGCTACCCTTACAAAACATAATTTCCTTGCATCCATTAGTGGAAGGTTGATGGACTTCACTAATAATGCCAAATATAATGAAATAGACTTGAATTGTCAAGCATAGTGGAGAAAATAACAGAATAGATATGAAATCATCTCAAAAAGCTATACGAGATCAAGTGACTCTATAATAAAATTTTCTATAAGAGAAATTTTTATACTTTTTAGATATCATAATCAACTTCAATGACGGAGTGCATTATTGATTACTATATTCTCTCAACTCTTATTGTTGGATTCTAGAATAAATTTACATGAATGTATCAAACTTCTACTTCAAAATTATATTATCAACTTATCATCAAATTAACTATTAATCTTCTCACAGATTACCTAGTTTTTGATGAATTTATGGCCACAATTTTAGAGAACGAAAGTTAGTGCAAGAATAAGGAAGATAGGCAGTCTAGTGCACATCAAGTTAAAGTCTTACCGATAATAAGAGAGAGACAATCAAAACACAGCCCAAGCAGGAGCCAAAATCGTAATAGATCATAATCAAGAAGTAAGAAGCATTTAAATGCTATAATTGTGGCAAGAAAGTTCAATTTAAAAGGATTTTTTGGAATTTAAATAAGAAACATTTTAGTCTTTAAGGAACTTTTGTAAGTATTTCATATGATAGCATGTATTATAATGAAGTAATAACAATTGAAAGAAAGAAGTCATTACTTGATGCATGATTCTTCAACTTAGGAGTTACTTTTCACATAAACTCTAAAAGAGAATGATTTCATCAATATGAACGTATCTCAGAATGATCTATCTACAATTGTAACAATTATCCTCAAAAAGTTATTAGCCTTGGAACCATCAAGTTGAAGATGTATGATGGTACAATTTATACTATTCATGAATTATGACACATAGAGGGCTTAAAGAAGAATTTGTTCTCTCTAGGACAACTAGATGATCTTTGAAGCAAAATAGAAATTGTCAATAAGATTTTCAAGGTAATTTGAGACGCGTATATTCTTATGAAAGGGGAAAACATTGGTGCAAATATGTACAAGTTAAATGAAGAGACATTACTGGAAACAAAAGCATTAGTTGCTTCAAGCAATCCAAGTGGAAGAACTTTAATATTATGACATCAAAAAAATTAGACATATATCAAAATAAGAATGGTAAATCCTTAGTAAGCAAAAGTTACTCCTTGGGCTTATAGAGGTATCACTTTCTTTTTTTAATGTATTATGTTACAAGTAATCAATATCATGTAAAAATTAACACATCAAATTCAAGTAGCAAAGTTGATCTTTAGTTGGTTTAATTTGATGTGGAATAAGTATAAGTTCTACCCTTGAGAGGAGCAAAGTACTTTTTCCTCCTTCATTGATCATTATTCCAGGACGTGTTAGGTGTACGATATATATCAAGAGAAAAGAATATGTATTCCCACCCTTGAGAGGAGCAAATACTTTGTCTCATTGATCATTATTTCAAGAGGTGTTACATGTACTATATGAAGAGAAAAGCATATATATTCTTACTCTTCAAAGCTTTCAAAGCACGTGTTAAACTTGATTATCGTAAAAAGATCAAATATTTAAGGACAGATAATATAAAAGAACGTAATGACAATGAATTTGATCCATTTTGTAAGTAAGAAGGCATCAAAATAACATTTATTATTGTATATACTCCTAAAATAAATAGAATGGTAATATGGATGAACAGAACTTTGTTAGAAAGAACAAAAGTAATATTGAGAGTTACAAACCTAGATAAGCCCTTTTGTATAGAAGCAGCCAATATTGCCTATTATATGGTGAATCATATTCTATCAAGTGATTTAAAGATATAGATGGAGATGTGAGTGGAAAGTTAATGGATTATTCTAACCTTCATACATTTAGAAGTCTTTGATATAAAATGGAAAAGAAATCACAAAGTTGGATCCAAAATATATGAAATCCTTTTTTTTAGATATGATAAAATAGTGAAAGATTATTTATAAGGCCATTAAAGTTGATCATTTTAGAAATTAATTTCTTTGTGTTAATTGTGATTATTGATTATATCCTAAAGATTAGCTTATCTTTTGTTTTCAAATGATCTTTGGAAAGTCTAAAACTTAAACAAATCAAAATGCCATAAAATAACATGTTGAAGTAAACACACGAGACTTGCGAAATATCTTAGAGCACCAATATTCTTGAAAGTTATATCAAATTCTTTGTGCTTTAGAAAGTGATATCACTCTATTAAGAGACTCTATTAAAATTTTCAAACATTTCTTGTTGAGAGAATACTAATAGTATGAAGGTTGGAGAACTTTGAAAAATATACACTTGTGAGCTTGAAGAGGCTCTTCAAAACTAGTACATTTATACTAGTTTGACTTATAACAAAGCCTACATTCAGTCCCTAAGTATCCAACTTGAGTATTTCACTATAAAAACCAAGTAGTAATTTGAGGAGCCTCTTCAAGCTCACAAGTGTATATTTTTTAAGATTTTTCAACCTTTCATAATAGTAGTATTTTGTTAGCCTCTGCAAGCTTTCAACAAGAAATGTATGAAGAATTTAACAGTCTCTCTTAATAGAATGATATCATTTTCTAAAGCACAAAGAGTTTGATACAACTTTCAAAAATATTGATGCTCTAAGATATTTCGTAAGTCTCGTGTGTATATTCACAAATACAGTGGCTCTTCTTTAAGTAAACAATTTCTTCAACTAGTCATTGCTTAATCTTTTATATCATCTCTGCTGAAATCTTCGATATTTAAATGTTAAGAATAACGTTTTGTCAAGGCTGAATTAGTAAGATCCTTTTAGATGTTATAAAACCATTTCTAAAAAAGTAAGGTTATAAATAAGGTTCTTGCAAGAAAGAAATCATTTATTATATTATTTTATTTCCTTTTAAGAATTATATCGTTGCTCATATAAAAAAATAAATTCAATTTGAATTTTGAAATATTATATAGTTGTAATTGAAATCGTTAATCATAAACCTTAAGCTAAGTTTGGTTTAGAGATTTCAATCCCAAAATGACATACTTTAGTCAAACTTAATTAAGTTTGACATATATAAATGTTTATGTGATAAGTCACATAAACAACGTTAACGAAAATACTAACGTTGGGTTATAATTTTAAAAAATTGAACGTTTGAGTATTTAATTGTCGCTTTTTTCTTAGTTAGAGCTATAATTGCAAAATTAAGTAAAGTTTGAGTTTTTTTTGTAATTAACTCTTAAAATTCCATTAAACTTATGCTAATGCTGCTCTTTCTGGTGTGAATTAATATTTGTTACTTGTAGATAAGTCAGTCTTTGTTTACTTGAACCCTGTTATGTACGCTATGTACAAGTACAATTTTCAAACGTTTCATTAAATTACAGTTCACACATCTATAAATATAGGCCTTCACCATAGCTTCACTAAGCACTGTACCAATTTCACTCCTTGCTCCTCTTGAGGTATTACTTGTCAAGGTCTTTCAGGAGGTCCCTGAATTAATTTGATCAGTCTCCCAACGCTCAGTCTGAGTTTTCTGAATTCTGTATCCTGTTTTTCCACCCTTGAGTGGATTATATTCATAATTCCTACCTCATTTTTATTACACAATTCTCAGAATTTATTATAGCTGGCTTGTTTTTCAGGTCGATTATCGAGGCTTATGATATATAGCATAAGATGGGAAACAAAGCTGCAACCCGATACCTTGTTCTGCTCGTAATCTTTTTACTGATACTGAGCGCCAATTCTAAGAAAAAAGCTGGTCATCGGGGAAAGAAGCTCAAAAATCCAAAGAAGTTCAGCTTTGGCAGCTTCCTTTCTCGCGTACTTGGATTTTCTCGTTCAGAACGGAAAAGGCGTCGTCGGACCCATGAAACAGTTCCTACACCTAACCGTGGCATACCATAACTATGTGGGCCTATCCACTTCAAACTATGCATGTATGACACTTTTGTTTGAAGAGATCTCCTTATCATATCGTGAGGACTGGGATATTCATAACTAGTTTGAAGATGGGGACTTGCTAAAAGTTCAGGCTACGTTACGTTCGATTGGTAAGTCATTTAGGGAATAATTACCAGATATTCAGTGTATTCAACATAAAAACAATTGTTGATGGACTAGAACATCTGCAACCGTTGTTTGTCACTCTTTCTATTCGAAGGATAATGCTCTCTCTTATTGTGTAATATTGTTATCTCTAATACTTTAAAATATTATTAGTTGCACTCTAAATAAAATACATAAATATAACATAAATAACAGTAAATATTTATTTGAAATTTTTAAAAATATTTTATTTAAGTAAAAATAAAAAAATATATCAATTATTATAACACCAAATTTAAATTGAAGAGTATAATTGCAATTATTTTCATAGTATTACCATTTTACGTGAATTTGTTCTGACAATTATTTTGAAGTTGTGACCATATTTTTGACATTTTTATTTGTATAATCCACAATACTTTAATAGCTCTTAATCACATTATAATTAATAGTCCACAATTTAAAACTTTTAATATAGTATCTGAAAATTGATTTAAAGATTACGATAGAAAGCCTATTTTTATATAAATTGATACATGCAGTGAAATAATTAAGGATGATCAAACGTTAAATTCCAGTTCATTAAAAATAAAATCAAGGATAATCTCCAGTTCACTAAAGCTAAAGTATCATGGCATGGTAAGAGTGCTTGAAATCTTATATTATCATATTATCCTTTATATTAATAAAGTCCCTAGTAGCAACATTTTTTTCTTGTATACACTTTAATGTTTTATAAAAGATTAAAATTTTTATTGTTATCTTTAATACTACCTTATATTTGAACGTTACTAAAATAACACTCATTAGACCTGGAATAAGGTTCAAAATTGATAACAGAGATAACGAATTTACATCATTTGCTATGAAATATTAAGATAAGAAAGTTACACTTTTAATTAATATTTAAAGAAATTAATTTTAAAATTACATCAACATTTGATAAATCTAAATTGTTCAAATGTGGTATCACGTAAGTTAAATTGATAGTCTAAATATTTAGAATAGAAAAAAATCTAATTCTATTGTAGTTTAGACTGCTACTAATGCCATTTTAAAAATATTAAAATGTAACGTGGTATTATAAATAACAAAAAATTATTTAAATATTTTGAAAAATATTTTAAACCTTTTCTGGAGTCATATTATTATGTATAGTATAACAACAGAGATACTAATTACATCAAGAGAGATACTAATTACATCACCTCTCAACTATAATCTTCGTATTACTTTTAAATGTAATATACATAATATTTTAAAGAGAAATAATTGGCCCCTATGGAGTGGCTTTAACAAGGGCACCTGAGTCTAAGCATAATTGGGAAATAATGTTAAAACACTTTCCACTTTTACAAGATTGCTGTCTTAATAGCAACACCACTCCAATGATCCACAGGAGAAGCAAAACCGCCCTAATAGTGTAGATTAATTGGAAACACTTTCATGCAATGGACAAAAATTTGCTTAGACTAATCCCACAATCACTGCTCGTCTACTTGTTGGGTCAAAAAGTAGCTTTACGATCTCTTTTATCGTAGAATTTGAGGTCTTCTTAGTTATGCTTTTGACATTATATATATTAGGTGAAATTGCAATGTTTTTTCTTGCCATGACAAGAAATTGAGGAGAAATTGGGAAAAGAAGGCCGCTTGATACAATAATTTAGTCTCAGAATCTTTTTAATACGAAGTCCATCTTCTGTTCGGAATTAAACTCCTTCAACATTATTGTTTTCCTAATGGAATCATTGATGCGTGAGTGAAAAGAAAGTTTACGTTCTTATTTCATTATAGTCTGAATATGTACAGATAGGGGCTTTTATACTAGACATAAAAGAATGCTATTGGCTACAGTGTTGTGCAATCTTTAACAAAATTGACAGCTAATACAATCTTGTTACAGTGGAAGCTACTAATATTCTGTACAAAATGAAAGGAAATAAAACATAAAGTTTATGTGGCTTGGTCCCAAATTTGTGGAGTGAGTAAGTTTGAGTAATGGATTTATTGAGTTAGCCCAGTCTTTTAACAGTGAGTTTAGGTGCCTGTTATTATAATTATAATACATAAATAGAAACAAATACTCTTTGTCGGCATCATTCTTCAAGTTATTTAGATGAAAAAAATCAGTTAGACTGGAATAGATCAACTAATATTAGAAGAAGGAAAGGAAAAAGTACTAGCCAATAGGCACTTGCATCCAACATGACTATTCATTTCGTAAGGATGTGATTTGCTGCTACTTTTGAGGTTAAGTAACTTATTGCCACTAGAAATAAACTACAGTAGCTAAATAACTTAAGCTGCAGTAATATTATAACGTGACAATACTAATTATTTAAAAGTTACCTTTTGTCATATAATCACGATACAGATATATACTTGTTTGGAATGTATACATTTATAAAACTATAACTAAATAAGTTATTTGTAAGTATATAATGCCTATAAGATTTTGTGTGCATAAGTCTGCCGTTAGAAGATTTTAGATATTATTTGCAATATTATTTATATTATATAATTTATATATTATTAAGAAAGTATTTATATAATGATAAGTAATTTATAGTATGAAAGTAAATATTAAAATATTAAATTATAACAAATTAAAATGTGTGATTATAATTAGTTTGATTCACTTATAACACTCATCTATCTTTTTATTTTATGTATCAGAAAATAAATTCAAGCATTCAAGAGTAAAACTTGTGAGGATTCCAAACTTATATATTCTAAGTTACATATTAGTATCTATAACCAATAATTTGAGAGGGTTTGTATTTTCACTTCCCTTTTTACTTATAAAAATATTCTGTATCAAACTTCTTCCAATCTTAATTGAGTTACAATCTTACTCTATTCACTTAGTCATTCCAACAAGTGGTATCAGAGTTTAGTTATTTTATATATAATAGTATGTTATATGGTTGTTCCTATAAGTGAATCCTCTATATTAGAAAAGAAGTTATATATTATTCATTCTTTGAAAGTACAAGACACTATTCATATACACAATTAGTAGATTCCACTATTTCACATAAATAATAATTGTGAAGCTATCTCTCTTAAACTTAAAATAGAAGATTAAGAAGTTCAACAAGAATAGTTTTTTATCGTGAAAGTTGAAGCCAAAAGTTATTTTTATAAAAGATAAGTGCCTAGCAGTCGTTAGGGGATGGCTGATGGACTTCACTAATAATGATAAATAGAATGAAATGAATGTTGAATGATATTCCAAATCTTCATCTAGCATTAATTGATGAAGTTTTGTCAAGCACAGAGGAGAAGAAAACAACAAAAGAGATATTAAATCACCTCACAAAGCTATATAAGATAAAGTCACTTCACAACGAAATTTTCTTAAGAGAAAACTTTGTACTCTTTAAATATCATAATCAACTTTGGTGACCAAACACATTAATAATTTGACTATTCTATTATCTCAACTCACATTGTTGGATTATAAATTAGAGTTACATGAATGTTTTGAACTTTTACTTTAAAATCGTATAATCAACTCATCATCAAATTAACTAATAACCTTCTTATAGACTACCTAGTATTTGATGAAGCTACCGTTGCAATTTTAGAGAAAGAAATTCAATGAAAAAATAAATTGAAAATCGGCAATCTAGTTCACTTCAAGTTAAAGCCTTACTAATGACAAGAGACAGATTAACAAAACATGGCCCATGTAGGAGCCAAAATCATAAAAGATAATAATCAAGAATTAAGAAGCATTTAAATGCTACAAATGTGGTAGGAAGGGTCAATTTAAAAGGATTTTTAAAATTTAAATAATAAACATTTTAGTCCTCAAGAAAATTTTGCAAATATACTAGAAGATAGTTGTTAATGGGCATTTTATATTAATTTTAGATACATAATTTGCAAAACTCTTATCCATTTAATGTTTAAATTGCACTAATTAAAAGTTATTTATTTTAATTTTAGACACATACTAAATTTGGAAGGTTTAAAAGCATCAAGCAAGAAAAGCTCTAGAAAACGTTAACGAGTGCATGTTTTTGCCTGCAAGAATGTGATTTAATTGACAAGATGGCTAGGACAAAACGACAACATTGAGCAAGCGTGGGACATTGACAAAGCATTCTAACATTGAAGAAGAGACAAAAAAATGACAACGTGAGAAGCTAAGAGGTGGCGTGCATGGACTTTGGAGAAGGCAGAAGAAAAACGACATAACAATATAGACAAAGGAGAAAACGACAGCGTAGCATGAAGGGTGGCTTTGGCGTGGTTTGCATGGCTTCTAAAAGCAGAGGTGGTGTGGTCTGCGTCCATGTGCGCTGGTGTGGCGACGCGCAAGAGAGGCAACAAGGAAATGAAAAAAATAGCGCAAGTTGAGAATGAGAAGTGAGGCAAGCGTGGACCAAGAAAAGAAAAATTAGTCACAATTGCGCTACAGTGGTTCGCGGCAGAAGGCATTGGTGAAGGTGTGGGCTAGTAGTGCATGGGTCTGCGGAGAAAAATAGCAAAAACAGAAGGAGACAAAGAGAGTGCGGCGCAAGTGGTGGACACATCAAGCTAAAAATGTAAAAAACAAAGGAGGCTGCATGGTCTGTATGGTGTGCTGCATGTGTTGGAAAAATATAAGAGAAAAACATTGAAGAGTTAATGTGCATGGAGTTGTGGCAAGAGGAAACAAAGACAGCTGGTGGCAAGTGAGGATGCAGCTCCACTTAAAAACATTTACTCTCCACTGGCTGATTAACTTAATTTTCAGACACTCCATTGATTCACAGCACTCACGTTACACACCACCACTGAACATACTCTCTACTACACGTTGACAGCTTGTGGCAAGAAAGCAAGACATTGAAGGAAGACGTTGAGCTGATGGAGATAAAAGAAGGATGTAATCATGAGTGTTGTGCAGCTGTGTTGTGCGTAAGCTGGAGGAAAGAAATGTTGGCAGCTGGTTGGATAGGAAAGGAATGTTAGCAGTTGGTGGAGAAAAAGATGATGTTGGCAGCTGGTTGAGGCAAGCAATTGGTGGAGAAAAAGGAGACGCTCTACTTAAGTTGGAGTAAAGTTGTGCATGAGCTGTGGCAAAGGAATCATCTATAGAACCAAAAGAGGAGAAGCTTGTGTGGAGAGAACAGAGGACATTGGCCAAGACGTACTGAAACAAGTGGCTCGAGAAAATACAGCTAAGGGAGAAGGGGTGTTTTAAATTTATTTTCTTAATTTATTTTATTCCTTATTTATTTTAGTTGTGTGAATTTAATCAATGCAAACATATATTATGACCATGATTTATGTTACATTGATAAATATGCATGAGTAAGTTTTCCGGTTAAGGTTAAAATTGATATTGGATTAGAATAATTTTTATGGTATTGATTTTTACTTGATTGAATGCCATAACTAATAGGATTTAGTTTGTTGGAAATTTAATCAAGCGACATACTTGAGACTGAAGTGTAGACCAACCTTAGGATCTTGTGTGAGGATACCTAGAATTAACGAACTTAAAGATTGTGTGCATACTGATGTTTACAATATTGATGTTGATGTTGAGAGATACACACTTGAATGGTTGCAACTCTTTTGGCAGCTAATTTGGGTCCCATTTTTGATGAATTTAACCATAGGATTCTATCAAAGTAGTTGGATAGAGAGTTGAGTTTTATGCATGAACTTGGATTAGGCAGCTTGAGAGGATAGTGAACCATATGGATTGATTGAAGTAGTTGATTGGATGAACTTATTCAATAACTGATGCTGAGTGATGAGGCAGTGTATGGATTTTTGATGGATTTTCATTTAAACACATGTGAGGTCATGAGTCATATGACTACATCTTATAGTCATTTATTTTCTTTGTTGTATGTGATTTTTCCTTATGTAGATTACCTTTAGAACTTGCTCTGAACTTGTTTGATGCTGCTAGTTACTTGCTTTATAGACATGATAAAGGCCTTCTTTGTTTTTAACTTTTAGCTTAAATGACCCACCAAGTCATTTTTCCCTTGTTACCCCCTTGAGCCTTTGGCTTTGTTATTTTCGTATTAATCATATTACATTGAAACCTGAAACTTTTTTAGCTTGACCCTTTCACAAGTTGAATGAAGTACTAAGTATTTGATGTCCTTGACTTAGGGACTTTTGTTTTATACATTATTCTGAGATATTTTAGAGGTACATCTACTTAGTTGTTATTAATTTGTGCTACTACTATCTTCTTTTATGTTTAGTGTTATAAAAAACCCAAAAAAATAAAAAACAAAATAAACCAAAAAAAGAAAGAAAAAGATCAAACTGTGGCATTGGATAGTGATGAGTAGTTGTAGTCCCGTGTTTTTATTTCCACATCTCATAATTTCTTTTTGATAGCCCCACGTTACTAAGTACTTTGTGAATGCTTGTAAGTATCCTTTGCCTTTTTTACTTTACCTTAACCTAAGCCCCATTACAATCCTGAGTAAAAGACCTTTTGATCCATGATGACATGTACTCTATGTAGTGGAAAATAGGTGAATTTGCAAGCCTATGATAGTGAAATCTCTTAGAGGAAGTTTTGAGTGAAATACAACTCTTATACACTTTAGTGACATAAGTGAATATCGTGAGGAAGGTCCATTTTAATTTTGTGCTTGCTTTTGATCAAGAAAATCTACCTTTGATTTTGTTTATGTGCATTGAAGAAAAGATTATGATATATGTAGTAGCTTGATACTTGAGTTTGCTGAAGTTTAAGGGATTACAAACACTTGATTTTCATTGAAAATGAAATGACGGAATATGTTGGTTGTGATCTAAGTAAGTTGCTTGAGGACAAGCAACAATTCAACTGTGGGGGTGTTGTTAATGGGCATTTTATATTAATTTTAGATACATAATTTTCAAAACTCTTGTCCATTTAATGTTTAAATTGCACTAATTAAAATTTATTTGTTTTAATTTTAGGCACATATTGAATTTGGAAGGTTCAAAAGCATCAAGCAAGAAAAGCTCTAGAAAATGTTAACGAGTGCATGTTTTTGCATGCAAGAATGCGATTTAATGGACAAGATGGACAGGACAAAACGACAACATTGAGCAAGCATGGGACATTGATAAAGCATTCTAACATTGAAGAAGAGATTAAAAAAATGACAACGTGGGAAACTAAGAAGTGGCGTGCGTGGACTTTGGAGAAGGCAGAAGAAAAATGACACAGCAATATGGGCAAAGGAGAAAACAACAACGTAGCGTGAAGGGTGGCTTTGGCATGGTTTACGTGGATTTTGAATATAGAGGTAGTGTGGTTTGCGTCCATATGTGCTGGTGTGGCGACGCACAATGGAGGCAACAGAGAAATGAAAAAAATAGCGCAAGTTGAGAATGAGAAGTGAGGCAGGCGTGGACCAAGAAAAGAAAAATTATTCACAATCGCGCTACAGTAGCTGGCGGCAGAAGGTGTGTGTGAAGGTGTGGGCTGGTAGTGCATGGGTCTGTGGAGAAAGACAACAAAAACAAAATGAGACAAAGAGAATACGACGTGAGTGGTGGACACATCAAGCTAAAAACATAAAAAGCAAAGGAGACTGCATGGTCTGTAGGGTGTGCTGCGTGTGTTGGAAAACTATAAGAGAAAATTATTCCAAGTTCTTCACACCATTTGTATCTCCATGTCTCTATTTTACCACAAATCAACAATCATCTCATTTGGATCAGTAAAACTCCAGAAATCATCAAAATACCGAAGTGAGTTTAGTATAATAACACCAGTTCATATCCTTTAAGAAC
>JANVCL010000212.1:3406789-3420231 GCA_026546855.1 Erythroxylum incrassatum | reverse complement strand
TAAATATTTGCATCAAGTCATAAATAATGCAAATAAATTAAATAATAATGCACAAAATAATTAATCTAATTTTTGCAAGTATAATAAGCATGAATTTATACACACAAAATTGGCAATTAATAACAAGTAATTTTTTTGCATGTATAATAAGCATGAATTCATACACTTAAAATTGGCAAGTAATTTGTGGCAAATTAAACAACTATTATATGCATGTCATAAACTTAAAGCATACATACAAAATAATTAGCCCAAAATGATTTTATAATAAAAATCATAAGATTAAGGGGCTAGATCTACAACTAATAAGGGCTAGGTCTGAAAATAAGCCCAAGTCCAACTAAATCTAATTACAAGCTAGATCTGAACTAAGCCTAAGTACAACAAATTAATTTTAATTTTATTAAAAAAGAAAACGCATGCAGGGTCGTCTTCAACCTCCAACCGGGTCAGGCATGACCCGACTGGAGCAGACGGAGTCCCAATGCTCTAGATCACAGGAGGAGGCCGGAGCTCACACGGATGCCGGCGTTAGGACGACGCCGATGACTCAAAACACATGAGGGGTTGGAAATTCGACCATACAACGCCTCCCGAATGACGACGTCCGAAGCTCTCAATATGATAGTCGTCCCTCCTGCTCCTTCACGGTCTAGAAGACGTCGAGTGCACCAAGGATGACGAGAAAAACACTCTAGCATCTTAAAGAGGTCCAAGATGTCGAAAAATTGACAACGTCCAACACATACATTTTTCGGCAGAAAACGCAACCATAACAGAGGAAAACAGAGGAATTTATTTTGGTGGTTTTCATTAGTTCTATGCTAAGACAGAGGCAAGCAAAAGTCTCTGATACCAAATGTAAACTCAACCATGCATTTCATACACAACATTAACGTATAAAACACATGCATGTAATAATATATATAACCGTAATATATATGTAAAAACAGTAGCGGAAGTTTAAACCAAGAACCATATACCTCCAGCCATTGCCTCCACCGTAGATCTGAAAGTTTTGTTGAAGATCTGAGTTCCTATCCTCTTCCTAAAGCAAGCTCGATGGTGTGCTCTCTTAATGCTAGGCGAGGACCAGACCCGAAGCTATCGTTTTTAACAACCAGAAAACACTCAAGTCTCTAGCCATCACAGAGAAGAAGAGTCGGGTAGATGGGCAACCGAAGATAGTGGTAGGGCATTACACTTTCAAATGGTTCACCTTAATAATGAGCATAAAACTTACAACTAAAGCTTGATTGTCGAATGAGAACTTTGGTAATTTTACTCTAGTTTCACTTGTCGCAAAAAAAGCCTTGTGATAATTGGTATTAAATATCAGTGAGGAATTCGTTCATTGTTGAGAAATAATGGTCAGTGAAAGCAATTTTATGAAAAGAGTTACTACAATAGAAGCGATTATTGGTCCTCTAACCCTAGTGAAAAAGGGTGTAGTTCCTTTATTCGAATCATTTGAAGTTTTGATAATAAAACTTAAAGAAACAAAGAGGTCATTAAAGGAAAATTTGAAATCTCGTGATGAGATGAGCTATGAATTATTGATATCCAAATGTGTTATGTCTTAGCAAAAATTGGTATTTTAATCAGAGAACACTTTGGTGAAGGTGAGAGAGCCCCAAATTTTCAATGATAAGTAGAGTACCAAAGAGTTCAAAAATTTCTTACAGAATATAAATAATACTTTATGGCAGCAAAGATCTTTATTACGTAAATTTGCATAACTTTATTCATGCAAAGAGTAGAAAGTAGAATAGGTAATGGTTAGTTTTGATGAAAATCAAGAGTCTGGGTGCTGGAAAATGCGGCAAGCCGAATTATAGATGCTCAATCCTCGATCTACGAACATATTGTGACCATTGATATATCTGGCCTCCTCACTAGCTAGTAAATTAAAATAGCTACATGTTGGGAATTTATACCTCCCGAACTCACACTCAAGGATATTTGATAGACAAAAATATCAGAAAATAATGACACAAGAGAATTTACGTGGAAACTCCCAAACCGGAGAAAAATCACGGGCACCGAAAAGAAAATCCACTATGTGAAAAATTCTTACAATCACATGATTTTTTCTCTCACCCAATCCCCTAATACACCAACAAAGAAATACCCAAGACAAACTCTCCAACTCTCATCTCAAAAGAGGAATTTAATTAGAGTCAAATTTGTCATACAAATTTTTGACTTGTATTTGGTGCATTTAACAAGGAGGTAGTAACCTCCTTATATAGGTAACAACATTGCCTCAATTGTTGTCCCCAACTAATATGGGACAACAAAGGAGCCAAACTCAACAATCTCCACCTCGGGGACTTTTGTTGATCCCACAACCACACTCCACCTTAATGAAAATCTCCTGAAAATAACATAACTCTCAATGCAGAGAATTATCATGCTTCACAGCATCATGCTCCACCATAAAAGCATACCCACTCAGAATAAACCAATTCTAAGCCTTTTACTCGGCACATGTCGAAAATAACCTTGCTGAAAAATTATGGTGCAACTCCTATGTTTAGCTTTCCTGGAAGTTCATCAGTCATCGACATAAATTCCATCACACACCTTGCACTAATGCCAAACCAATGCCCGTGTGCAAACTTGTGGACCCGCTAACAGTAACACATCCTCTATCATGACAACTTTGGGATTAGCAGCATGCCATGAGGATGTACATGTCCCCTTTTTAGAGAGCAAGATTATCATCCATGGAGACAATGTTAACGACATTGTCAGTCTCTCCATTAACTGACCTAGAGCCTTTTGCCGAACCCGCTCCACTTCTCGAACAATTTTCTGACATTTTTCTGTGCTCTTCTGCCTTAATGAATTTTACCGTAGAAATGAATAGTACACCAGGTAAGTTCTCATGAAAGAGAGATGGGTCACAACAGATACACTTAAATACTAAGTCTTTCCTTAGTCAGAACTTTCCTAGATATTTACTACCACACTACCACACCAAAGCTCCACCGCACCAAATAAACCTTTCTCAAAAAATTCTTTTCTGGTATGGAAGATCAGTCAAAACTGCGACCACATAGCATACTCAAAATTTTCAAGAAAAACATCTTGGCTCTGATACCACTTGTTGAAAATTTATACCTTCCAAATCCACATCTAAGGATATTTGATAGACAAAAATATCAGAAAATAATAACACAAGAGAATTTATGTGGAAACTTTCAAACCGGAGAAAAACTACGGGCACAAAAAAAAATTCACTATGTGAAAAATTCTTACAATCACACAATTTTTCCTCTCACCCAATCTCATAATACACCGATACACTCATAAAGAAATACCCAAGACAAACTCTCCAACTCTTACTTCAAAGGAAGAATTTAACTAGAGTCAAATTTATCATACAAATCTTTGACTTGTATTTGGTGCACTAAACAAGGAAGTAATAACCTCCTTATATAAGTAACAATCTTGTTTCAATTGTTGTCCCCAACTAATATGGGATAACAAAGGAGCCAAACTCAATAATATTGACTCTAATCACATCACATCGCCTCTAATCTGTAACATTCATATCATATTACGTAATGTACATAATATTTTAAAGAGAAATACTTGGCCCCTAATCTAAGGAATCGCTTTGCTTAGAGACCACGCTCTAATTATACTTGAAAGTAATGTTAAAACATTGTTCACTTTCACATGATTGGTGTTTTAATAGCAAAACCACTCCAATAATCCACAGGAAGAACAAAAACCGCCCTAATACTGTAGACGAGTAGAAAGTAGTCCTCCATTTTCCATTATCGTGCAATAGAAAATGATTTGCTTACACTGATCCCACAATCACTTCTCAAACAAGATTGCATTGAGTTCTACTTTTTGGGTCAAAAGTAGCTTTTCGACCTATTTTATCGCAGAATTTGAGGTCTTCTCAATATGCTTTTGACATTTGGTGAAATCGCAATGACTTGGCTTGCCATGACTGGAAATTAAGGGGGAAAAGAATGGCAGCCGGATATAATAATTTATAGTCTCAGTATCTTTTTAACCATCTTCTGTTTGGAATGAAACTTCTTTAACATTATTGTTTTCCTAATAGAATCATTGATGCGTGAGCTTAGGTGCCTGTTAAGAGCCAGGGTATGATCCATAGAAATTTAGTATGATCGCGCATTATAATTATAATCCATATATAGAAGTCATTACTCTATCGACATCACTGTGGAGGTATATTCTCTTTGTTTTTAAGAAAAAGCCACCCCAAATTTTATCTACCCCAAATTTTCTTATTGTAATATATGGTGAGCCGCTATGGAACTTATGTAAGTGCACTCAAATAAATTGCTTTTGAGATGAAAAAACCAGTCAAACTGGAATAGAGCTATCAATATTAGAAGAAGAAAAGGAAAGAGTACTAGCCAATTTCGCATGCAGGCAACATGGCTATTCATCTATATCAGTTTAAGGATGTGATTTGCAGCTACTTTTGAGGTTAAGTTACTTATTGCTATTAGAAATAAACTTCAGTAGTAGCTAAAAAACTTAAGCTGCAGTAACATTATAATGTGACAATAGTTATTATTAAGAGTTTTATATATATATATATATATACATGCATACATACAACTAAATAAGTTATTTATAAGTATATAATGGCTATAAGATTTTGTGTGCATAAGTCTACTGTTAGAAGATTTTAATTATTATTTACAATATTCATAGATATTATTTATATTAGAAAATTTAAATATTATTAACAAAATATTTATAATGCCAAAAAAACAAAATATTTATATAATGATAAGTAATCTATAGTATAAAAGTAAATAATAAAATATGTGATAATTATAACAAATTAAAATGTGTGATTATGATTAGTTTGATTCACCTATAATACTCATCTATCTTCTTATTTCATGTATCAAGAAACAAATTTAAGCATTCAAGAGTAGAACTTGTGATGATTCCAATCTTATATGTTCTAAGTTACATATTAATATATATTTATAACATATAGCTAGAGATTGTTTGTATTGTAACTCCTCTTTTTGTACTTATAATAATATTTTGTGAGTCCTATTTCTTTTAATTTTAATTGAGCTATGACCTTACTATATTTACCTAGTCATTCCAAGAATTGGTATTAGAGTCTAGTCGAATGTTTTATGATTGTCACTATAAGTGAATCCTCTATATAAGAAAATAAGTTAGATATTATTCATTCATTGAAAGTATTAAGCACTATTTATATATAGAATTATTATTTATGTGAAATAGTGAGACCTTTCTCTTTCAACTCAAAATAGAAGATTAAGAAGTTCAACATGATTAATTTCTTATTGTGAAAGTTGAAACAAAAGTTATTTTTACGAAAGATAATTGCTTTACAATCATTAGTGGAAGGCTGATGGACTTCATTAATAATGACACATAGAATGAAATGAATGTGAATGTCATTGCAAATATTCATCTAGCTTTAGTTGACGAAGTTTTGTCAAGCATACAGGAGAAGAAAACAACAAAAGGGATATTAAATCATCTCACAAGGCTATACAAGGTGAAGTCACTCCACAACAAAATTTTTCTTAAGAGAAAACTTTATACTCTTCAAATATCGAAATCAATTTTGGTGATAGAGCACATTAATAATTTGACTATGTTATTCTCTCAACTCACATTTTTGGATTGCAAAATAGAGTTACATGAATTTATCAAATTTTTACTTCAAAATCATATGGTGAACTCATCATTAAATTAATTGATAGTCCTCACATACTACCTAGAATACAATGAAGTTATAGCTGCAATTTTAGAGAAAGAAAGTCAATGCAAAAATAAAGAAGATAGGCAATTTAGCTCATGTCAACTTAAAGCCATCCCAAAGATAAAAGAGAGATTAAAAGAACATTGCCCAAGTAAGGGCCAAAATCATAATAGATCATAATCAAGAAGTGTTTTAGTGATACAATTGTAATAAGAAAGGTCAATTTAAAAGGATTTTTAGAATTTAAATAATAAAATTTTTAATCCTTAAGGAAAATTTGCAAGTATTCCAAATGTTAGCAGTGCTCATAGTTATAAAGTAGCTATAACAATTCAAAGAAATAAGTTATTACTAGATGCATGGCTATTCAACTCAAAAGTTACTTTTCACATCACCCTCTAAAAGAGAATGATTCCATCATTCTTAGCCTATCTTAGGAGAATCTGTGTACAGTTATAGTGATTATCCTCAAAAGGTTATTGGTATTAGAAACATCATGTTGAAGATGTATGATGGTACAATTTATACTATTCATGAGTTATGACATGTGAAGGGCTTAAAGAAGAATTTGTTCTCTCTAGGATGACTAGATGATCTTAGATGTAAAATAGAACTTGTCAATAATATTTTAAAGGTAATTTGAGACACATTTATGCTTATAAAGGTAGAAAATATAGGTGCAAATATGTATAAGTAAAAGGAGGAGACTACTGGAAATAAAAACATTAGTCAATTTAAGCAGTCCAAGTGAAAGATATTCAATATTATGACATCAAAAAAATTAGTCATATATCTAAAGAAGAAAGGAAGATCCTTGCTGAATAAAAGTTACTCCCTAGGCTCATATAAGTATCACTACCCTTTAAGTATTGTGTTACAAGTAAGCAACGCCATGTAAAACTTAACTCATCATATTCAAAAAGTAAGGTCTATCTTTAATTGGTTTACTTTGATGTGAAACAAGCACCAGTTCTACTCTTATGAGGAGCAAAGTACTTTGTTTCCTTCATTAATCAATATTCTAGGAGATGCTGGGTGTACTATAGTTTTAAAAGTTTTCAAAGCATGTGTTAAACTTGATTATGATAAAAAAGGATCAAATATTTAAGGACAGATAATAGAAGAGATCATAAGGATAATGAATTTGATGCATTTTGTACGTAAGAAGGTATTAAAATAAAATTCAATATAGCATACACTCTTCAACAAAATAGAGTCACAAAGTGAATGACTAGAACTCTTTTAGAAAGAATAAAAGTCTTATTAAGAGTTACAAGATAAGGCTTTCTGTACAAAAATAGTCAATATTGCTTGCTATACGGTGAGTTGTATTCTATCAACTACAATTGAGTTGAAGTTATATGGAGATGTGAATGGAAAGCTAACAGATTATTTTAACCTCTATATATTTAGAAGTCCTTTGTACATGATGTATAATAGCAATGAAATCACAAAGTTTAGATCCAAAATCTAAGAGATGCTTATTTTTTAGATATGATAAAAGAATGTAAGAGTATTGTTTATCGAATCCCACTATCTATTATATTTAACTTAAAATCTAGAACATCTAGATGTGAAAATTATTTTTCTTCATAAAGATCTTGGAGAAAACCATTATGTGTTGTAGCTAAAAGATTTTGAGAAAAAGGAAAAGATTGAACAAATCTCTATATAATTTTAAACATACATCAAAATATTGAAATAAGAGATTTGATTCTTTTATCATGAGTCTTGGATACAATATACTTAATCTAGACCTTTGTGCATATTTTTAAAGGTTTGGTTATATTGATCGTACTATCTTGTTATTGTAAGTAGGTGATACATTACTTTTGGTCTGAAAAAAGATTGTAATAGAAATTGAAGGAAAATTGGCTAGAAAAATTGAAATAAAGGACTTGGGACTAGTAAGTTTCTATTCTAAGAATACAAATCCATTGAAATAGAAATAATGAAAAGATTCAGCTTTCTCAAAACAGCTATCTAAAGAAGATTTTGTGACATTTCAATATGCAAAATTATAAGCTAATATCTACCCTTTTTCTTATAAATTTCAAGTTGTTCTCCAGTATGATTCCTAGCAATGAAGATAAGAAGAGAGAGATGTCTCGATTATCATATTCCTCTGCAGTAGAGAGTTTAATATTCACCATGATTTATACAAAATCAAACATTACATAAATAATTGGAGTAGTTGGTCGCTTCATGGTAGAAAGCATTGGAATGTTGTAAAGAGGATCTTATGATACATTAAAGGGACCTATTATGTTCCACTATAATATGAAAGATTAGACTTTATTGTGAAAGGATATGATGACTCTGATATACAGGTGATCTCAATAAAAGCAAATCTATTACAAGTTATGGGCTTGTTTGGTTAATAGCTGATCAGCTATTTTTTAGCTGATTGACTAAAATCAGATGTTTGACTTCATCAAAAAGCTAATAATGTTGTTTGGTTGTTGGCTGATTCAACCCAACCAGCTAATTTGTGAAAAGCTACCAATGAGGAGCATTTTGGCTGAACAGCTAATTTAGCTGTTTGGTAATTATGATTTGACCCTCAATTCTTATCGTGAGGGGGCAAACCCCACAAAACATACAAACCTATAAGTCACCCCGTGAGTGGTTTGTATGTTATGTTTTATGGGGTGTTTTATAGGGTTGGGGTTTGTATGTAAGATGTTTTTTTTTATTATTATTAATATTGTTATTATTATTGGATTTTGTTATTATTATTATTATTATTATTATTAGATTTTATTGTTGTTGTTGTTGTTGTTATTATTATTATTATTATTATTATTATTGCATTTTGTTGTTGTTGTTGTTATTATTATTATTAGATTTTGTTGTCATTATTACTATTATTATTATTATTATTATTGGATTTTGTTGTTGTTGTTATTATTATTATTAGATTTTGCTGTTGTTGTTATTATTATTATTATTAGTTTTATTTTTATTAGAGTTATAAACTTAATTTTTGTAGAATTAAATATTTAAAATCTAAATTATTATAAAAATATTTAACGAAATACTAAGATATATAATATTCATATTTTATAATTTTTTTAAAGTCATGTCCTCATAAGTCATTTTATAATAAACAGTTAATACTAAACAACTAATTTTACCAACATCCAATGACAAACAGCTAATACAATTCGCTGGTCAAATCATCTGATAGAATCAACTATCAACTAACAGCTAATACAATCAGCTGATTGTCAAACAAGACCTATATGTTCATGCTTACTGGCAAGGTTGTAATATGGAGTTTCAATGCTACAATTAATTATAGCCACATCAACAATAGAAGCTAAATATATAACTGCTACACAAGTTGGTAAAGAATTGATATAGTTAAAATTAGTGTTATAAGAACTTGGGCACAAATAACAAACGGTTTTATTATTTTGTCATACTCATAGTGCCTTGCATGTAGCAATGAATCCAATATTCTATTGAGAAACCAAGCACGTATGAATTTCATTTCATTTTTTTCTGTGAGATTGTGGAAGAAGGAATTATGGAATATGCAAAAAAAATCATATCAAAAGCAATATAGCACTTTATAATAAAAGCAGTTAACAATAATTAGTTTTTTTAAAGTCATCTTGACATAATTGTAAGCAACAAGACAATGACAAGGTGGTATGAAGATTAATTATTTCTCAATCAAATTTTCGAGTGAGAGATTATAAGAAGAATATAAATATTACTCAATATATCTAAATATTATTCATATTATCATAATCTAGATACTATTTATAAAACATTTAGATAAAAATATATAATTTGTGGTATCAAAGTAAATATTAGAATTTATGGTAATTATACAAAATTAAAATTTTTATTATAATTAGTTTGATTCACCTATAAATACCTATCAATTTATTTAATGTATTAAGAAACAATTTAAGTATTCAATTGAGTTTGTGAAGATTTCAATCTTATAGGTTTTAAGTTATATTTAAAACTAGAGAATATTTATATTGTAACTCCTCTTTTTACGTATAATAATATTTTGTGTGTTATATATTTCTTGCAATCTTAATTAAAGTGCGATTCTACTCTATCTACTTAATTACTCCAATATATTCAACATAGTTTAGTGTATTAATGTGAAAGTTTTAAGTTTCAATCATGATTGATTTAACAAATTTCTAATTAGATAGAGGATGAGACATGGGAAAAAGTGATTCAAGACTTGAATTGCTTTCTGGAGTAATGGACTTCGGAATTGGTCCGCGTCTTAGACCGTATACTGTATACATAAATTGTGTCTTTTGTTTAATTGACATCTCAGTGCACGTTATTTTCATCTTCAGTTTCTAGCGTCTCATTAGATTAACCTCTCAGACAACTATAAAAAGAGGCCATCGCTATAATTTCACAACGCATTCCACCAAGCTTTACCTCTTTATCCTCCTCCCGAGATATTACTTCTCTTAGGTGCAAGCCTAACGGTGAGTTTGCCGAATCATCTCAGCCTACTTTATCACGCTTAGTTAATCATGCATATTCAAGCAGGCCACACTTACATTTACATTGTTTTCAGGATAAAGCATTTGATGGGAAATTCAGCTGCAACTCGATATCTTGCTCTTCTCCTAATATTTTCAGTGATACTAAGCGTCAGTAGTTCGGAGAAACAAGTTGTTTATCCAAAGAAGCTTGACTACAGACGCCTCCTTCCACATGGGCATCGCTTTGTCGATTCTAAACCAAAACGGCAACGTCGCATCCCAGAAACACCTTCTGGACCCAGTAAAGATCATCCATGAACTAGATCAGACTGATTGATGTAGAGGTCTTATATTTGTATGAACTCCGATCATCCATGAACTAAATCAGACTGATTGATTTTGAAGTCTTATATTTGTATGAACTGCGAACTGCGAATCAATTTGTCTTTGGTTGATTACACTCTGTGATGAAATGTAATGCTGTTTGCTATACCCTAATGTATAAGAGAAACGGAGACTTTGTCATTTCCTTTATTTCATTAATGTCCATATTTCTAAGGGATATGAGGTTCGTACCACACCGATCGGTACCTATCGATATGTGCTGTACCGGTCATAAAACTGTAAGTAATGGTAGGTTGCTGGTTTAAGATACCGGCGTATACTAACTTTTTCGACTGATACCGACTGACATTTAGAATACGAGTTGAATACTGAAAATTTTATAAACTTATTAGATTTCACGACTAAATTGAAAAAAAAATATTCTCAACCCTTATTACCCGATCCTCTTCCTTACCCTCACTCGATCTTCTTACTCTCCATGTTCGTTTGCCTCTCTTAAATCCTCAACAGTCAGTCTACTACCTAGCCAGTGTTCTCCTCGCCAGGCATCTCCTGCCGTGGCCACACAGCTCCTGCATCGCCAGTTTACTGCGCAGATGGGCCATCACAGCCACTTCCATCTTAGTTGCTGTATCTTTCATATTTCTGTTATATATTGGTTGTTTTGGGAAAGTGATGATATTGGCTCAGGGTTTAAGTGAAGTGAGTTTACTTTCGTTCTTGGATGGAGACTTTTTCATTGGGTTATTGGATTTTTAAAATTAGAAAAGATAATAATGGCAGAGTAGATGTGGAGTGCCTCATTTTAGTGCTCCTATTCTACATTTGTATCATAAAATATAACTATTTATTTATTTATTATTCTTACTAAAATTAAAAATAAATATATAATTAATTATACATGAATTTTATATAATAAAAATCTAATTCATCATATTATAATAATAATTCACTTTAAATACTTAAACTTTTTTAATAAAATGTACAATATTCATTTACTAATAGTTTGAAATAAATGGTTTAAATTTATATCAACTCATGAATTAGTCAAGCTAAAAAAGAATCAATTAAAATAAAGTATATTTTTTAATATACGATGAAAAATATTGTTATTAATAAGGAATTCCAAAAAAATTTATAATAGTAAAGTTACATTTTATACATTTGAATATATAAAAATAATATTGACAAAAAATAAAGAGATAGTTATTATTTCAAATTTATATTATCATAATTTTTTGAGACATGATTAATATAAAATTAAAAATTATATATCACAATATACTAAGAGACTATTTTGTAATTTTATAAAATTCATAGACTTTTTTTATAATTTTAAAAATTCAAAACAGTATCCGATATTAATAGTAGCCAATACCATATTGTACCAGAACTAATTCAGTATCGGATTAACATTAATATTTCCTTGTATAGAAGCGAAAATGATAGGCACATGCAAAACAAACCTATAATGTAGCTTTTGTGGTAAATCTAATTAATAATTTATCTTTAAAATTTTCAAATCTGGTTATAACTATAATATATAATCATAACAAACATATAAATATAAGATATGAATAAAAAAACTCAGTTCAAGTTTTTAAATATCCAACATTACTTTGAACTAGTTTCACATTAATGATTTTTAATATAATTGATAATTGATTATTTTTAAGTAGAAATAGTTTTTCCAACAAAATTGATGTTATTTAATAAATTTATTAAATAAATATCATTAACGTGTATTACAAGTCAAAATTTCCTTTATTTTTCTAAAGCCAACGTAAATATTTGCCAAAATCAAACCCACACTTAAAGTCTCTGATAAATAAATTGACTTTTCACATAGATTCAACCATCCGTGATTATAATGGTCATGCTTCTTTGATTCATTTTTCCTGTATTAGCTTCTTTTAAGATGCATGCTTCCCATACCTAAACTTAAACGACAAGTATATTTGAACTATTTGTACTATATAATCTTCTATTTCTTTCGTCTACACATATATATCTCTGCATCACAGTTTATGTCCCTGTCTAATCTAAAAAGCGATTTGTGTACGAGATTGTTTAATTATTCGTTTCTGTGTAAGTTGTGTCCAGTTGCCAAATCCTTCATTTCTTTCCTGTCGATCTTAGTTCATAAACCGGCTTCTTACTTTCTCATAAATTTCTTTCCGGTGGCTTTTCCTTCGCTCATCTGCTTTCGGCCATTTCTCATAGCTCTTACATGGCAAATACGGCAGCAATCCAATTTATGATTCTCTTCATGCTTGCCTCCATGACACTAGGAACCGGGTCAAAGAGGCAAGCGGTAACCTCGGAGACGCTTAACGGCCAGCTCCTTTTACGAGAAGCAGGCTATTGCAATGAATTAAAACAGGATTCTGTTGAGCAATCCTATCCGTCTGCTCATTTTCGGAGAAGACCAGCCCCTGAAGCGCTGAATTTTGAGTATCCTAAGGAATTAGTTAGCACTCTGAGAGTTCCCCCAAACTAGTGCCTGCGACAGAAATCTCCCGAAAGCTTGTGTAACAAATAAGAGGTGTCCTAGTAGAGTATCTTGATCAACATTGGCTTGTCATCGTTGAATTAACTTGAGCAGCCTGCTGTAATGAAACTAGTGGAGGAGCCATCAATGACAGTGAAAGTGAGGAAAAAGAAAAAGCTGAAAGGTAGGCTGAAGAAGGTTAGGAGCAAATGAAAATTGGAGATGATTTTAAGCATAATTCAAAAGTGTATGGATCAAGGCAATAAAGATCAAGTTCAGGAAAATGAAGATCAAACCATAATGAAGGAAATTTAGTGCGAGAAGGAAGAAAAAGATGGAATGGAAACAAACATGGAGAATCCAGAAATTGTAGCTTGAAGAA
>JANVCL010000212.1:3396579-3406689 GCA_026546855.1 Erythroxylum incrassatum | reverse complement strand
GCAAAATCGTGAGGGTTTGGCCCGAGGGGCAACCCAAAGCGGATAATATTTGTGAGCACGTAGTCTGGGCTATTACATTTCTGATCCTCCCTACTAGTATAGATCAATTTGTTTACCCAAGCCAAACAATTCATCCAATTTAGATTTTTGTCTTGCAAGCCAAAGATGTTGATTAATGCTCTCCATAGTTATCTAGTATGATAACACTTGAACAAAATGGGATTTAATGTTTCTGTCTCTTTAGAACATAAAGGACAATTTGTATATAGAATATGAAATTTGATTTTATCTCTAGTTCCTAACTTTTGTAATGCATCTACCAATAGGATGAATAAGTGAGCTTGAGCTATACCAAATTCCCATAGTAGTTTATGAAGAGAAAACTTGATAAGCAAACCTAACAACAATTGGTTACAAGATTGAGCAATGAATATATGACTTATGTCTCTCACATCTGATTTTATTCTCTTGCCCTTGACTTGGAGAGTATGTTGGTCGCTGCTCAATAACTAATTTGATTCCTCTACACATATGAAAATGCTAATACCAATTGTTGTTTTGAATTAGCATTTGCACCTTGGTTTCTTTACGAATTTATCCTCTCAAAGTTGAAAATATTTGAGTGTTACATAATAGCCCTAAAGAATTCCAATTATCAAACCAAAATTTTGTGCTCTTCCCATCTTGAATATAATGCTTGATATATGAGTGTATGAAGGAAAAGGAAATCTACTGAAAGGTGTAAAATTGAGAAGTTTTTTAAGATTTTGATCAAATGTTTTTTAGTTTAATATGAAACATGTGAACCATATTACCCACATACTTTATTTATCATAACAAATTCTCCATAGTCTTTTAGCCAACAAGATCTTGTTCATCCTACTAGCATAATTGATCCTCAAACCACCATAGTCCTTAGGCAGACATATTACACTCCATTTGACTTTGGATATCTTCCCTCCATTATAATTTTGTCCGTGCCAAATGAAATCTTGAATGCTTCTGTCAATTTTGTTCAAAACACCTTTGGAGATAGTTAAATGTGATAACTAATAAATATGCAGATTATTTAGAATGGAAATGGCTAGCTGCAATCTACCTCCATTTGATAAAAATTTGTTGCTCCATTCATATATTCTTCTATGCACTTTATCTATAAGATATTTGCATTCAGCTTCTTTAAAATTCTTTATAAAGATTGGCACTCCCAAGTATGTGAAAGGTAATTAATGAATGGTGAGTCCTGCATCAGTAATCACTCTTAGTAAATCCACTGGATTGTTTAGTAAAGTAAGTAGCACTTTTGCTTGGATTAAATTTGAGCCCAAATACTTCTTGAAATCTCTACAAGGATGTTAAGAGAACACCAACAAAAATAAGATTATTAGCACTAAGCATGAGTAAATCATCTATAAAAGAGAGTTATGTGATATTAAGACAACTGCATCGATAATGGAATTTGTAATTCATATTTTTAGCTATAAAAAGTTGTGTGATTCCTTAAAGCACTTCCATTGTAATGGAAAATAGGTAAGGAGATAGTGAATCTTCCTACCTTATTCCTCTAACAGATTTGTAAAATTAAGTAGGTTCTCTATTCATCAATAATGTAGAAAAAACATATGTTATACAAAAGTGGATCCATTTAATGAACATAGTAGGATATCAAAATGCATATAGTGAATTGATGATGAAGCTCCATTCCACCATGTCATATCCTTAGTGAAGTCAATTTTAAGAGCACAACTTTTGACATGTTCCTCACGCTTGTAGTCTTTGAGCAATTCTTGTGATAACATTATATTGTCACCTATACTTCAACCTAGTACACAAGCACCTTAACTTGAATTGATTAATATATGTAAGGTAACATTCAACCTATTAGCAAGGATTTTTTTAAAAATAATTTTGTACAATGCATTACAACTTGTGACTTAGGAACCAAAACTAGATAAGTCTTATTCATCTCAATGAACAACCTACCACTTCTGAAAAATTCCTGCACTACTTTAACAACTGGTGCTTACATGACATTCCATTTTTCTTCAAAAAACTTTGCATTAAAGTCATCTGGCCTTAAAGACTTATCATGATGAAAAGAAAATAGCACTTCTATTATCTCTTCATTTGTGACTTCCTTAAGTAGTCAAGAATGCTGGTCTCGTTTGTGGAATCTCATATTTTATTGATCAGATTCTCAGGAAAGTAGATAATATATGAAAACACTCTATTAATTTTTTTAAAATGACTTGTAGCTATTTCTTTAAATTCTTCTTAATCATACACCCTTCTACCATTTCTGTCCTCCAAAGACATTATTTTATTGTTGTTTCTCCTACCTTGAATCACACTGAAGAAATATTTTATATTCCTGTCTCCTAGTTGTGCCCATTACATCCTCAAATTCTACTTCAACTGGGATCTGTATTCTTTAAGTACCTACGGATACTTAGACAAATTTTCTTTCCTTTTACGAATAAATATGGAATTTTGTAGGATTAATCATAAGATATTTTCTAGTAAATGAAAGCTCCTTTGTATTTATCTTTAAAGAATCATTCGTTCACTTAAGGAGTTTTATACTTTCAGCTTTGATAGATTTCAAGATTTAGAGACATTGAAATGAATTAGACCCATGAAATTATTTTCTGATAGCATCTGCGATAATTGAATCTAGTTGAGAGTGCTTCAGAAGGGAGTTGAAAAACCTGAATGGTGATCGTCTTTTCTTTGAGTTGCTGTTAATAACCACCTTTACTATTGTGTGACTCGAAAATAATGGTTCTTTAAACTTAACATAACTATCAGTTAATTTAGCAAGCCAACTATTATTAACTAAACAACTATCTAGTTTTCTTTGCACCAGCCTACTCCCTATTTGGTCATTACGCTAAATAAAATTAGGCCCTTGAAATTCTAAAGAAACAAGTCCCATCTGAGATGTTAAAACAATAAACTCTTTGGTGTTTGCATATGTTATGTTTCTTCCTCCTACAGATTCAGTTAAAGATAGCAAGCAGTTAAAGTCACTAGCAAGCATTCGAGGATGTGTGGTGTTCGAATTAATTTCTTGTAAGTCTTTCTATAAGCTGGCTCTTTGAAATTCCCAATAAGCTGTATATACTACTGTAATTGCTATTGGAACATTGCCTGCTTTAATGATTAGTTCATAATGGATCAATTGATCAATACAAAACAAATTGTAGATAAGGAGTTGAGCTGGATATATAGCAATAATAACTCTACCATTAGGATAGTTTAGAATGATTGCTTAAGGCAAGCCACCCTGTTGGTAAAATTTTCAACCATCTCTTAATCAAATCCTCTTTTATTTTGGTTTCCACCAAACCAAAAAACAAGTGATTGTCTAGCTCCTAGTCAGTCTTTTAAAGCTAACTATTTATTAGTACATTTAATGGCTCTTATATTCCATATTGTACAACCCATTAGAAGTGTCTGGTTTTGGTTCTCATCTTCAATTTTCAGTTACTAGATTCAATTTCATGCCATTCCTTCATCTTCTTCTTAGTTCCACCTACCTCATCAATATCCTCATTTACTTCCTCCTTACTAGCTAGTGCAGTGATTTCATTATTTTTTTCTTCTCTATCCATTTGTTTTTCCCCGCCTATTAACTACTGGATATTCTCCTCATTTACTTTTCTAGTCACCTTCTCTTATTCATCTTGTTGAACATAAGTTTCTGAATTTGTATCTAACCCGTCAACTTGTTTGGAATTTTTATGATGATCTTGAGTTTCAACATTTACATGTAATTCATCAACTTACTTGGAAGTTTCTGGTATGCCTTTTCTTCCACTCTCTTCACCCTTGTTAATTCTTTAGGGAATCCACACTTCGATTATGTTTCATATAAGGTTTCCAAGGGGAAGTTAAATGAACTCTATCTTCAATTAGATCTCCACTAGTGTTACACCTCATGATTGAGATACTTTTATACAGTTTTCTTATGTTCGACTTCAATGCAAACTCTAGCATAACCCACCCTTTTAATATTAGCAGTATTTACATCCATAGCTAGAGGAATGCTTATATAACTAGCCAAGTAACTCATCCCTTTCTAAGACCAATATTCAAGAGGTACTTTATGCATATTAACCCGAATAAGAGTTTTTCTAATCAAGTTTGAACCCATATCCCATTTCCTCATAAAAATTGGTTTACATTGTATCAGCCAAGGTCCCATGTCCATCACCTTGGTTGCCATTTCTTCGGATGAAAACAAAAAGAAAAATATCTCATCCTTGGTTATTAAGATAGTTTGGAGTCCCATTTTTTCCAGTTCACATTAGCTTAATGTTGGACACTCGAGTAAGGAATTCTTTTTCTCAAAAAGTAGCCAAACAAAGATGCTTTCCACTTATTTGTGCCTTGCTATAGTATTGCTTTAAGAGGAGAAATAGGTCCTTATTTGATGTCGTCTGCAAAATGCAACTTACCAAAGGAGTCAGGGTTTCCCACCACTCGACTCCATGCTTGCTTTTCTACCTTCTAGGATGGTGTATGAGTATGCAAAGTGGTTGGAAGAAGAGTTGGAAGAGGAGGGAACTCCTCAACCTGGTTTAGGGAAGTGCTAGAGGAATCAAATGATATTTTAACATTAACAGAAAACTGTCAGGACTCAGGGTGAGGGAAAATTAGGTGGGCTATCAAAAATAGCAAAGAACTTGGTTTAGACTGGGAGATGGGATCTTCGAAGAGTAAGAATAAAAATAAAGAGGAGGAGACCAAATCAAGAGGATAAGGAGTAGTAGCTAGTTGGAGGAATCATAGAATGAAGGAGCTTCCATAATTTAGTGTAGAGAGAAATGGAGAAAATTCGACACCATGTTATCAAAATTTGTCCATCTACTCTCATCAAAGATGTTATAATTGTGACAATCTTAGAATTTCTGAAAAAAGAAAAAATGCTTAAAGAGATCAATAAAACCTATATTAGCCTTATCAGATCATTGCCCTCTTAAAGATTACATGTCTACATCTTGTTATAACTTAATTTATAAGATCATACTAAGCTTATTGCTTATACGCTAAAGCTTAATCTAAATTCTTTCATGAAAAAAGAATCTAAAGTGACTTTCATCTAAGATATGTTGATTGGGGATAACTTATTAATGCCTTATGAATTATTCAACTCCTATAGCAGAAAGAGCTCAAAAAATATTTGTGCAATTAAAGTGGACTTTAATAAAGCCTTTGATGCAATAAATTGGAACTTCATTCTAGATATTCTTAAAGCATTTGGGTTCCAAGCATATTTATCAATTAGTTTGATCAATATATATCAACCACCTCCTTTTTTATTTTGGTTAATTGTGTGCCTACAAATTTGTTTAGAGGTGGCAAAGGGCTAGGATATTGATGAGATCCTTATCTCCTTATTTATTTGTCCTTTATACGGAGTGTAGCATCTCACTCCCGCAAGACCCGAACTTGATATCGACAGTGATATCCGAGCCCGTGACCCACGAGGGTGGCATGCTAGAGCACTCAATCAAAACCCAGTAGACAAATTTTTTTTTTGAACGCTGACATTTCAGAAGTCTGTTTCCAAATGGGCCAGTATTCGAAAGTCGGAAAAAGAATATTTTCAATTTAATACAGTCACTATGGTTTCAATGACTAATTAGGGCCCAAATTCATCATTACCCTTTGCAGTTATACAACAAATTCACTTTGGGCCATTTGAGCCCGTTTCAATACACAAAGCACTCATAACCTTTCCAATTGATACAAATTGGTATTAACAGCAACAATATTCGCATCTAACGAATCTCATTTACTCAGCTTCCCATATTCCATTAACTTTTACAAACTGAAATATACAAATACATATTGTGCAAGAATTGCAGAATATACTTTATACAAAAATCACAATGCAGACATGAACTGATCCCGACCTCTAACTTTCCCTCGTGAGCAGTAAGTTTACTCTCGTTATATAACGGGGTATTCTTCTGAACCCTGAAAAATATAAGCAAATTTTGGGTGAGTTTTGCGAACTCAGTAAGTGACCATCATTGATGGTTCACCCAGTCATATAACACAAAATTTCATATTTCTATTCAATATAATTTCACATTCCCATTCAAGACCATTTCACATTTACCTTCAATACCATTTCACATTTACATTCAATACCATTTCACATTTATATTCAATACAATTTCGCATTCCCATTCTATACAAAGTCACATTCCCATTCAATGCAAAGTCACATTCCCATTCAATGCAAAGTCAAATTCCCATTCAATGCCAAGTCACATTCCCATTCAATGCAAAGTCACATTGCCATTCAATACAAAGTCACATTCCCATTCAATGCAAAGTCAAATTCCCATTCAATGCCAAGTCATATTCCCATTCAATGCAAAGTCACATTCACATTCAATGCAAAGTCACATTCCCATTCAATGCCAAGTCATATTCTCATTCAATACAATTAAATCAATCATATCATGCATGCATATGTGCATGAGACCAAATTTCCATTTATTTCTTTGTTGTGACCGAGTGCCTAAACTATCCCGTATCCATTGGATATCGGGCTCATTGATAATTGTCCCATATAGGGCTCATTGGTAACTGTCCCATATAAGGCTCATTGGTAACTGTCCCATATAGGGCTCATTGAACGTTGAGCCTGAGGCTCTAAATCACTTTTGAGCTCGAAGCTCATTTTCATTCGTTGAACTTTAAGCTCTGATCATTGGTTACTCTGGTCACAACTATATTATGTTTTTTGCATTCATGTTATGGAATGCAACAATCATACATTTACACAATTCATTCAATCATTTATTTCCCATGTCATCGGACCTTAATCCGGCATTCGACATTAAGTAGAAAAATCACATGTCCATTTATATACAATACACATTCAAATCACATTTAGCAATCGTATTCAATACACTTAGTTTGTCCCATTCACATTCAATGAGCACTTCAATAACACAAATCCCAGTATACAATCATCGGACCTCCTGTCCGAAACCCATATTCAATCACAATCAATATCACTATTCAATAATCATTCAATGTATGAATTTCATTCAATAATAACATAACCAAATAAACCATAAAAGAAGACCATCTAGGTCTACTCACAGTACGCTCCAGATAGCAATTGCTTTCGTGATCCAGAAATGTCTGGATGCGGACGTTCTATCCTGCATCGTCAATATGCAACACATTTTGCACACACATCACTATTTGCAAATTACAAAACCAATCAATGAATATGTGTAACATATAATGCATGCTCAATGACAATCCCGGGTATATATATTTCACATTCACACTTTATGCCCATTGTCAATTTCATGATTCACATTGTCTAGTTGGACTTAGACTTGCACTTCATTTCATAAGCTCTAAATTACCCATTCAAACTTACATCTTAAGAATACTTGATCACTTTATATCATAATTCAATTTCCCGTCATTTACTTTCAAACCCCATATGGGCTCGTAAGATCCCATTTTCTTTCATAATTAATCACTTAACACCTATTACTCAATTCCTTGAATGGCATTACAATCATATAAACACTTTCATCTCTATTCCACTCATGCATTTTTCACTTTTATTTCATCCATTCGTTCACTAAGTTTTACCCTTGAATTTCACTTCAAACCTTTCATATATTAGTCCCATAAACCAAGGACCATTCTAGGTTCACTTTAAGACCCATTTGAGGCTTCATTAGTACCATTAATCCAGTGAATGTCTGTTTAACGGACTGCTACGGGTCACCTATACCACTTCGACAATTCGACCCTCAAAACATCAGAATTTCGAATTTTTTCCTGAAATAGAAGTTGTAGATCTCGAAGTCTACTATCAAAACCATATATAGAGCATCTCATTACGAGTTCTACACAAAGAGTTATGCGCCCCTTGCACTAAAGTATGTTCAATTGAGTTTTAACAAAAATCCAGATTTTAAACTCTTCACTAACAACATTTAATTCCTCATGCTTAGCCCATCATTTCTAGTGCAATGCTTATCAATTACCCATATTCTAACTCCCTTTCAACTTTACATCATCCATAGCCAAATGATATCCCATTATTGATCATAAACACTTGACATGAAACACAATCATATACATTTATTCTCAACAATTTCAACACTTAAGTTCCTAACTTCATACCAACATATGGGACTCTCCAAGACCACATTCACAATCAATAGCTTCATAAAATTTGTAGCCAATTGTCTCTAGTTTCATTTAAGTCAAATTTCAACTCATTTAGACAATTATACAACCAATTATGACTATCCAATTAGAGCACACTCCAAAGCTCAAACCATTTCAAATTTCCAGATTTTACACTTATTCCTTCCTACCATTTAACTCATCAAGTACCACTTATGCCTAATTCCTCTCTTCCCCCATCATTCACTACTCACTTCAACTCAAGCTCTCACTCATAAACATTTCATGACCTACACTTAATTACAATCGAGAAAACGGGCATATACACCTATGTACTCATCCAATTCCTCCATTAACATATCAATCAATTTTCCAACTTTCTCTATACATTTACATGGATTAGGCTCAACATACACAATCATCACACCCATGAACAACATCTATTGACTCCTATACACAAGCAAAACGAAATCATCAAGTTCTCATCATACTAACTTCAATTTTTCCATAACCATACATAACCATAACATTTAAAGCTAAAACTTACTTGATTTAACCACTTAATCTTCAAGTTCTCCAAGGAAAACACCAAAACCTAGCTTGCTCCATCACCCACGAAAATCACCATCTCTAGGGTTGAGAGAGGTTTTTATGGAGAGCAAGAAGAAGGGAGTAAGATGACAAAGGAAGCAAGAAGAAGATGATGGCTAGGTTTGGAGTAGGAAGAACACACCATCCATGAAGAAGAAGAAACCCACACGAAGAAGAGGAGAAGAAGAACCAAACAAACTCCAATAGCCTTTTGAGAGGGAGGGAATGTCGTGAATGAGAGTAAGAAAGCTTAACATGAAAGAAAACTTAGGGCTTTTGACTTAATACATGGCTAGGAAAATGCCATGTGTCAAGCTTTAAACAATCCTTTCTTAGTTAATCAATCCTAAGCCCAAGTCCAATAAATAACACTTGTTCACATATCCTCAATTCATATAACCATATGTCCAAAAGTCAATACCTTATGCAATAAATTCTACTACAATTGACCAATTGGTCTGCCACCCGACATTTTTCCTAGTCCAAATTTTTCCCCGAAAAATTCTAGGAAAATTTCCTACAAATGACAAATCAATAATTTCACTATCCAAAATAATTTTTGATAACTACAACTCGAAATTCTCAAAACAATCCCATGTATTACTAATTATACCCAGAAAATGTCAATTGAGTGCATGATCAATGATTTTAATGTGTGCAATAATCCAATTCATCCATGACTACACCCATATGATGCCTTTTTTTTATCTAATTTCACTTAAGCCCAAATGAACCAAATTTAAAACGGTCAAAAATGTTATTTACCAAAATTGTCCCGAGGATGTCCGTTAAACGGACATCGATTGGCCCAACAATCTAATTTCATCCGAGAAGGTCCGTTAAACGGACTTGTATGTCCGTTTGACGGACACGAGCCTTCCAAAGTGCTTTAATCCATTCGAACCAGTCCGTTAAACGGACTCACGTGTCCGTTTAGCGGACACACCCTGTCCTTAGGGTATTTTGATACCTGAGACTGTCCGTTAAGCGAACTTCCGTGTCCGTTTAACGGACACATGTAATAACAGTATTCTTCAAAGATTTTTCCAAGTTTCCAATTACTCATTTCATTTAATCATCAAACACACTCCCAATTTTCCAAATTCATTTCCTTTATCTCCAATCATTTCAAATGAACATAATCATATCCATTTCCTCTAATTTCATTTAAACCAAGCCTCATAGTTCACATGCACCAAATTGTTGGGTTCTAACCCGAGGTAGGGGCCGGGTGTTACAAGAATGATGTTGCTAAACTACATAATCGCACGATAATAGAGATGGCCAAAAGCATGTTGACAACAAAGCAAGTTCCAAGCCTGTTTTGGGTAGATG
>JANVCL010000212.1:3331691-3344435 GCA_026546855.1 Erythroxylum incrassatum | reverse complement strand
CAATCTTAAATTGAAATCCTACATCATCCAATTTTGCAACAGAAACTAAATTTCTAGCACATTCAGGAACATAAAGAAACTTTTCTATATCTAGGTAACACCCAGTGTCTAAGATCAATCTGTACGTCCCAATGCCCTCTATCTGTGCCTTCATTCTATTCCCCATACACAAGAACTTTTCAGTTTCGTTTATGGTCTGGATTGAAAGGAATCCCAGTTTAATATGTGACACATGAGTAGTTGCAACAGAATCTAAGCACTAGGTATTCTTAGGCACTTAAATAAGATTTGATTCAAAACATACTAAGACATAGTATGTACCTTTTGAACCAAGCCTTTCTTTTAGGACAATCTTTCTAAAAGTGACCATGCTTCTTACAGAAGTGGCACCTCTTATCTTTCTTGATTTGACCCTCATTAACTTTATTGAGAGTTTTGTCCTTATCTTTACCTTTCTGTCGTGGTTTATTCTTACTGCTACTAGCACCTTGATGAAACGTGAGATGAATGGAGTGTTCCTTTATTTTCTTCAATCTCCCTTCCTCCTGAACCAATATGACCTTAATTTCTTGAAGGTTCCATTTTTCCTTAATGGTGTTATAATTCACCTGGAACTGGCCAAATTTTAGAGGAAGGGAGTTAATAATAAACTGTACCAAAAAGGACTCATTTGCCTCTATACCCATGAATTTCAACTTTGCAACTAAGTTTGACATATGAGTTACATGATCAAGAATGGGTTGTGACCAATTAAACTTTTCTGGTCGTTAGCCCACTCATTAAAGTCCCTACTATGGACTTGTCAGCTATATCAGATTGGGAGTATTCTTTAAGCTTCAACATGAACTCTTTTGCGTTGTCCATTTTAGGCATTGAAGGCTTGACATTTTCTACGATCGTCATTTGCATTAAATTCAAGCTCAGACTGTTAGACCATTCCTAAGCCTCATAATAAGACTTGTCAGCTTCAGAACTAGTCTCAGTTATGGCTGCAGGCCTTACATTTGAAACTATGGCCAAGTCTGAATCCATTACACTCAGTTGGAACTGGATTTATTCAAACCAATCCCCATAGTTCAAACCATTAAACTTAATCAAGTCATTGCCTAAGGCAAACAAACTAGTAGATGCTGTACATACAACATATAGTCCACACATTAATGCTTTGAGTCAAACTAAATGGATTCAAACTAATTAATAAACTTTGATTATGTATTTAAATTCTCCTTTGGGTGAAACTTAAATACATAGTAGTAACCTATAATGATTTATGTATAATACTATAATGGACGATCAAGCATATTATCGTCAATATGCATGTTATCTTTGGATATACAATCATATTAACTAAATATGTTGATAAAGTCCATTTACTGTCATTAATTATAAGCAATGGTCCACCTTTGGGTGACCTCCTAGCGTTATAATTAATAATCTCAATTGTTCAGTTTAACTTTTATGTCATTTTATCATCATATAGAACAATTGAAACAAATCACAATTAAATGATTAAAATTTTCAAGCGAGGCCACTTTGGTGACTAACAAGCTTTCCATGCAATAAACATTTAATTGTTCAATTATCATACATGATAAAATTTAATTTAACTAGTTTGGTCACTTTGGTGACAAACAAATTATTCTAAATGTCCATAATGTCATGTATTACATTCAACATATACTAGAAAAATTTAATTCCAACTATTACATAATATAAAATATTCAAAGTACCAAAGAAATATATAATATGGCACTAATTTCCAAAATTATATTATGTATAGATCAATTATGAATTAAACAATCCCTTATGTCCATCTTAAAATAATTTTTTCTTTTGGGGTTAAAGTCCATAAAATCAGTCCATTAGCTAATTTTTGGGCTTGGAAGCCCGTTTGGTGCGTGCAGCGAACGTGCCAGTGTCAGGTGATGCAGACACTGCGTCTGACGTGTCCACTGAACGCGCCAGACGTTACAGAAACACGCAACGTCTGGCGCGTGCAGTTCATCGTCTTCCTTCACCCTTCTATTTTTTGGGCTGTTTATTTTTTTTAAACCTTTGATTTCTCTTCCTACGTTGCTTTTCATACCATAATCCATCCCTTCATAGTGTTATAACCCTCAGAAATGTTTAAAGAAGTAAACCTTTCGTATCTTTTCAACAATCAAAATTGTTATAGTTTCAAAAACCAACTTTTCGTTTAAAGAAGCAAACTTTTCGGTTGTTTTTTCAAGACCCATAATCATCAGGAGACAATGGCATCATTCCAAGTTGAAACATTCATCAACACAAATAAAACGCAACAAATATTCGCACAAACATGAAGCAATTTGTTATCAGTTCTTTCTCAAGAATAATAGTTTAAGATTATTACGTTATTATTCAACCTTTAGTTTCAAGAACCATACATGACCATTATATTTCAGTTAAACAGTGACAATGTTATGAACGTCAAACCAAAAAGACAGAACAAAATCAAAATGAACAAAACACAATCATACATAAACGATACACGGTAGAATACAAATCATGCAATACCGTGGCTCTGATACCAATTGTAAGAACATTTATGGATCGATTCATTTTACATACCTGTACTCATGATTGGTTGTCGTTAGATGTTGATTTGCTTGAATGAATTTTATTTCCACTCGTCTTCTTCCGTTAGAGAAATCTTCAATGGTTCAGAATGTTATCATTTAATAAGTTTATTCAACTTATATAGCATCACCAACCGACATGTCCTTTGGTAATCGGAAGAGAGAGGAAAAGGATCTTTGACCCATTTGAGACCCAATAATTTAATACCCAATAACCATTATCTTGGACGCTTTTCATGGTACTCAAACTATAAGTTACTTGGGACATAAAATAGTCTAATAAGGAAATGTAGCCTGTTAAGGATCGGGAGTCTCCCCTTAAGCATCCGCCATTGATGAACCGCTATCTTGGGTGGAACATTTTTGTTTGAAATACTTGTTAATGTTGTGAGAGTAATTTTGGCAAAAATATTTGATTGATGACAAAAGCATATCTTGGAGAAGGATGCTTTTTATACTTATATTTCTTAGGAGCGAAATATTCCTTCAAACGAGACATTCTTATTAAAAACACAGGGAATTTATTTTGTAATATTGGATAGAGATAATATTTTCAAGTTCTATCTTCTAATCCATGAAATATTGTAGCAATTGTATTGAGCACACATTTTTTTTAATGCTTTGATCATCATTTGGTTATTTTCACCAAAAGAGACTCTAAAGATGTTCTAATTTTTGACTAATCAATCTTTGATTTTTTTTGAGACATTAAAGAACAAAGGGACGTAGGAATGTTTGACATTAGGATTATCAAATTATTTGATGGCACAATAATGTTCTTGTAATAAGATTGCAAGTCTTTGGTATTGTAGATGCTATTTCTTTCAAAAAGTTTACATTTTAAGAACATCATTATGATGAGAGGGATCTCATAACTTTGAGAAAAAAAGTTTGTAGCATAATATTAATATTATCAAGATTAAATAATTTTAATTAGCGATGTGTATAGGTTGATGCTCCAATCTTAGAGAATGCTAATAAATTTGGTACTTATTTGTTTAAGGGGTTTGTCAAACTAGGATGTTGGATTTTAGAAAGAAGTTAAGTATTTTATGTGCTACGGGCTAATATTATTTTATTAGTAAATGGAGTCATATAAAAAAATTATTTTTAAATTACATTCAATCATTTTCTTATTATAGTCCATGATATGAAAAACATATTGGGCGCCATATAGTGACAAATTCTATCAAGATCGATTCCAACGCTAAAGCAAACCAAAATCTGATGGATTAATTATTTCTAAACTAAATTAAGACAAACGAATCTATTTAGATAGATACAAGTGAAAATATATTTCTTTATTTTGGAAAGTAATTTGAAAAAGTAGTTGCCTTCTAATTTCATGATTTAAAAGGAAACTCGAAAGCAAAAGCAAAATAATAAAAGTAACTTATATATCAAGGTATAAAATTAAGATTACGATTAATATAAATTGATTAACAACACATAAGATTTGTTCACATTATAACACATAATTTGAATTGAACAAGTTGTAGTCTATTAAAACTTAATTTTGTAATTAAAATATTCTTTCATGAATCTATTTGACACTCTAATTTTAAAGAGCTTTATTAAAATTTTTAACATATATAATAATTAAAAATCTATTAAATTAATATTTTATCAACAAGCATGTATATATAAGCGGAAATTTTTATTTTAGTTTTAAATTTCAATCAATCATGCATAAAAAGTAACAATTAAGGAGTTATTCCATTCTATATATTTTTTAGTTGTAGTTTTTAGTTTTTGTTTCATAATTTTAAAATTTTCTTTTCTTTAAACAAAATCTTGTTTGGTTTTTTAATTGAAATAGTATTAATAAAATGAGAAATACACCCAATATAAAAGTCTAAAGAGAAAAATTCAACTACCGAAAGAGTTATCCTCCTTTTAGGTATAAGTACAAACTACACAAGAGTTAAAGTGATACATGTTCCTTTCCATAGCTTGCTCAAGATTTTTAATGAGTATACATATGCATTTAGATTCATATTCAGATTCAAGGGATACAGATGTAGATTGGGCAGGCTCTTATGACCAACGATCTACTTCAGGCTTCTGTGTATATTTGGGTGGAAACATGGTGTTATGGAAAAGTAAAAAAAGTCAGTTATTCGATGTTATAGTGCTGAGTCTGAAAACATAGCCATGGAATATACTATATGTGAGTCATCTTCTTAGGAAACTTGGTTTTGAGCAGTTCACTCCAGTAAAGTTGATGTGTGATAATTAAGTAGCCATTCATATTGCCTCAAATCTAGTCTTTCATGAGATAACCAAACATATTGAGGTGGATTGTCATTACGTTCATGAAAAGCTTCAAGAAGGATTGATTGAGACATGATATGTGTTTAAATGTTGATTCATTTGATATACTACACTTAGTGATTAATGCCTTTGAAATGCTTAGGATTCTCACTTTAGCTTATATTTGATTTTAGGTACATTTTAGAAGTAAAGGAGCTAAAGTGACCCAAAAGCATGTTTATTGAAGCCATGTTTTCCATTTCCATATTCACTTGTCTTTGTGAAACAAAAAAGGATAACTATTGGAGTAAGTAAAGATAAGACAATCAAGATGATGAAGCTACATGGAAATTGCATATGACAGCCCATGCAACGTGTTTTATGGGAATTAAATGAAGACAATAGGCAGTTGGAAGAGAAGTAAAATGAAGGCACAACATGAAGGAAACACTGCAGCAAATACACACACACGTTAAAACAACGTAGCAGATAGAAGCAAGGAGTATGTGAACATTTATGGAAACGCAAACAATTCATGCCGACACAGATGTTTGCATTTGAATTCAAAGTAGACGTTATGTGGGTTTTTAAAAGAAGACAGGAACAGTAACAATAAGGTGTGAACAATAGTGGTGGACCAAAAATTAAATCAAGAAATAGAGAGTGGAATGGAGAAAAGAGGTGGAGGTGCTAGGTTCTTTCTTTATTTTTCACCACCGATGCTGTTATGGAGATAATGTTGGGACCCGATCTCGGGACCGGACCCCAATCAGAAAAGCAGAAAACGGAGCGAAGAATAGAGACTCAAATCGGGGAAAAAATCGATAACCGAAACAAAGCGAACGAAAGCGAAAGAAGCGAAATGAAAGCAGCAACTCAAAAGCAAAAACGAAATCGAATCGATTACAAAGTCAAATCGAATTAGCTCTGAAACAAACCAAATAAACTATGCAATCGAACAAAAAAACAAATTCCGACATCTGATAACATAAACTTATAGAAAAAACTATCGCGTATTGCGTTAGAAACCATAAGACTATTCTAATCCGAAATCCGGTATAAATTCCTTCGTTTGTTTCCACACGCGTTCTTTACTTTGCTTTTCGTTTCCGTTTCGCTTTTCTGGTTAGGGTCCAGTTATGAGATCGGGTCCCAATAGATAAGGATTGATGCTTGGAGATGGAAAGCTAGTTGCAGTTAAACTATGTTTATCATTTTAATGTTGTAATTTTTTCTGAATGTTGTGTTGTTGGCGTTGATTTCATTGGGTTTGGGATGAATGATCTTAATATGTTATTTTGATTGTTCTATTTCGAGCCTATTGCTAAAACATTGAATGTAATTCGTAATTATTACTTTTGATGTTTGTGAGTAGCATCTAATGATATCGTATTGTTAGGAACAACATAACTTAGGTTAAATAACCTAAATGTGTGAGGTTACTACTTTTATTGATCATTTTTCACATTGCAAAGCGATTGCCAAATTAAATCTAGAGATCATATCTAGGTTATTAGGTCGCTAGGTTTAATTAATGATCGTTTCTTGATTAAACAAAAACCTAAGGGAAAACCAAGATTAAGAGATCGTTCTATTAGTCTCAGATCGATAGTCCAAAGAGAGTTATAAAGACATTAGTATGATGACATACGTTTAATTGTATTTAGGCCGAGATTGAGCCTAGAACTAGACCTTACATATATGCAACAGTTTAATCCTTTTTGATCACTTGTTTTAATTGGTTTTCGATAGTATGCTTTTATTTTATTTTCTAAATTGCTAAAAATCAAAAAACTCCCTTTTAAAATTTTCCTTGCATCAAATAATTTTGTTATAGAAATTAACTGAACATTCCTTGTGGATTCGATCCCGACTCACCAAAACTACAAACTTTAGTGTATAGAGTCAGGTAAATTTTGCAGTGTAAACGACACGTGTTGTCAAATTTTGGCGCCATTGTTAGGGAGTGTGGTAGTTTAATTTTTGTATTTTATTTTAGTTGATGTTTTGTGAATATATTTGTTTATATTTGTTTAATTTTTATTATTTATTAACTTTTAAAAGTTTGTAAGTGTTGTTGTATGGTAGTGACCAGAGCTCCTTGTAGAGAAATTGAGCAACTTGAGCTAGAGATTGAGAGAACACTATAAAGGTTAAAAAGAGAAGAATGAACATCTTCAATAGTAAACCCAAAATCTGAATCTGAAGCAACTATGGTAAATCCGAGAATATTGAGGGAATTGGCTGCACTAGACTTAACCCAAAGATTCCTATGCATTACATTTCCGAATTTTGCTGAACATGTTACCTTTGAATTAAAATCTGGATTAGTTCATTTATTACCCAATTTTCATGGTCTTGCAAGTGAGGATCCACACAAGCATATGAAGGAGCTCGATGTGGTTTGTTTGAGCATGAAGTCTCCTGGGGTGATAGATGAATAGATTATGTTGAGAGCTTTCCCATTCTCATTCAAAGATGTAGCAAAAGATTGACTGTTTGATTTACCAGTGGGAAGCATTAATACTTGGTTGGAGATGAAGAGACTATTCTTAGAGAAATATCTTTTCGCCTCAAAGATGGCAAGTATTCAAAAGGAGATATGTGGCATCAAACAACATAATGGAGAATCTCTTTACAAGTATTGGGAGCAATTCAAAAGTTATGTGCCAGTTGTCTGTACCATAACATACTGGAGCAACTTCTCATCCAATATTTCTATGAAGGTTTGGTATCGATAAAGAGGAGTTTGGTTAATGCAACGAGCGATGGGGCACTTTGCGAGAAGACTCTCCCTAAAGCCAAGATCCTACTTGAGTTGATGGCCATTAACACACAACAATTTGGCACTCGCAATAGTGTTTGACGAGTAAACGAGGTAAGTACTTCATCTATTGGGCACCGTTTTCGGAACCCAACTTTTTGCTTTGATACCACAAATGTTGCATCCCGCTTGATTCCAGAATCCAACTCTTTAGAATACTGTAATACTTAACATGAGCGTGCATAGTACCTTATAGGGTTATTTCTGTGAACCCTTATTAGGCATCATTTCACAAGCGTGGCATGCCCACAACAGTCAAACATCAAACCGAACTTATTCCTCTAGCTCAACCCTTTTAACAAGGGTGTCAATAAGAACGAACACAATCGAATTACTCCAATCTATCATTCCATTACTTAAGCAACCAAGTTTGAAAAACTTTATTTACAAATCAAAAGCCACACCATTGACTTATTGCCAAAAATACAAAATAACAAATGGAGCAATTCCCTTAGGCTCTTGATCACTAGATCTCTTAGCTATCACCTGAAGATGGGACATAAAGGGGGTAAGCTTGAAAGCTCGTGGGTAACAGTTTATAATGAAAGAATAAGCAAAAACCATTGAAAATATTTACTTGTCATAGAAAATTCTCATTAAGTTCATAAAGCACTTGTTTCAAAAAAATCTCATCATGTAGTCAAAATGTCAAAAAACAAAACATGAATGCATCAAACTTGTTCACATAACATAAACACATAAGCTCATCAGAATGGTTCGAGTGGATCCAAAATAGAACATACTACACATTTCCCATAAGGGTCCTATGTAGTCGTGAACAGAACGTACTACGTATTTCTACATAATGGTTTTACGTAGCTATGAACTTATGAGAGTCCATGAAGGAGCTCCATGCCACTAACGAGCAGGCAAGAGAAGCCTTTTTGTCAAAGTGCACTTGACTTAACTTAGGGGACCACCACAAACCCACATAACACATATTTCTTAACACAATTAAAACCCTAGCTTGTTTCTCTTCTTTCATTCTTTTTCAGGTTTCTCTCTCTTATCTCTTTTCTCATCCACGCATTTTGCTTCTCTAGAATCTTCTCATTCACGTTTTCTCCTTCTCTTAAATATAAGTCCACATTTTGGTCTTGCCCTTTTATGCCCTTAATGAGTCCAAAAATCCATTTTATCCTTCCTTATAGGCTTATGTTTTTTTAAACTTAAGTGTCTTACCAAAAATACCCTTGAACATTCTGACATAACACTTCCTTCTAGAAAAATACCCCCGTTGTCTTAAGTTTCTAATGCCACCAAAATCATTCAATTTGGTTCAGTGATTCAACAGATATACTTTAAACATTTTTGGACTGCTCTTGTCCAAAATAGTATACTATGCACAAATTCCACCTGAAGATTCCAATTTCTTCATACCATTTCTAGCTCCATGTTTCTAGCTTACCACAAGTCAAAAATCATCTCATTTGGAGCTCTACAGATTAAGATATCATCAAAATACTGAAGTATGTTCAGTAGAATAACACTAGTTCATATTATTTAAGAGCACACTTATTGTACCCATCCCACGTTTTTCACTCTATCTTTCTCACTTCATTTCAGATAGCTATGATTTTTGGTAGAGAGGTAGAGCACTGCCTTACGAGTCCAATGGTTTAAGAATCAAGTCATTTGAGTGTCTAGAGAAGAAGTTATGGCCAAAAGAATCCAATATGGTTTTATCCTCAATCAAGTTGAACTTGTTTCGGGGAAACAACCATAACTTTCTCTAGAAATTTCTGATTAAGGTGTTCTTTGGATGGTTCGAAAGAGGACTTCAAGAGCTATAAATTTCATGAAGACCTAGAAGACAAATTCTATCTTTTGAGTTTTCTTCCTTTTGACTTTTGTATCTCCAGACTTTTGTATCTTCAGACTTTTGTATCTTCTTACTTTTCCTTCCTTCTTAGTTTTCCTTTCTTCTTAGTTTTGCTTGCTTCTCAGTTTTGCTTGCTTCTTAGTTTTACTTCCTTCTTAGCTTTGCTTCCTTCTTAGCTTTGCTCCTTCTTAGTTTTGCTTGTCACCAAAATTATTAGATGTGAAGTCATTTTGACGTAATATTCCTCACATCTCCAAAATTTCTAAATCACTATCTTTAGATGTCTAGAGCATCTCCACTCATAAGAACCATAACTTTTGACTTAGATGTCCAAAATTTCATGCTATATACTGTTGGAAAGATAAAAGAAAGTCCTATGACTTTCTAGATGACAACTTTGCCAAAATCTATCTAGATCAACCCAGAATTTCTCCTAAAGTCAGAACATGAATTTTATAATCATCCTCCAACGTACTGCACCGAATTCTCAACTTCATGACAAATTTTTAAGATTCTTAGAGGTAGAATTTAAATTCAATGCCTTCATAAGAAATGTAGAAATATATCTCTAGTTTAATCCAAATTAAGAATCATCTCATTTAGACAACTAGAGAAAATGTTGTGGCTATAAGACTGAAGCATACTCAGTGAACATTTTCCAGATCAACTACCACTTCGGTTTCCAAATCTTTCCTTAAAACAACTCATACCAAGATCACCTTCACTACTTCATTTACTCCTCATTCCTAACTTCATTTCAAATCAATATCATCCATAAATAATTTATAGTCCGTGATTAATCATGAACACCAATAACAGAACATACACATATATACCTATTTTTCATCAATTTACTACACAAATATTGCTTTCATTTTACTGCTAACTTTCACCTTAATTTTTTCTATTTCAAAAATCTCTTATCCACCAAAAACACCATAGCAAATTATGAATCTATCCGCATTTCTCATTCCCTACTTTACTCTTGTCTATCAATTCTTGGTTCGAGAACTTTCATTCATTTGTTCTTTACTCGTGACTAATCACCAAAATTTATCATTCAATAGTTCATCTTTTACAAAAAGTTTAGGGTCCAATATCATTTATTAAAAATCGTTTAGATGAACTAACATCTTTTGTGAGACAGATTATAGTTGGACAGGCATAAGTTAAAGTATATAGAATATGCTCAAACACGAGCCATTCAATTGATGAGTGCCTAACATTACTAGAGGGAAGTATGGAGTATATGAATGCTATAGGAGGGAACTTCTTGAACCAATACAACCATACTCACATACATATAACCCAACTTGAGTTATGGAGGGATCACCCCAACTTGAGTTATGGAGGGAACCGATAATAAAATTACTTCCAAAATCGGTCGTAAAGAGCATAAGGATTTCAACCAAGGCAACAAGGAGCGCAGGGAACTTTGTCTTCCAATTCAGGTACATCTTTAGAAAAACTTGTTAAGAATCTTGCTGCTAATAGTATGCAATTTCAACAGGACATGCATCAATTATAACAAAGTATTCAGCAGCTGTTGGAACAGGGTTTACAACAATTACAAAAGGAGATAAAAGAAAGCCAATAAATCATAGAACACCAAATGGGTCAGATGGTAGTGAGGCTCAATTGCCTATAATCATAAAGTAGAGGAAAATTGTCATCCTAACTTGAGGTGAACTCAAAAATGTTAGTGCCATAACCCAAAGGAGCAGAGAGGAGATTGAGGGTTCGAAAATAACTTCATCAAAGATTGCTACCAAGGAAGAGATTGAGAAGGAATTGGAAAAGGAAGAAAATCTGTCATTGAGTATAAAGATAAATTTCGAAAGTCCTAATATTATTAAGACTACTTTTCTGAGCAGATTGATAAGATCAAATAAGGAGGAGAAGGACAAAGAGATATTGGAGACTTTCCGAAAGGTGGAAGTCAATATATCTTTGATCGAGGCAATCAAGCAAGTACCAAGGTATGCCAAATTCATCAAAGAACTTTGTACACATAAGAGGAAACTGAGGGATAATGAGAAAGTGATGATGGTTGAGAACGTGTTTGTTGGATCCCGCTTGATTCCGGAGTCCAACGCTTGAGAAAACATAAATCGTGAGCGTACGCATAACCTTGAAGGGTTCTTTCATGTAACCCTTATTAGACCTTATCAATTAATCTCCATTATTTTTTCCATAACATCATAAAAATTCACTCACAAATTGTTCCATAGCATGCCCATACAAATCAGTCACTATGCTCAACCTCATTTCTCCTGTTTGCGAACAAAATTTGGAAATCTTCAAATCCGAATTTCAATTTGAATTCTTCATATAAATCATAGCCCTATGTTTCTAGTTTGCTTTAAAGAAAGAATCACCTCAATCAGAGTTCTACAACTCAAGATATGCCTAAAAAGCTAAAGTTTGTTCATACCCTAAACATGCTCTCTTATCTGACCTCTCACTTACTTTAATGCAAACTTTCTCAATTCAAATTCAAATGATATAAATTTTCATGGAGAGATAGATACATGTCTTAGGAATCCATTGCTTTAAGAATCACTTCATTCGGAGGTCGGATGAGGGAGTTATGACTGAAAGAATCGTACATGTTCATATCCTGATTCCTATTGAACATACTTTGGAGCAAACACCATAACTCTCATTATAGATGTCGGATTGACTTCGTTTTTAGACGGTTAGAACGTAGACATCCAGGGCTACAACTTTCATGAAGACCACAATTTGAAATTTTGCCGTTAAGAGGGTCAAAACACACGGACCGTGTGAAATCACACGGTCAGGCTGTGTAACCTTCGGGTGAAATAGTGTCCCTGCGCTGGAAAATACACGGCCCGTGTAAATTCACACGAGCAGACCTTGTAACCTTCGGGTGTAACAAAATTTTCACCTTCCAAGACACCTCCAAAGGGTCCTAAACCCATCTTAACTTCCCCTTTACTCATATCTTGCCAAAAATCCACCTTTTCTAGTCCGATATCACTTCATAAACTCTAAAGGTTCGGGAATTTTGTTTAACACGACATCCTAGCTTGTAATGAGCATAAATCTCACCTCCGATATCGAAAACTCACAAACTTGGAATCGTTCGAAAGATAAAAGGACAAGCTACAACATCAAAGAAGAAACTTTGGCCAATTCTATCTCAAATATTCTAGAATTTCCCTTGAATCAGCATACACATTTTTATCCTCATGCAAAACTTAACATTCATCCCAACCTCACTT
>JANVCL010000212.1:3305362-3317477 GCA_026546855.1 Erythroxylum incrassatum | reverse complement strand
GATAATGTTACTATATCTGCATCCTGTATACTATTCTTGGTATCTACATAGTGAAACCTGGGCACTATTTACTGTCAAATATATATCAATAACAGCTTGCAAGTTGCTTAGTTAATGTGTATGTGTTCATTCATGTGTTATTAATATGCAAGACAACTATAAGATCTGACATTTATGTTATGGAGACCTTAACATTAAAGGGTCAAGTTTAATGTTAAGATTAAGTTGAGCAGCTGACGGCTTATAAGAATCTTTTGGTCCACATGTGGTCCAACTTCTGCTTGTGGGGGAGAAATAAGTAGATGGCAGTTGCTGACACCAAAAGAACACAGATACATTTGTTGGATTTGGCTTCTATTTATCCACTAGCCAATCAGGGTATAAAGTCCAAATGCATATTTACTCTAAGATATCCATTGTTTTAACAATGATGTAGAATAAAAAATGTGAATCACATTAGTTTCCAAGTAATCTACCTTTGCTATTTACTTCTCTTCAATTTCAATTATGTAAAGATTTAGTTTTCACAACAATGCTTTTGGATTTATTTCTATGAACAAATGCAAAGGAATCCCATAGCAGAAATGGTTTATTAGCATTCCAAGGGTTGATATCAAATATTGAAACAAAAATCAAAAGCATATTCTAATTATTGAGCCACCATTTTGTATTATAAGGTTCCGTAGTGTCCCAAGCTTTTCCTATTCTAGTACCCTCTAGCACAACTAGATTTATTTTGAGTTGTAAGCCTTTTTGTAGCCTGCCTTTTATTTGTCCTACGAACTTCTTTTAACTTCCACCTTTACTGGTTCTCAACACTATTCTTTTTCAACTTCCAAAGAAAACATAAATTAAAGATCATAATGGTGAAGAAACTTCTTATGGACCTATACACACTGAATCACTAGGAATATATGGTTTGGTTTTTGTATAGTTTGGTTGCTGTATGCTGTAGTTCAAAATGAATAAATGACAGTATATGTGCACAAGACTACAAGGTGTCGAAAATGCAGCCAAACTATATATGTTAATTTTCAATGAATTCAATGGTGACTAGCATAAGCATTTTCATAAAGAAACAGACCAACCTAAACAAACAATCGAAGACAGCAAGTCAACTACAAGATCAACCATTCAAAGGAAAGCCAACAACAAACATGAACTCCAAAATAAAACAAAAGCAGCAAAGACTACTTCAATGACTTACCTCAAAGAACACGCACATGCATTCCGACTAGTGATGATAGAGGGCTGACTGTAGATGAAGCAATCTCCACAGATTCCAAGCGCGACAAAAAAGAGAGAGGGAAGGTTAAAATGAGGAAGAAGGAAGGGAAGAAACGCGGGTGGGAGACTCACGAAGATGAGAGAGGGAACGAAGGTGGATTCGGTTTTCGTTACAAATTGGAGATGAGATGGCGTTGTCTCAATAGGTGGGGGGAGGGGAAATTAATTATGTGGACCTGGCCTTTCCCGACGTTTATTTCTCAAAAACGACGTTTGTTCTATTTTGAGACGTCTTTCTACCAAAACAACATCAAACACTTCCTTTATCTGCGACGTCTTACTACAACGTCACAAAATCTTCCATCTTTTCGTGACGTTTTTCCAGACGTCGTGAAAGCCTTAGACCATTCACGACGTCTACTTTAAAAACGACGCTAAAAGTGTGGTTTTGTTGTAGTGTGCACCGGATTCCATCAAAAATCCGAGGTTAAATGTGCTTGGGTGAGAGTAGTTCTAAGATGGGTGATCTCCTGGGAAGGCTGTGGGAAAAGCAAAACCGTGAGGGCTTGGTTGGGCCAAGGCCCAAAGTAGACAATATATGTAAGCAGGTGATCTGGGATGTTACAAGTAGTATCAGAGTTGGTACCCGAACTGTTGTACCATCTAGACTGGACCCCAAAAAGATGGCTAGGCCCTAAAGGGGGTGGAAAGTGTGAGATCCCACATCGGTTGGAGAGGGGAACGAAGTATACTTTATAAAGGTACAAATACCTTTCCCTTACAGATGCATTTTCTATGGCCTCATGCACTAGATCCCATTGGAATTCAGAGGTTAAATGTGCTTGGGTGGGAGTAGTTCTAGGAAGGGTGACCTCCTGGGAAGGCCGCAGGAAAAGTAAAACTATGAGGACTTAGCTGGGCTAAGGCTCAAAACAGACAATATCTGCAAGCGGGTGATCTGGGATGTTATAATGATAGTTTAATACAAACTACCGGGCAACTTTATATTACTTCAACAGTCAACATTAAGAATGAAGGTTTTGAGATGTCTTTCTAGCTTGGAGTCTCACTTCAACTGGGTTTGTTCTTGATCATCTATAAATTTAGCTAAGTATAAACAATTTAGTTTGCATGCTTTGTTGACTTAGAGGAATTTGTTACATACTTCTTTGTTGCCACTACAATTTGATGCTAAATTGGTGTGAGAATTTTATCGGGAGTGTTAGATGATACAACTTTATGCTTTTCATATGGTTTATGTGAGGGGGAGATTGATTAAGTTCGATTTTGATTATTTGGGGGTTTAGGAAGTTAATCAGCCGTACGTGAATGACTTTGATGTGAGTAATGATATATTGGCTAGTGTTTTGACTGGTGGTAAATTGTTATCTTGGCGTTCTACTGTTGCACTACGTGTTTATGATTCTTCCGCTACATCCACTACTAATTTTTATGCCTCCTTATTTGCTGAGATTGATCACATTGAAAACATTCTTTGTTTTAGCATTGTTTTTGAAAGTCCTAAATGATGTAGTTTCCCAAAAATCTTATTTTGCCTCAGTTGCTTTAAACTATCTCTGTTGATTGTTTGATACAAAACAACTGTGTTAACAACTGTTAATTTTCAGGATTAAAAACATAGATAGAGAATTAAACATACACCAAACAAGTTGACAACTAAAATTTGGTAACACATTTCGACACACCAGACCTACATTTACGGGGCCCTCACCTAACTTTTCAACTTTCACTATGATTACAATAGCTTTATCCAAGGCTTTACTGAGCCGATACACTCAAACTCTTGATACTATTCCCTCGAACTCATACCCCGTGAAAATATATCACTCCCAATAACACGACCACCTTATGCTAACTTTAATAGAGTATTTTTACAACAATGATTGATAATGAAGATGAGAATAAAATGAATCAAAGTTACATTAATAAAGAAACGCTTGAGATAAAAACAATTCCCTAAATATACAACTTCATCAACGAAAGAGGGGGAAATTGTAGAGCAACATTTGTTGTGAGTCTTTGAGAATAAATCCATAATGGTTTGCGAACACAGCATCTTCAAGAAATCATCAATTAAAAATTGAATGTTTCACTACCGAAACATCCAAACGAAACAGTTGCACACACACACACAATTTCTTCACACTTTTCTCTAACAACAACAACAGTTCAACTGTCCAAAAATTCACCCACAAGTAGAGAAACGTAACTCACATGGATAACTCAAATCACCACAAAATTTGCTGCCATAGATAGCTTGAATTACCAAAATTGTAGCTGCTAAAGATAACTTGGATTATCGAAAATACAACTGCCAAATCACCAAAAAAATCTACACCTTATCTTTAATAAGATTCTCAGTACTTGACTAATGAGTTCGTGATATCAGAAATTCTTATTATTTGGTCCCCCACTCGAGCTATATTAGATAGGTTATTACCCTCCCAACCCCATAGTCGAGCTGGATTCAAACATCAAGGCCGGGAAGATAGGAGGGTGTATACCTAATTTTACACTGATCCAATCGGTATAAGAGGTCTACCTTATTTGAAATTTCCACCCAATCATAATGCAATAGCCCACCGAAGGAGGGCCCTCACTAATAGCATGGGTAGCCTAGGTTGTAAAAGCATAGTATAAGTACTTTCCTAAGCACCACTAGCGTGATATGATGATTTTATCCTAAATAAATCCTAGCCTCTCAAAGATATTATCCTTCATGCTATCTTATTTTAAAGAATCCCACACAAGGTAAGTTTCTTATCATAATAATATTCCAAATATATCCAACTATATCCAATTACAAATAGTACCCAAAATAATTAATAAGATATCTTAACAAATATCATAACAGTTTTGTCTTAAGGGGGAGATAAGAGACCTTTCTTGTTTATAAAATTTTAAGTTGGTATTTATAGCTTTGTTGGTGACAATGAATATCTGATATTATAACTGTTCAATTCAGGGGAGCTTCCAATTATCGTATTTAGGGGGAGTTCTTTGATGTGACAAATAATGCCAAAAAGGGGGAGATTGTTAAGATATCTTATTAATTATTTTCGGCATTATTTGTAATTGGATATAGTTGGATATATTTGGAATATCATTATGATAAGAAATTTACTTTGTGTGGGATTCTTAAAGAAAAAATAGCTTGAAGGATAAAATCCTAGAGAATATAGGATTTTTTTGGGATAAAATCACAATGTCTTATTAAAGATAATATGCATTTTGTTTTGTGGTTTTGGAGTTATCTTTGGTAGCTGTATTTCGATGATTGTAGTTATTATTCATAACTAGATTTTTCAGTGATTTGATCCATCTCTGGCAGTTGCGTTCCATATGTAACAACGTGAATTTTTGGACCATCGGTTATTGTTTTTGGTGTGTTAAAAATGAGTAAAAAGTGGTTATTGGTGCAGTTATATTTTGTGGGGGGTTTCGATCGTGAAACACTTATCCAATTGATGACTTGTTAAAGCTGATATGTGTGGATTGTTCATTGGTTATTCTCAAAAGTTTAAGACAAATATTATTCTACAACTTTCCACACTTTTGGTTGATGAAGCTACACATTTCAGTGAGTGTTTTTTTTATCTCAATTGTCTCTTTTATTTATGTTGTTATTGTTTCAATAACTTGAGATTATACTTTCGTATTCATTATCTTTCGTTGTTACAAAAATTCTCTGTTGAGCTTAGCACGAGATGGTCATGTTATTAGGAGTGAAATACTTTCACTAGGTGTGAGGATGAGTTGATAGTGTCAATGGGTGAGTAGTATCGACTCAGTAAAGTCTTGTGTAAAACTATTGTACTTCGGTGAAAGTGATTAAGCTGGGTGAGGGTACCGTAGACGTACTGCGTTATCAAATTTTGGGTGTTGATTTATTCTTTGCATGTTTAATTTTTCTGTCTATGTTTTAATCCTAGAAAATTAACAATTGTTAACACGGTTGCTTTGTATTAAACGATCGACAGAAACAATTCAAAGCAGCTGTAGCAGAACTTAATTTTGCGAAACTACTTTCTTCAGGACTTTCACAATACATGATGAATATGGTGAATCTTTCATTCGATTGGGAGTAGACTTTAAATTTATTTATCAATTTCTCCAAACCAAATAAAGAGAAAGCAAGCCTTCAAATTGACATTCATCACTTTCATTTACATGATATGGAAAGAATGCAATTGTCAATTCTACCAGCAAAAGGTGCTTATAAGTACCAACTAGTTGAGAATACCGTGAATTGGATTAGAGTAGCCATGGTAGCTAGCAATGTCGCCTCTCTACTTACTGCAAATTTGAGAACTAAATGGCATTTATAACTCTTGCTTTTTTGTAGTTGTTGTGAATTGTAGTTAACTTTCATTCTCTTTACCTTGCATCTTTTAGAAGCACCTAGTTAGCTATAATTCATAGTTGGTGTGATGTATTGTGATATTGTTGTAGCTTCAAACTAGAGTCATATAATCAATTCTTTCATTTTTCCAGAAAAAAAAAGGCTCCAGAAATATACCAGATACTGATCAGAACATAAATAGAAATATAATTCATCAAGAACCTGAATTTTTTACATGAAAACCCTTATTGATAGGACTAATCCAGTAAAATAATTTTCACTATTATGAAAATAATGGATACACCAATGTTCATAATAGTGGAAATTGTTTTACTTAACTAGGTCCGGTGGTTTTTTCCTCACACTGGAGGTTTCCATGTTCAAAATTTCGGTGCCAATTGATTTATATTTATATTTATGGGTTGATCATTGTCTGATATATTTGCGGAGCCTATATTATGTTTTACAAGGAAAACAAAAATTATTATGTTGCTTCATTTTGTGTGTGTACACAATTGTGTGTTTGATCTTTCCCCCAACAACTTCGGTGTATACCCTATGTATAAAACTTTGTTTGGAGTGATGAAATAAAAAATAAATCTTCCTTTCCTTGGATACAAAATGCACGAGTCATAATCAAGAGTTGGTGGTAAAGATAAAAATCAAAGAACGTCAATTTTACTAATACCAATTTTAAATTAAAGAACATGATTATGATTATATTCATAGCATTACGATTTTACTTGAATTTGTTCTCCATAAACCTACAATACTTTAACAACCCATAATTGCATTATTACAATTAAAATTCTACGATTTAAAACTTTAATATCATCCAAAAAGTTGAATTGGAGATATCAGACAAAGCTTGTTACAACATAGTTCACTCACGCAATGAAATAAGGATAATCAAAAAAATCAATTCACCAAAATTAAAATAAAAAATAATCAGAAGTTAGTCTCGAGATCACTAAAACAAAAATAGCGTGGCATGGTAAGATGACTTGAAATCTTATGTTATCATATTATTGTTTCTACTAATAAAGTGCGTACTAACGTACCATCTATCCTGTGCAAAATTAAAAGGGGGATTTGCATATTAACGTTTCATAAAGTCTGAGTATATTTTTATTATTATTTCTTGTACCACTTTATGATTAACATTATTAAAATAATATTTATTGCATTCTAAATAAGATATAAAAGTGATAAAATAGTAACGAACTTGGACCTTTTATAAAATATTGAGATGAAAAAATTTACATTTTTAATCAATATTAAAAAAATCATTTTTAGGATCTCGTTAACATTTAGTGAATCTAAATATTAAATTGTAACATCACATAAGTAACTGACGGCTCAAATACTAAGAATTAATAAAAATCTCAAATTGTTTAGAGTGCTGCTAGTATTGTTACAAAAACGTTAAAATATAATGTAATACCATAAATAACAACAAAATTTATTTAAAGTTAAAAAAACATTAAAATGCATATGCAGTCGTATTAATGTTCTCCTATAAAATGACTAGCTCTAATCACATCCCCTCTAAAATGTAATATTCAGATCATATGTACATAATATTTTAAAGAGAAATACATTGGCCTCCTAATTTAAGGAATGGCTCTGAATACGGTACCACACTAATTATACTCGAAGATAATGTTAAAACACTGTTCACATTTATAAGATTGATGTCTCGATAGCAAAACCACTCCACCTATCCACAGGAAGAACAAAACTGCCTACTACTGTAGATAAGTAGAAACTAGTTCTCCATTTTACAGTATCGATCGTGCAATTGAAAAAGATTTGCTTAGACTAATCCCACAATCACTACTCAAACAAGTTTACGTTTAGTTCTACTTTTTGGGTCAAAAGTAGCCTTTCGACCTATTTTATCGCCGAATTTGAGGTCTTCTTAAATAAGCCTTTAACATTTGGTGAAATCGCTATGACTTGGTTTGCCATGACATTTGGTAAAATCATTGATGCGTGTGTTTAGGTTCCTGTTTAGACTTTATAGCAGGGGCAATTATGATTCACATGTACAGCATCAGTTACCACTTCAACTATTAAAAGATCCATAGTAATTTAGTATGATTGTGCATTATATATAATCATAATCCATAAATAGAAGCCACTACTCTATATCGACAACACTCTTGGAAGTACATTTTTTTCTGTTAAAAAAAACCCCAACTTTTTTTTGTCTACGACAAAGTTCTCTTGTCACTAATTTATAGTGAGCCGTTATGGAACATTGCAATAAAATGCTCTTAAGATTTAAAAAAAAATCAGTCAAACTGGAATGAAGTGAAACTTTTTAAGTTTCTATCCTGATTAATTAAGGAAATTTCTAATTAGATAAAGGATGAGACAATGGAGAGAGAGTGATTCAACGCTTGCATTGCTTTTGTTTACTTGAACCCTTATTGCACGTTACATTCGTATGTTCATGTTTAATTTTTTAGTGCATTTTTAAATTGTTCTTTCATACAATTATAAAAAGAGCCCATCACTATAAAATGACAACGCCTTCCACCAAACTTTACCTTTTTTCTCCTCCTCAGGTGTTACTTCTCAAGTGCAAGCCTAACGGTGAGTTTGCTGAATCCTCTAAGCCTACTTCTGCAGTCTTAGCTAATGATGCATATTCATGCAGGCCTCACTTATATTTACATTGTTTTCAGGATAAATCATTCGATGGGAAATTCAGCCGCAACTCGATATCTTGCTCTCATCCTGATATTTTCAGTGATACTGAGCGTCAGTTGTTCTGAGAAACATTTTGTTGATCCAAAGAAGTTTCACTACAGACGCCTCCTTTCACCTGGATATGAGATGATTAATCCTACAATAACAAAAGAAACTCTTTCCGTACCTGATCCTGGCCATACATGATGGTAGTACTAAAAATATATATATAAGAAAAGGTTCCATAAACAGATAGTCGAACTCATGCAAAGTATAAACTTCTGTTGGATAGGGACATCCACGTTAAATTTAACATGCATGCCGTTTTCTTTTTCGGAGTTCTCTCTTCATTCAATTATACCAGCTGAGATAACCATGTATTGTTTTCGGTTTGCAAGTAAAGACTTGGGGAATAATTTCTCAATGTTCATTGAGGTTAGACATAGATTGGAATAGATTGCAGAAGTAACGAAGATCACAGTCCTTTCGTGGATGATTTTGCTCGACTAAAACATCTGGGGCTCGCATCAGTCACAGTTGTCTTCTCCCAGACGTCTAAGTGTTGTTTAACGCTCTTTCTACTGCGAAGTTTGCTCTGTCTTCTTGTATGCCTTTTCTTTTTATTTCTTTCTCATGTCTCTTTATACACGAATGTAATATATATGTTGAGTAAAAGACATAAATCTTAATCGTAGTTTAACAAGATTTGAAATTTTCTTTGGTGTTCAAAATTTTCGAAAAAATTCATTTTCAGTTTTCAAGAAAAAATCTTTTTTTATATTTCAAATCTTAAAATTATGAAGGTTTAATAATTTTAAAAAAGTTTTAGAAAACTTTAGACTAATTTTAAAATTTTTAATTTTTAATCAAATTAAAAAATTAGTGATAAAAAACATTTATTTCCTCAAAAGGAGAAGACATATAAATTAAAGAGGAACCATACATTTTTTTTTGTCTTCCATGTCATGTACTCAAATATGATCCATTAATAATAGCACCTCGTTGAAATAGTGTGTATATGTAAGTTTTTTCCTCGGCTCAATTCCTTTTTTTCAATATAATGGTCGGTTTTTTTTTAAACAAAATACTTGCTAGGCTCTCCTCTTCCATATTAATACTTGTGATTGAATTTGTTATCGAACTTTTTTTTATCATATTTTCATAATTATATCCTTATAATCCCTAATTATCACATCATAATAAAAAGGTTCGACAACAAACATAGAGATAACCCGTAATTTAAATTTTCAAATGACCTTAGTGGTGGGTAAAAGTTCACTTTGAATATATTCGAGTCAACAATGAAACCTCACTTTAACGTAGAATTTATAAGGCCAAAAGATTTTACTTTTAATTATGTAGGTTCCAAATCAAGTTTGTATATCAAATTTGCATTTATATATTAAAACAAAATAATAGAATAGAACACTCATTAAAGAACATAAAATATAAAATAGACATAAATAATAATAATAATAATAATAATAATAATAATAATAATACTATAAATAAATACCTATAGATAAAAATATAATTATGTAGTAAAATACATAATACAATAAATATAGAACAAGGTAAATAGTAACAATACAATATAGAATAAGTAAATAGATACACAAACTAAAAAAAAAAAGATAGGTGCAAGAATAGATCAAACAAGTCATTAGAAGAAAATAGTTAGGTTAAGTAGGAAACTGTTTAAGCTAAATGGTACTGCTGTCGCCTGCAACCAAATTCAAAAAGAAACCAACTTCTATTAATACAAATTAATGTAGTAGTGGTAAGTGAATATCGTTCCTATGGCGAATTTTAATGCTAAAGAGTTTACGAGTTCAAAACTAAAATAAAATAACGAGGGGGTTGCAATTCACGTAAATTAAAAATGTATAAATAACAAAAATCTGAAATTAATAAAAGTAATTGGATCTAAAAATTTAATAGACAAACCATGGTTTCGGGTTACCGATGTTATCACGCTAAAATGGATCCTTGATATAAAATTTCAATTCATTAATAAACATTCATTAGGGGATATTTTCTTTTCAGTGTAAATGACTAGAAACATATATTCTAAGCATTCTTATTAATCAACAACCTAGATACGATCGTATTAGAACCCCACCCTGGTGAGACACGTGTCCGACGTCCTACGTGACACCTGAACGCGCAACCCACGAGGGAGGGATTCCTCACCACAGAAGAAAATGTCAAAATCAAACTTAATTCACTGGCTCCCGAATGGATCTTGATAAATTCACCTTAATTTACTCTATACAATTTCTCGACTTAGGGCCCACAACTTAATCTGAATCTTAAGCTAAATAGAAATTTCATATCTCAAAATTCATTAGTAATAAAAATCCCCTCAATCGGATCTGTATAGGTCGCGAACTTGTCCAAACTCCACATAATTGACTTCTTTTAATTTACCCGTAGATTCTAATGACACCTAAAAGCTCTAATTGTACCAAATAGGGGTAGAAAATTTTTTTTGAAACATAAAGCTTCGAAAACGGAGTAAATCGGAGATCAAACGAAAAAGTTATTAACGAAAAGGTGAAAAAGATTAGAAAAGGAATTGAAATCATAATAATAATAAAAATTGAATTTCAGAAGCAGAGGGATGAAGCTCGCGATCACGGGCTTGCCCATGCGGGCGCTCGCGATCGCGAGTACACTCGCTGGGGGAGACGCTCGCACTCGCGAGGGTGCGAGTCCGAAAGTCACCCAGCAACTCGCGATCGCGAGCGTTCGCGATTGCGAGTGCACGCGAGAAGCGAGACGCTTGCACTCGCGAGAGTGCTACTCCGAAGGGAAAATCGATTTTTCCTTTTCTTTTTTTAAAAAATTACAGAAAACTCAAAAATTCATAACTTTCTACCTAGGCCTCCAAATTTTACAAACTTAGTGTCTATGTAAAGCTAAAGGAAAATTCTACAATTTTCAAAAAGAGTGTAAAAACCAATTCGATCATTTAGGGGGTCAAAAAAAATTGTTTCAAAATTTTCTGTCAAAATTTGAAATTTCCTACATAAGGTCAAACTTTTTGAAAGGACATATCTTTTACCACAAAAACCTAAAAATGTTATAATTTACCTCATTGGAAAGATAAAAAGATGCTTTACAACTTTCATGAAGGAAATAAAACTCAATTCAATCATTAAAAGAGGTAAAAACTTGCTTAAAGACACTGCCTAAGAATGACCATATGAACAGTACAAATGCACCAAATGAACAGTAGCTATCATCTTTCAAACCTTATAACCTTTTTCATCCTAAGTCCGAATGGGACATATCATATGCCCACAGAAAAAGCTTAACATGCTCTATAAACTTTCAGAAGACTTCTCAACCGTATTCAACCTCTAAGGGGGTCTAAAACCTAATCAAAGTTGCTGCCAAATTTGTAAAAAGTTTGACAGCATCTCCTTTAAAAGTTCAACTAGCCAAAACTTCAATTTTCTCATCCAAGCTCCTTACCTGCATAAAACCACTTCAATCTTCCAACTTCAAGCATCCAACTACTAATCCAATCCCAAAACATCTCATCACTTCACTCAAATGGCAGAAATTATAATTTCTTCTTTTTGTCAATTTCAACCATACCCTATTACACTTTTATGAAATAACACAAGATGCATTTCAGTTCCAATTCTTTTACATTTACAAGAAAACCTAGGTAATACAAAGCTTTAGGGGCATTTTAGCCCGAATACATCGAAAGTTCAAAGAAAGTTGACAAAAGACATCTATTGTCCAAAATGTTATCTAAAGCTTTGTTTTCAAAAGTATGACTTCAAAAGCAAAAAGCATCGGAGTAATGCCTCA
>JANVCL010000212.1:3277599-3292338 GCA_026546855.1 Erythroxylum incrassatum | reverse complement strand
GTAATAAAAATTATTTATGCATATAAATATTATTTAAAATATATTAAACAATATGCAAAGCACAATATATTAATTATCGTATAATTTTAAATCATATAAAATATAAATAAAAATATATTTAACCAAATCTTTTATATGGATTATAATATAAATAAAACTAATATAAAAAGTAAATATTAAAATATATATAAAAAGTCAAATAATATTATATAAATCTCAAAACAAACGTGAAGATGTATTTGTGAGTATTGTGGGAATTATGTATAAAAAATAAAGATAAAAGGGACTAAAAATAGGCTCATTAATTGATCTGAAAAATTTACATGAAAAAGTGCTTTTTTGAAAATCTCTAAATTTGTGATTCTCAAAAAGTTGTATGTTAACTTCCAAAAACAGCGGTTTCTATGAAATAAATGCCTTTGAATTTTACAACAAAATACTCAATTTTCTTGAAAACAATTTTTGTGATGAAAAAAAGTACTTATTCACTCTCTAAAAGCTGAACCAAAAGGCTATTAGTCTAGGGATATAAACAAGTACAAATATGGACTTTCTATGTATCAACCGTGTGGCTTCTTCAGCAATAAAAGATATTCAACAAGTCTTTTATTCCTTTTTCTAATTCTAGGTTTCATTAGTTCTCTCGCCCTGCTCTCTGGTTGATATCGTACTGAGTTGTTAAGATTGTGAGCACATTTTTTTCCTCTTTCTTGTACAATATGTCGTTTTTTTTTGTTTTCCGTATCCTTCTCAGGTTGTTAGAGTTTTAAACACCTTATAGCCTTTTTTAAACATGGTAAAATTGACTCTTTGTCCTGTGGAATTTTCTTCCGACATTTGGTCCTACAGCATTTTTTGTGTTTCCATGAATTCTCATTTCTAGTTTGTGGTCCCTTTATTGTGTTTTACATTTGTCAACCAATCCTTTGTCCTACATTAAATATAAATCATTTTGTTCATACAGTAAACGTTGTTTATCTTGACATGTGAACTCAAAAAGCAAAAAGCGTTTTTAAGTATTTCTTCACGCGTTTTTAATAGTCCTCTTAAAGTAAAAGTCCTCATTAGTGCTTTTACATAAGTGACTTCGAATATGTATAATCGGGAACACGAAGATATAATAAAAATTTTATATGTTAAGAACTTAAGATTATAAAAAGTTTATTAATAAAGAAAATATTTTCTTAATTAATTAATATTTTCTTAATAAAATATTAATTATCAAACATGAACAAAAACAATTGTGAATCGACTTCCGGCTCTGTTACTGATAGTTATTTTCATGATTGATATTTTAGGCTGCAGAGCAGAGGCACTTGGTTCGAAGAAGCTGGAGAGTCGCATTCTTTTATGTGAACTTGGCTATAACAAATCCAAACTCGCTTATTTTCTGGAGTTGAGGAAGAAGACACCTACTTATCGAAGTAGGGCACCTTCAGGACCAAATCCGCAATCCATCACAGCAACTCCGCCATCGGTTAGCAAGGGCATGTGCTTATTTATTTTTAAAATAAAAAGTTACGATATTACATGACTAAATTGATATATTTTTGGATCACACTTCTAATTCCTATTTTAAATGAATAGAAGTTATATTTTAACATAAATTGTACTTAATTATAAAATATTTAAAAAAATTTAGTCGTGTATATCTTAACTTTTTCATTTTTAAAATAAAATTATCCTATTTAGTGCACCCAAAGTTATAATAAGGATTAAACTTATCCCGTATACAAATTTTTAGAATTAACTATAGTCTTTTAAAATATGAAATTATATATTTATTATTTTCTTGCGAATAGTACAAATAATAATTTCATAATGCAACCGATCCATATATATGATTTTTGGGTATAGGTGTGAATTTGGATACTATTCTATTGATCTAAAACAAAAGAAGTCTACCCCTTTTGAAACTGACACTCCGCCATACTAATGGTTCCCTTCTTTTCCAAAGTTGATATCGCCAAGATTAGCTTTCAGATCGATATCGAATTGCTACACTGGTCTGTTCTAAGACGTTCGACTAAACTGAAAGTGGAGCCCAGCTGCGTAATTATTCCGGGGCTCAAGTCAATACCAGAGCTTAGTTCAGAAGGCTGAGAGCAAAAGACTAAGATATTTCCACTTTCTTGGAGCTTTCAAGCCCGTAACGAGGAGATTCTACATTCTACTGGTGCGATATTGGTGACTAGTGACTGTACAGCATATTCTCATGTGTGGTGAGTGATGACTGAACAGCACAATCAATCAACCCCATCCCCAAGCCCCACCTTCCTTGATTTATCATTCACAAACCAGCACATGGAGCCACCTTTCTTGACACAGTAAGAATATGGAAAAGCCACGTTTATCACTTGTTAAGACTACCGGGGCTTCATGATAAGGGTTTAAAAGGAGAGCAAAGCTCTTGGTGACAGACAACTTGAATTAATATCTTTAATATTTCAGAAGCTTTCTCCATTTCTCTTAGGAGCTTAACCACTTGTATAATGTCAAATCCAACTCCAAACAGATTTTTGTTTGTCTTCGCGATAGCAATATTCATCACTCTAGGCTGCAGAACAGAGGCAGCTGTAACACCGACTCCGAAGAAGCTTGATAGTCGCCTGCTTTTACGTGAACTAGGCTATTCACAATCAAAACTAGCCTACTTCCGATTGAAGCAATCACCAACCATTGGCGCAAGAGTACCTTCGGGACCGAGTGGTCAAGGCCCGTGAAGTATTCACCATCCCTTCCAACCCCTCAGTCTTAGAAATAAATATCACTTTCAGAATTATATAGTAATTTTAAAGCAGTGGAAACTATATATGTTTAGACATTTATAGTTATTTATAGAGAATAATAGTGAAATGAATAAAGATTGGTCATGTTTCTGTTATACAAATTTAATCGTGTCAATGAAGGTATTTCTTGTTTACATGTTAACATTACGTGACTTTAAGTTGGTTATGTTAAAATTCTTCATTAGTTTTATATATAATCACGCTATGTTTTATTTTATGTTAGAGAGTCAAGAATAAAAGATTTATTGTGATAATACTTTTCTTTAATTGTTTGTGTAAGTGAGTGAGTATTTTTGAGTTTATTATTTTTTTACAAAGTAGTATTAGATTAGAGCCAACTATTACATCAAAAGAAAATTTTGTCTTTCTACTGTCCACTCACCACATTCAACTATAAGATACTTCGAATGATGATCATTTTCGTTCCATAAAGTGATATGAGATGTAGTTAACAAAAGTTGAATAGAGCCTTAAGATGAGGTAAGTTTTACTTAAGTTGAAAAAAAAAAGTCTTGGAGAAGCAAAAGAAGGATCATAGTGTACTTAGCATCATTTGTCAAGGTTTGCATGAAGAAATAGTCAAAAAAATAATCAATGAAATCACGTCAAGAAAGATGTGGAAAAGGTTCAACTTCAAATTCCAAATGTTGAGTTTGAGGCACTTTCAATAAAGGATGGAGAATTCATTTCAGACTACTTCACAAGAATCGTAGAAGTACTGAATTAAATGACTAGGTTTGGTGAAATTGTTTAAAATGTTTAAGTCGTGAAGATGGTCATATAATCTATCAAGTAAAAATTCATTTATATAGTAGTTGCTATTGAAGAATCTAAAGATGTAGGTAGTATGACTATAAATGACTTAAGTGGATCTTTACAAGCTCGTGAAGAAAAGAAGAATCGTGAAATGAAGGATACAGCATCAAAACAAGCCATACTAATAAAGTTGTCCTTAAAGTCTAAAAACAATTACATTAAGTAAAGTAGAAAAAGACAATTCATATATAAAAGCTAGATACGATCACGGGTCATGGACATGCATGAACCAAGGGAGAGGAAGAGGAACAAGAATCTTCTAGTGAAAATTAACTTTATAATTTTAACATGGTGAAGAAGAACAAGAGAGAAATGAAGAGGAAGATGCAATTTTTATATAAATAATACAAGAAAAATTTAGAGTAACAATCTTGGAGCAACTGATAAAAGTTCTTCCTTTGTGACCAACAGGTTGTAGGTTTGAGTTACAAAAATAATTTCTTTATAAAAAAATACAAGAAAAAGAACATGGATTGATGACCCTTTTCAAATTTTTACAAAGTAGGAAACTTTGTATACTAAGTGCTAAGTATGTTGAATACAAGAAAAATTTACAAAATCCAAGGAAATATTATTCGTTTTACAAGTATGACCATTTTTCTTGGGAATATTCGAGTTAAGTCCCATAACTAGCGAAACCTCGAAAATAAATCAAATATAAAAGTTAGTAAGGATAAGGATGCAACAGAGAAACCGTTACTGGTTTTAGTAATGGACTAGCAGGTATAATGCCCAGTTGTTTATATATAGGTTTTGTTACAAATGGTTAAGACGTGTAAGTGAATATTATTAAAGTTAAAATTTGAAAGGAAAAATTGGAGATATATGATGCAAGACATAATTTTGTAAGGGGAAAGAGGAAAAGATATAACAAATTAATATTTAAATTATATTAATAAAAATGGAAAAAATGACAATCCAAATAGATGAAATAAAATTTGTTATAATATTTTAGTAAAGAATATAGCAACTGCGAATTTTGATATGAATTAAAATAAATCGATGAAAATTTTTAAAAAAATTCTGACCAAGATAAAAAACGATCAATAAATATGTGAATTAAAAAGAAATTATTGGTTGAACAAATAGAATGAGAACAAGAGATCAGCGATGCAAGATAGAATGTAGGAGAAATACAGTTCAACAATAGTTATCAGTAAATAGCAAAAAAGACAACGAAACAATAGCAAGAATAGTTTGTATGTTCAATATTATTACAGTCTTCCGAGCACCAAGGATCAATAAATAGCAAAAAAGACAGGGAAACAGTAACAAAAGGAGTTTGAAAGTGCATTAGGATTATAGAGAACAGAGATATAATAAACTTTGGGAATTATCTTGTCAGTTGGTAATCCTTAAGTTGTGGAATAGAATATCGTTAATGCTTAGAATTTGATCAATGAAGTATTCAGTGATGATTATGAAAGCTACATGTTTCATAGATATAATTTTTAGAAGAGTAGGCTTGATGTAGCACATAAGAAGGCTATCATGCAGATTCGCGAGAGAACTAGAGATCTGTTCACTAGACTCTTTAGGAAGAAGAGCTATATCCCTTTGACTACATATCTCAGGACTTACAAGATCAGCGACTACGTTGACATCAAGGTTAATGGCAATGTTCACAAAAGCATGCCTCGTAAGTTCTACCATAGTTGCACTGGTCATGTTTGGAACATCACCTAGTGAGTTGTTGGTGTCGAGGTCAATAAATAAGTAATTTATCATTCGCCTTACTTGTTTCAGATTTGGTGAAAAATGGAGTTGATGTAAATTGAATTTTGGGCTTTCTATTATAAATTATGCCTGTTTTATATATTTGTGATTGCTATTTGTTTGATTCTCTATTAGTATTACGGGTTTCGAACTTTTTTTATTTGTAAGAGAACCTTTAATTGTATATACTGTATGTTTAATGTTTATGATTTTTTTGTTTATTAGTTTATGCTTATAGTATTTGTTCTTGTCTCTACTGAGTGGAGATTTCACCTACTTAAACAAAAACCTTGTGCAATTCTTACGAACAAAGAATCCATAATAAGCGTAGTATTTACTAGTTTTTCAAATGAAATTATTGAAAAGTTATACTTAGCTTGGCATGTCTCATCGTCTACATAAGCCAAAGGCCTAAGTAGGTTTTCACTCAAACATTGATACCTCAATTTAAAGAATTGGAATTGAGTTAATCTTAACTTTGCTTAACCTTTTTTTCATAACAAATTTCTTGTAGTAAGGAGTTCACCTGGATTATTCTTATCCAAATGATGAAGCTGCATGACTTGGTTTATCTTTGTATTAAACACAAGATTGAAAACGGAAACAAAACTTGGCACATATCTTTGTTTCATTCATCTCCTTTGTTTCTATTTCTTCATGCCTATTCGTCTCTTGTTTATGTATTAGAGGAGATAGTCTAAGCAAATTAAAAACTAATGATCACAAATAAGTACAGTAGAGCTGACTTGTGGATTTAAAACAGAACTTGTTCTCCTAGGCAGGTAAGAAGCATTCTTTAATTATCACATAAACATGACAGTAAACTTAGCAAATGTGAAATACTTTATATTTAATCAAGAAGAAACAGTCAGAGGTTGGATCACCAAGTTGAAGACTGTTAAAATTGGATGCACAAATATATTTAATACATATTTTTGCTTTTTTATTTTTTTGTATGGAAAGTTTTAGCCTTTTGTTCTATATGCCTGCAGCATATGTAAGTAAGGCTCTTCTTTCGTTATATTTTTGTTTGAAATTAAGCCTTAAATGCATAGTTTTAATCTCCAAACCTTTAATTGAATCACGATTCAGTCTTAAACATCTTAAAACATTTAATTTGAATCAATATTTAATTATATATTTACATTTGGTACCACCGTACACCTTTAAAGTAATTTATGATTTTAGTTATAGAAAAATAATTATTGTTACTCAAATGTAAAAAGGGAAAAGGATCAAATTTCAAAGTAAAAGTTTGGAAAAGCACTAAATCATTCTCGATTGAATTATTGTTCTAGCTCCTTTAGCATTTTAGATACCACATTATATTATCAAAAAGTTGGTAAAGAGAGGAACTAAAATGGTATACCTTTTTTGTATGTCATCATATGATAAAACACAATAAATATACATATTTATAATTTCATCAACTTCTTACCTGGATAACTCATTTATAACTCGAATTTGGAAAATCAGAAATTAAAAAAATTCATTTTCAATCAATTATAGAAATAAAAAGGCATAAAGAAGACTATACATAATTATAGTAAGGATTTCTCCTCTATGGCTCTCTCAAGAGAAGTAATGACAGAGCTAAAAAGAGAAGCAATTGAATTCAAAGTAAATTGTACGACAGCAGGAGAATGGTAATTGTTTGAATTCTTAGAAACATGTCACACAATGTGTCAATCATACAAGTCTTTATTCTTTCCAAGATCAAAAACATAGGTTTACAGAGGGACATAAAGGAACACTCCCTCAAGGTGTATATATGCCTGGAGTCTTGGAGATTTCCTTGTGACTAGAAAATAAAGATGGGAGCTCAAACTAAAGCATAGCCTAGATGTGTAGAGTTCTAACTTCTTTTTACCCTGACCATTTACATAAAAGACTAATTAGTATCAAATACAATTATGAAATTATCTCATTCCTTGTGATGGATCTCCTCACATGAACATGAGTATACACTCATACCTTAGAAAATTGTATTGGTTTGACAAAAGCAGTATCATCCGACTCATAAGCCAAAAGAGCACGCATCGTACTGAAGAGCCCTTAAACAAAACCAAACTCGACATTATCTTCATAAGGCCATACCTACAATGCGATAATAAAGAACAATTTTAAATCAACTGAGGAGCAAAAAAAGAGCTATTGAAAGAACACTTCTGTAACTTGTACCAAGAAGCGTATTATAGACTCTATGAATGTTTTAGATCCCAACCATCTTTTAAAATTTTGTAGACTTTCTCCATTATAGCTCATCTTCCTAATTCTCTGTTAAATGATAATATAAAAGCTTCCATTGTTTTTTGAAAATGATAAGACATCGACATGATACGGTATAATAAAATAGGGTTACTCTTTCTATCTCATCCTACCATATAGGTTTTGAAATTTATAAAAAATTTAACAAGTACACAGGGGATGAAACCCCATCAACATAAGCAATATTAAATAGTATGCTTAGAACTATATTTCCTATTAATTGGCCTTAATTTAACTTATAGAACAAGCAACAGGTTAAGGATGTAATTCAGATCGACACTTTAGGTTGGCATAGTAACATGAAAGCATAACCAAAAAAGGTATTAAAAAAATGCAATACTGAACTTCAACAGCTAAGTTAGCCACCACTTTAACTGCATAGATTCTGAACTTGGCATCTTTTGACTCAAGCAGTTGCAAAACCTTTTATAGTCCACCTGTCAAATAATTTTATGAAAATTTGATATAAGAAACACATGAATTGGATCTTAGTTATCATGCAACTCCATGCATAAAATGTGTTTACCTTGCTCAAAAAGATAGGCCATTGGTGGCTTGTTTCCATTGGTGGATTCAGTAAACTAGGACTACCTATATTGAGACACAAAGGGATATAAAGAAGTGAAGCCATTTCCAAATCTACCTTTGTAAACATACCGTCTTGTCTACAAACATAAAAATGGCATTAACAGGGCAAGAATTTCAAAAATACACATTTATGATTAAAGAAAAGATAGATCTGCTTCATCTTATTTCTCAAAACCACTGACATTAATGTAAATAGTTATTTGAAAACAATTAAGTCAGTATTAAAACCAAATAATTATGGGCTTAAAGTAAGAAGAGCATATATCTGAATAAAATTACATGATCAGCTTCAAGATTCAAGTGCAATAACTGACTTTTCAAATTCATAATTTCTCTTCCATTTTCTTCTTTTCATTGGCATCATCCTCCGGTTTCTTGTGCAGCTTTATAACCTAACCATCACCACTTGTCTAGTACATGAAATAACCCCTTATATTTAACAAATTCCAAACTCATTTATCTTCTTATATAAGTAGGGAGGGAAGGAAGAAAAGCTTGGAATCACACAGAAGCAATATAGCAATAGTAAAGTATTGTAATCCATATAAAATATACCGCAGTCTACAAAAATTGCTCTAATTGACTCGTGAGCTTATTGGCCTCCTCTTCAACTTGTTTTCTTAACTAAAGTTCATTTTGAAGCAACCTCTTTAACTCAGCAACGTCCTCTTTCACAGAAACCCCCAACTTCTAAAAATAACAAGAGATGGAACATGTGGAGGAACAATAGTTATCAAGTTTAAACTAATCGTAAAGTAAAATACAAAGAGACCTTATATGAAATGATGATGGTAGCGCATAATGGAAACATGTTTACCTTTGAAACACGCCATGATTGTTTTTATGGTGTATAAAAGATGCATGCAAAGGAGTCAATTTATGCCTAACATTTGCCATATATTTCCCAAGTCAAAAACAAACTTATACCAAGGCAAGATATAACAAAAGTATCCTAACTAGAGTTGATAAGAGTAATGTGTTATCATCTCAAAACTGGCCAGATTGATCGGCCTAACTAGCAAAGATACCTTAACAATTTGAAAACCTTAAAAAAAATCAATTATATATAGACTACCTCTCCATTACATTTATTGGTGAAGCCATCAAAGTAAGTCATCGTCATTTTCTCTTCGAGTTTCTTGATTGACTCCATATGCTCCATCTGGTAATTTATTTTTTCCTTCTGCAAAAATAGAGCAAATCTTAAATTGGATACATTTTCATGTAAAAATAAAATATTATATTTCAACGAAAAAGTTTCATAACTAAGAAATGTTCACTCATTCCACTTTTGTGTCCTCGTGCACTTGCCAAAGGTTAAATAAGTAGTAAACCTAGATATGTCATTCATAAAATTTTGCACAATTTTAACTTATTTGATTTCAAAAAAATTAGTGGGCACAGAAAAGAAATCAATAAAATTTTAATGAAAAATGCAGGATGTGTAAGTAGTGGATTAACCTCCAAGGCTTCTGCAAAGTTTCTTTCCACCTCAAAAATTCGACATTATGCTTCTTAGTTTTATTTTCAGTAATGAGCTTGTCAACTTATATTTCAAGCTTTTAAGACACTTTTATAATCAAATTCTTCCTTTATTTTAACTTATTATCAACCTTCATAGCCTACAGAAAAATAATGTTGTAAAACAACCATAAGCTGGTTAATCTTATAACCTGTACATATACAACAAGAAACTGCAAAATTAGTAATCTTATTGCGTATTATAAGAATCGTCAATTAACAGGATGTAAGGAAAATTAGCAAATGAATTCAAGCAGCTGAAGTTTTATACACATAGAAGTTTGGATGTTAAATGAACTAGAATTATTGAGGGTACCATAGATGATCCAGATACATCAAATCATTTAAACTCTCACCGTTTATGTAAACAATATGGTACTATTGTTCTCTCATCTATGATGTGGTGAAGGGTCAATAGTCACAACTAATGAAGTTCTTGCTGAACCCGAAATATGATAAAATGCTAAAGCCATTAGGTGTAAAACATAAACTTGTAATAGTGCTTATTATAACTTCATTTATACACTAAACCATCTCAAAGCCCCATAAAAGGCATCTCACGTCCAAATGACTCTTTAAGCAATCCTGTAAGTTTTGAATCACGAACTAGAACATGAGGACTATTCCCTGCCAGTGCATTTATACACTTCCCTAATGCATTAAGTGATAGATTTATAGACTTTGCTTCCTTTAACATATGCACCTCACTCCCTACAAAAAACAAAGGATGATTCACATTACATGGAATGGTAACTTCTAAATAACCATGAGAGCTATGAGTTCCAAAAGTCATATCGAATGCTCGTATTTATAAACATGTGGTGCAAAGAATTCAAAGCATAAATGAAAAAGCATGTAAATAATTGAAGACTGTATTACAGTCATAGTGACTGCTATCCCTTTTCATCAGGAAAAAGGTCACAAATATCAAACATAAGCTCTACAGAGACCAACATAAACTTGATAGAGTGAACACCATGATTAGGCACACATGTAATACTAGAATAGTTTGAAAATGAACAACTCTTCAAGTAAATTAACCTAATGCATGATTAACTAAATTAGGAAATGCTTAAATTGTGCAAGGAACATTTACATTAAATTCAACATCACGTTTTTGACAAATGCCTCTACATAGCTACCAAGACCAGTAACTAAGAAAATAATTGTCATATTTGAATTTTATTTAGTATGTATAGTAAATATGAAAGACTCATGTACTTGCAAAAGGACAATCTTGAAATGAAAATTTTAAGAAAAATTGTCGTCATGAAACCTACATTAGTAAACCAAATTAAACCTGAAGAGTAGTTAAAGAGAATACCTGGATCAATGGCACTAGCTGTAGACATAAATCGACCTAATGTATGATTAACTAATTTAGGAAATGCTTAAATTGCGCTAGGAACATTTACATTAAATTCAATATCAGGTTTTCGATCAAGTGCCTCTATATAGCTACCCAGACCAATAGCTAAGCAAAGAATTAGTTTAGGTTTGAATTCTATTTAGTATATATAGTAAACATGAAAGACTCATATACTTCAAAAGGACAATCTTGAAATGAGAATTTTGAGAAAAATAGTAGTCATGAATCCTACATTAGTAAACCAAATTAAACTGGAAAAGTAGTTGAAGAGAATACCTGGATCAATGGCCCTAGTTATAGACAATATGATATGTTAATCTTTATACACAATTTCAGCTTTCAAGACTCGCACAACATCAAAAGGCTCTAGAGCATAAACTGATTTTGTAGCTCTTGTATTCACATATGCTAATAAATTAATTATAGGTTAATACTGATATCCATAAAAAAATCTCATCAGAAGCAGCTCGTGATCAATCATGTCCAACATCACACGAGATGACAATATCATCTTCAAATGGATGAATATAATAATCACTCATAAATGATTTTTTTGTCAATTACGATGCCTATAAATACCTTGCTTGGTTGGTGCAGCATTTTGATCCTTCTCGCTTCTTGAACCTCCTCCATCAATTCTTCCAAGTCCTCATAGCCACACCAAATGTCAAGGAGATATAAAAACAAGCTTCATACAATTCCAAAGATGAGACCCATAAAGGAGAACATGAAAAAGGACGCAATATAGAAGAAGATGGAAGAAAAAGGATGGAAAATCACAAAACCTAAGAGAAGACGTAATAGGAGAAAATCACAAAACCAATAACTGAGATAAATATCACTGAAATCAAAAGGCCTACAAAATCACCGATGCACTCGTGAAATAACAAAGAAAGAAAGATCCAAACTTTAAGAAAGATATAACATGTGGCAAACGTTTCTCTGAGAAACCAAACATAAATTAAAGATTGAAACTTCAAAGGATATAATCCCATTTTCATTACCATTGTGAAGAAAAACGGATAATGCAGGAAGTGGATCAGCTAGCTTTTTTTATCTTTATGGAATAGATGAGATAGAAAAGTAGGTGAATAATGAAGGAGAAACCTTACTCATAGAGAAAGTAGAGTATTAGGAAATAACGATGAATAGTACTCACAGATTGAGCATTTCTTCTTCCTCATCAAAGCTAAGAGGGATTTCTTCTAGTGGAAAGCTTATCATCTAGTGGATGGTAGACACTTACATCGAAAGAAAGGAGTAGAAACTGTCGCCAAGAGAGAACGAAAGGGTTTTGTGAATTCGTTTAAGGTCGAACCTTCGAGAGTTTCGGTATAGTAATAGTTTCATGGTTTTACATCATAAACTAGGGTCGTTCGAAGACAGGAACGAACTAGGGTCATTGGATTAGGACATGTAGGCACGACGATGACAATTCTCATTTGCGTTTAGTATATAACACTTAATTAAAGTTAGAAATTTAGAGAGTTTCGGTATTTTATAGTTGATGTGTATCTCAATTAAATAAAGCTATGCATCTTAACTAAATGAACTCTGATATGATTAAGACTATTTAAAGGCAAGCATTATTAATTGGTGATAGCAAGATAGATTGGAGAGTGAAGCTCATGGTCTCTCAATTAAATGAAGCTCTGACATGATTGAAACCATTTAATGGAAAGAGTTATTAATTGGTGACAATAAAAGAGATTGGAGAGTGAAGCAAGAAGAGGAGGACGACAATCGTTGGATGAATTGGATGGTTGGATTACAATTCTTCATCGTCACCCCATTCATGCTTAGTATTTAGTAATTAATGAGTCAAAAGATGAAAATAGCACATAGAACCTTAAAATTAGCACCCACAAAAATTTTGTTGTTAATTTTTTGGTTGGAGTCAATGTTGTGAATACCATACAAGACTTGATATTGGATTGAGTTCTGGTATGATACTGTACTGGTACCAGTTAATAATAGGTACCATTTCGGGTAATTTTTAAATTTATAAAATAATCCCTGAATTTTTTTAGAAATAATGAAATAGCCCACTGTCATATTATACAGTTGTACTATATACTTTATAAGTTTACATTAACCCTATTTTCAAAAATCATAATAATAAATAATAACCACAATTAATATGAAATAACAATAATTTTCAGATATTTCACATATAAATAATAAATATGAAAAAAAGATAATTATCATCATACAAATATAAAATTAAAAATCATACAAAGTATTTAAATATTATAGTTTCAACTTATAATAAATAATATTTACATCAAAAATTCAAAACATCCAATAAAAAGAATAATAAATATTTTTAACTCTCAAACTCTTACAATTTACCATAAGAGTTTGTGATGAAAAACCAACCGAATAGAAGTGAAACTTGTAACAAAAACATTTATAATTACATTACATATATAGAATTTAACATATACATCAAATATAAGTAAAATTAAAAGAAGAGGAAAAACAAAAACCTGAAACTTCATTCATTCGTCTATGGAAAGATACTCGCTATAACTACACTGACCTCATTTATTATTTGGTACAAAATCCTCATCATTGAGAAAAGTCTCACCACCATCATCATTCAAATTTAATGCACCAAATGACATGTCAATGCTTTCCCATCCAAGATTATCTTCAAAGTCGCCCACATCTACTAATCTGCCAAAAGATCGATATTATCAATGGAAATTGAATCTGTTGAACTACTTGTGCTCTTAAGAGTCTTAGTAAATAATAAAATTTAATTATAAGAAATTATATCAAAATTAATGATGATAATAACATACCTTTCCTGAAGCTTTAAATTGTAATGAATGAATATCGAGTCATTTAATCTCTTATGCTCCAATTTATTTATTTTCTTGGAATTGATGAATTCAAATTTACTTCAATTTTGTTCATAGCGTGTTGCATTCATACATTGACTTAAAATTCGAATTATAAACTTTTGCAATTCTAGAACACCACTTCCGAATTGATCCCACAAAGAAACTATAAGTTGTAAGATAACAAAAGTAGCGTTATAAAAAAATAAAGTGATAATTAATTTTCAAAAAATAAGAAAAAGGAAACAACTAATACCTGGAGAAAATTTTGCTCTTGGTCGAATAATAATCGGTAATCCAAAATCCCTAAAAGACAACTTATAAAGATCCATTTGTAAGCTTAAGAGATCTTGCGTCATTTTATGGTCAACAATTGTTGTAATAGTGAATAACATTCATTTACTAACTTTAGCTTTCTTTGTAAAATTAGGTCTGAAATATATACTAGGATTCAAAAACGCCTCAGCTGCAAACATCGAAGAAGAAAGTTGTCTTTCCCATCTCTCTCATTGATGATTGCAAGATATGGTGTGTACAAAGAATGCCTATGTTTCAAATTGACCTTGATTGCTTCCTTCGCCCTTTTTATGGCATAAAAAACCCATTATTGGCTTTTCTTTACTATCAGTAAAGCGAAGTACCCTCACCAAAGACTCACAAACTCAGATGATAAATTAACATTGAGACCAAAATTGTAGCACCCCACTCCCGTGCGACCCGAACCCGACATCGACGGTGATGTCCGAGTCCGTGCCCCGCGAGGGTGGCGTGCTAAAGCACTCAATCAAGCATAGATCGGTATACTCTTTTTTTTGAATCAATAATC
>JANVCL010000212.1:3266310-3277499 GCA_026546855.1 Erythroxylum incrassatum | reverse complement strand
ACCATGCCCACATTGCAAAAAAGCAAATCACTCACAAAGAAGATGTTGGTGGAGACCTGATATTAAATGCAAAAAATGTGGACAAATTGGGCATATGGAAAAGATTTGTAAATCACAAAATGAAGAGGCAAAAGTAGTACATCAAGAGGATGAATTATTTTGACATTAAAGCTCTGCAATTCATAAGGCAAGGAGGAGTTTGTTGGAAAATCCCTTAGGATTGCAGATTCTTGATTTTAAGAATCAGTTTAGAGATATTGATTTGATTGCTATCAAATAAATTAAATTTTATTTTATGCTAATTTAGATTAGATATTATCTGTTTTTGAATTTTAGTTAGAGAAAAACTCTATAAATTGACAAGTTTTTATTCAATAAAAATACACTGATTTACGACAAAACCTTTATTTTCTCTTATGTTTTACTCACTTATTATGCTTCAGTCCCATAAAAACAGCATTAAGACGGTCTCTACATGGGTCACTAAGAACAATCACAACGCTGAAGCGATATCTCGTACAGGATAAGTTGATATGTGGAGTTTCTGGCACCTATCTTTTCACCGTAGCTTTTAACTTATTCTATGCTTTTTGGACCAAGAAGATATTTTGAATCATTGGATTTGGAAGGCAATTTGTCTGTGGCAGTGGCAGGGTTCACAATAAATTTGCTCTTTTCTATGACTACTGGCACAAGATCATTTACTTACTAACAACGACGAATCCGAAAGCAACTCACTACAAACAGAGCTTGTCATTAGTGTAGCATCCAAGAATCCTCACTACATGTAGTGAGAGACTGCATCAAAGCTCGTCAAGTGTGGCACACATTATCTACACACATCGGTGCTACAAACTTCTTCACTATGACAAATAGAGAGTGGATCCTTAAAAATCTCCAACTGCACCGGCAAGTACTAGGACATGATTAGGCAACTATCTTTAGAATTACTTGTTGATTTCTTTAGACACAGAGAAATATGTCACTCTTTGATAATCATTTCACTTGGCCATCCTCACCAATTTATCTCATTTTGTCTTATGCAGATCAGATTCACAAGTTTACCGTGTGGCAAAGCTAAGCTGATACTGGGTACCATTCTCGCCAAGAGCAACTCATCGGTTGGCGCAAACTGCTAACTGGGTAGATAAAATCAAATACAGATGGAGCATGCAATCGTTCCCAATCCTCGGCCACAACAAGTAGCCTTATACGAGATAGTACAGACAATTAGCTTGGCGGTTTCAGTCATAATCTTGGCTAGTGCGCATCGTTGTCTACAGAACTATGGAAAGTATTTACAGGGTGGTCTCTCGCGTGAAACTAGGCTTCCACCGAATAGAACTAGAAGTAGATTCTCTCGCGGTGCACAATATCATATTATCCTCAGACAACCGCTCATTGGTTCTTAACCTCATAGTAATAGGTATCCACAACCTATTTACTTGGAGCTGGACTGTTGTTTATAGATATGTATACTGAAAGAACAACAGGTGTGCTGACTGGTTTGCTACCTATGCAGAATATTTTGATGTAGGTGTCACTTATTTTGATACTACACTGATCGGGTGTCAACGTATCTTATTAGAGGATATGTTGGGAATCCGTTTCCCCATACTCATTTTGTAATCTTTTTTGTTAGCTTCCCTTTAATAAAAAAAAAGGGAACAATCACACTTCTCTGACGACCATAACATACGTTAATAAGATTAAATATTTCAGCGTGACATTGGTCTGCATGGGAAAAGAATCATTAAATATAAATCAATTTGTTCACACGGTAAAAGTTGTTTGTTTTGATATATGAATTCAAAAGACAAAAAGCGTTTGGTGAATATTCCACACGTCTAAGTTCCTCGTGCCACGCGTTTTTAGAAGTCCTCATTGCTGCTTTTCCATGTTTGACTGTGTTTTTGAACGGGAGTATATTAGTAGAGCATTTTTTAGTAAAATTTTTATAAGAAGAAATTTTTTAAAAAGTTAATTAACTGTTTAGTTGTCATTTCAAAAAAAGTTTTTTAAAAAGAGTTTCATGCAGTAGATTGTTTGGCAACATAAAAGTAAAAAGTATTTTTAATTTTAACTATATTTTATTTTATAATAAAAATTATTTATGTATATAAATATTATTTAAAATATATTAAACAATATGCAAAGCACAATATGTTAATTATTATATAATTTTAAACCATAAAAAAATAAAAATAAAAATATATTTAACAAAATCTTTTATATAGATTGTAATATAAGTAAAATTAATATAAAAATAAATATTAAAACATATAAAAAATTAAAATAATATTATATAAATCTCAAAATAAATGTGAAGATGTGTTTGTGAGTATTGTGGAAATTATATGTAAAAATATAAAGGTAAAGGGGACTAAAAAATAGGCTCATTAATTTATCTGAAAAATCTAACTAAAAAAATACTTTTTTTAAAAGCTCCAAATTTGAACTTATCAAAAGGCAGTATTTTAGCATCTAAAAAAACTATTTTTATGAAAAAAGTGAATTTAGATTTTACAGTCAAACACTTATTTTTTCTAAAAGCAGCTTTTACAGTAAAAAAATACTTATTCACCCTCAAAAAATTGAAACAAACAAGCACTTCAAATATATGATGACTTTTGTGGTATATATAAAAATTATGTAATCAGGAACACGAAAATATAATAAAAGTTTTCTATGTTAATGATATTAAGATTATAAAATTTTATTAATTAAGAAAATATTAATCAATCATAAAATAATTTAACTTATTAATTTAAGTCTTCAAACCTTTAAAAAAATTATATAATTAATTCCGTTGCGAGTATAAGAAATTTCATCTTAGTTAACGAAATGACCAATCATGATGTTTGAAAAGAAGGATAAAAACTAAAACATCCATTATTCCCAATTTATAGCTAGGCTTTGTAAAATAGTATTATTAACAATTAAGAAACAAAGTAAGGAACATAAACTCTTAGCAAAGAAGAAAGCATTTTTACAAGGCTAATTAAGTGGAATATACATAAGGGTAAATAAGGAATTACCTCTCAAATTCAAATATCAAAACAAAATCAAAATCTTGGGCAAACCTAAAGCACAAGGTTCTCCGAGAATTGAAAATCGAGATGGAGTCATCAATGCACTCAATTTTTTATTTGTACGTTGCAAAAAAATTGTTGTGCTAGTAATCGTATAAATAATGGAATCAATTAAGTAAATAAAGCAAAAATAGTTGAAGGACACCAAAAAAAATGTAAAAAATTTTATGTGAAACTTGAGTGTAAGGAGAAAACTCACAGGACAAAATGAGCCTGAAAATATAAATTACAAGTGTTTTCACTCTCTCTCTCTTACAAACTCCTAAGACTAATGAACCTTAGGATAAGAAACTTATATAAAGTAAAAATTTGAAAATAGTGTCAAAAAAGAAAAGAAAATCTAACCCAGTGGGTTGGTGTAGGTGGTACATGCCTTCGTCGCTTAACCAAGTAGTCGGAGGTTCGAATCCTACCCTTGGAAATGCAGCAAGCTCCTGGCCAGCTGTAGCCCTCCCATGTTGGAGATGTTCCCGCAACGAAGAGATTAGTCACTAATTCCGTCGGTGGATATTCTGAGTGCACCCAAAAAAAAGAATCTCTACATAATAGTAATCTTGAAGGCTTAAGTTATTATTCTAATAGAGATTATTTTCATAATTCGAACTCGCGACTTTCTGGTCACTAATAAATAGTTTTACTAGCTGCTTCAATTTTCTATGGTAAAATTACAGAACTTTGGGATTCAAAAATTGTTGATCATATATAAATTACAATCTGAAACTTAACTCAATCCCTTTGACGAAAATTAATTATACTTATTAGGGTTATACACAGATGACTAACACATCTTCAACTTTTAATTAACAGATTGAATCTTGACGACCACACAAGCAGATTGAACAAATAATATCCAAAACCTCCCCTTCTAAGTATGAAAATAGTATGACATAGAGGGAAAAGTCCTTGAGAGCCGGCTGCTTCTATGCAAACTAGTCAAAGCTCTTACATTTCCCCCAAACTTCTAGCTGGAGAAACTTGGCAGTCTTGCTTCAAATCTTTTTGTTTATATAACAGCTTTTCCAATTGCAATATGCATTGACAAAGGAGAAATAGATACTTCCATTGAAGAATGTGGTGGTGATATTAATTGCTAGAAGAACCTGCGCGCAGAAGACAAGCATCAGACATGGAAAAAGCAGTTGCGAATCGATTTCTGGCTCTGTTACTGATAGTTATTTTCACGATCAATATTTTAGGCTGCAGAGCAGAGGCACTTGGTTCGAAGAAGCTTGAGAATCGCATTCTTTTACGTGAACTTGGCTATACCAAGTCCAAACTTGCTTATTTTCAGGAGCTGACGAAGACAACACCTACTTATCGAGCTAGGGCACCTTCAAGACCAAATCCAACCATCACAGCAACTCCACCATCGATTAGCTAGGGCATGTGCTTTTTTCCTTGTTCTTTGTTGGCTTTTTGAGCATTGATTCTGATTTAGCTACCATTAAACTTTGGAGTTGGGGATATCCTCGAAAAACAAAAATATCTTTTCATGTTCATTTTTTATTTGCTTTTTAATATTTTTTTTACTGAAACTGTGAATTGTTTTTATGTTTGAATCAAATAAATAAGAGACTTTTGTAATGTATATATTAATTTTTTAATGTGTTACTTAATTATAAAATAATTTAATAAAACATTTTAGAATTAACTCTAGTCTTTCGTAGTAAATTTCTATCCTTAAAAACAAAGTCACAAGTTCCTCTTAAATAAAATATAAATTAATCATTATTAGTAGAGAATTAATTTTTACTTGTGTTTTTGTCCTTTGATAGATTTAATTGATTACTTTAAATTGTTTGAGGAGCACAAATCCAATTCTACTCAAGAAACTTTAGTTTTCTTTTTTAAAAACCAAATATCTCTCCGTTTTTATTTTTTCAGGTAACATTCATATTCAGAATTTTTTAATTATTGTGAAAATAAATATTTAGAAATGAAATCAGTTAAAAAGAAAACTATAGTGTACATCAACCTTCACATTAAAATTTTGCATTTCTTTTCCAGAGCTCGACATATATAATTTAAAATATGAAAATATATATTATTTTCTTGAAAATAGAACAAGCAATAATTTCATAATCCAATCGATACATACACATATTTTTTATACTATTATATTGGATTCATTTTAATTTAAAGATGACGGTCGGCTGGGTCGGGAACTTGAATCCGACTTGAGGCCCAATTAGGTCTAAACCTGAGTTCGAATCGGAGCCCAATCTAAGTTGTATTTAAAATTAAAAATGTAAAAATAACACTATTTTGCTTATACGTATATAATCTCTTATCAGGTTGGGCTTAGGTAGCCTAAACCCGAGCTTCACCTAAGGTCCAATTAATTTGAGTTTAACCCATTGTTTTAAAAACCGAACTAGATCGGTAGGTCCTACCAGTTCGATCAGTGACTGGTCAACTATCCAGTCCCTTTCACTCCTAAAAATCAATCCTTAATTGAACCAGTAAGAACCGGTCAAAACTGATCAATTGATCGGTCGACCGGTCCGACCATTGGTTAAATGAATTTTTTACTTATTTTTTATTTTTTGGTATATTTTTGTATTTTTTAATATTACAAATATTATATATAATTAAATATAATTATTGTATTGACTGGTCAAATCGGTAACCAATAAAATCTCCGATTTGATGTCCGATCCGAATTGCAAAACCTTGTTTTAACCCGTTGATCTTTGTTGACTGGATGGCCTGACCCAAATGTTATTTCCATTTTCACAAGGCCATATCATCTCTAATATTAAGAACTCAGAAACTAAGAGCAAGCATATACTGAACTGAAATTTCAGGCGTGAATATCACTCTCCACCAGTATCGAGTAGTGTCGGTTTTTGTATTTTTAATTTTAGAAAAAAGTTCAGGCCAGACTACCTCAAGCACGGGCCCCAACTGCAGGACGTACGAATACACCGGAAGACCTTCAGATCACCTGTACCCAAACAATGAATGGCTGAGATGTAAGGGAACAGAGAGCACAGAGTATTTGGGTACAGAGGAATCCGTCCCCACAGGAAGTGGAGTCCAGCTGCGTAATTGTTCCAGCGCTCAAGTCAATATCAGAGCTTAGTGCAGAAAGCTGTGAGCAAAAGAAAAAGATATTCTAGCTTTTTTAGAAATCTCAAGCCCGTTTTGGAATAGTGCGATGTTGGCGACTAGTCACTGTACCAGCATATTCTCAAGCGTTGTGATTGAGGACTCGACAACACGATCAATCAACCGCAGGCCCCATCTTCCTTGACTTATGATTCACAAACCAACAAATGGAGCCTCCTTTCTTGACAGAGTACGAATATGAAAAAACCACTTTTCCCACTTCTTAAGACCACCAGGACTTCATAGTCAGGGCTCAAAATGAGAGGAAAGCTCTTGGAGACATACAGCTTGAATTAATCGCGGTAACATTTCTGAAGCTTTCTCCATTTGTCTTAGGAGCTTAATCACTTGTATAATGTCAAATCCAACTCCAAAAAGATTTTTGGTTGTCTTCGCGATCGCAATATTCGTCACTTTAACCAGCAGAACAGAGGCAGCAGTGACGTCCGTGGCTACTCGGACTCCAAAGAAGCTTGATAGCCGCCTGCTTTTACGTGAACTAGGCTATTCCCAATCAAAGCTAGCTTACTTCCGGCGATTGAAGGAATCACCAACCTTTGGCTTAAGAGCACCTTCAGGACCGAGTCGTGTATACACGATACCGTATGCACCACCCCCTCCAATCCATCACTCTTAGAAATAAATTTCACCTTTAGAATTATTTAGCAATTTTAAAGCAGTGGAATGGTCAAATCTTAATGTTGTCTCAAAATTATATATGTTTAGATTGAAATAAATTTAACTTTGGGCCATTTATAGTTATTTAAAGCAGTGGAATGGTCATGTTTCTATTTTACAGATTTAATGGTGTGATTGGAAGTATTTCTCTCTTTATATTCTAATATTACGTGACTTTAGGTTGGTTAGTTTAAATTTCTTCATTATCTTTACATATAATCATGCCATGTTTTATTTTATGTTATAGAGTTAAGAATATAAGTTCTATTCTTTAATTGTTTTTACGAGTGTGTAGGTATTTTTTAGCTTATTATTTTCTGATAAAATGGTGTCAGAGGCTACTATCACATCAAAAGAAGTTTCTATATCTTTCTACCATCAACTCACCAAATTCGACTATAAGAATTGGATATTTAAGGGAGAAGCAGAATCTTAGAGCAACTAGTAAAAATTTCTTTTTTTAAACCAGAAGGTTCAATTTATAGTTAAGATGAAGACTATTCTTAGTTTATAAGGTATAAAGTCTATGAAACGTAGTTAATAAAAGCTATATAGAGCCTCAAGACAAGGCAAAATTTGACTTGAGTCCAAAAAGAAGTCCCGTAGAAGCAAAAGAAGATAGATCATAATGCAGTTAACATCATTAATCAAGGTTTGTGTGGAGAGATGTTCAAGAAAATAGTTAATGAAATCATATCAAGGAAGGCATAGCAAACTTAACAAAATTTGGTGATAATTGACGAGGTGAAGAAGGTATGACTTAAGGATTGAATTTGAGACACTTTCAATGAAGGATGGAGAATTTATTTTAGAGTAAGAGTCATAGGAGTAGTGTATCCTATCCAGTAAATAGAAACCAGTCAAGATGTTCAAGTTGTGGAGGTCGTGTAATCTCTGAACTCAAAATTCATTGATATAGTAATGGCTATTGAAGAGTTTAAAGATGTAAGTAGTATAACTATAAACAAGTTAATTTGATCTTTACTAGCTCGTGAAGAAAAAAATGAATCCTGAAATAAAGGATATAGCATCCGAACAAGCCTTGCGAATAAAGTTGTCCTAAAGTCAAAAAACAATTACATTAAGCAAAGTAGAAAAAGACAATTTCATATATATAGAAGTAGATATGGCCACGGGTTATGGACACGCACGGAATCAAGGGAGAGGAAGATATGAACAAGATGTCTTCTAGTGAAAATTAACTTTAAAATTTTAACATGGGTCAAGGAAAAAAAAGAGAGAAATGAAGAGGCAGACGCAATTTTGACATAAATAAAATAGCTTATGTACCCTGATAATGTAGCTAGTAATTACATGCTGTCTGATAAAACTAAATTTGTAGGACTAGATACCGAATGGACCGGGACCGTACAATTTGGTGATAATACAACGGTGAAGATTAAAGGCAAATATGTGATTTTGTTTAAGAGCAAAACAACGTTATAAGCTTATCACTAACGTTTTCTTTATTCTATGATTAAAAAATCACATTTTAAGCATTAATCAACTCTTGGACAAAATTCATATGGAGAGTTGAAAGATAGATGAAGCAGAGAATTATTTTTTTTATTTTTATAAGAAAATTGTACAGCTATTTATACAATTGATGAAAGTATAAACATGGAAATATAATTATAAAGTAGAAGATTTCAAGACTAAAATTATGTTGCCGAAATCATGGAATTTAACTTTTGTTGTTGAATCAAAGGCATGCGTTATCATCCCCTCTCAAGCTTAAGGTGGAAGCAACAGTGAGCTTGTCTCGCAGCTAGCAAAAAGTTGTTGTAGTTAAGGATTTGGTCATGATATCATCAATTTATTCCTTGGCTGAAATGTGTCAAACGAAGAGAGCTTTCTTAGTGGCCAAATCACAAACAAAATGAATATCTATTTCAATGTGTTTGGTGCGAGCATGAGCAATAGGACCAACAGTGAGAACAGTGGCACCAAGATTGTCACATCATAGTATTGGTGGTGGGGTGGAAAGACCAATTTCATGAAGAAATGATGTAATCCAACATATTTCTGTTAAAGCAAGTGCAATACTTCAATATTCAACTTCAGTACTAGAGCGAGCAACTGCAAGTTGTTTTTTAGCACTCCAAAAAATAAGATTAGGACCTAAGTAAACATAATAACTAGAGGTGGAGCAATGATCATCGGGGTATCCTGCCCAGTCAGCATCATGATAGGTTGCGAGGTCAGTGTTGGTGATTTTATGAAGTGTAAACCATAAAAGATGGTGGAACGTAGATACTAGAAGATTTGATTAATAACTGTCCAGTGAACATTACTAGGACAATGTAAGAATTGGGAGACTTTGTTGACTGTAAATTGAATATCAAGATGGGTGGGGCAAAGATATTGAAAGGCACCAACGGTGCATTCAATTGAGATTGAAAGTGAGATTCTATGATTTTGGAGAGGGGTAAAGTGGGAGTCATCAGAGTTAGTGTGAGTTTAGATTGATCAAGATTTGTATGAGAAAGGAGGCTTTCGATATATTTGGTTTGGATAAGGAGAAGTCCGTTTGGTGTGGTAGTGATTTCAATTCCAAAAAAGTATTGAAGGGGACCCAAATCTTTGATGGAGAATGTGTTATATAGATTATCTATGAGAGTGGTAATGAAGGATTGGGAGGAGTCAATAATTAGGATATCATCCACATAAACCAAAATAAAAGTGGTATAAGTGGAAGTGGTGTGAATGAAGAGAGAGGTACCAAATTTGGATTAAGTAAACTAGAGGTACAAAATAAAATTTTAGAATTACCTCTAGTCTTTTATAGTCAATTTCTATCCTGAAAAAATAAAAACAAAGTCACAAGTTCCTCTTAAATAAAATATAAATTAATTATTATTGCTGGAAAATTAATTTTTATTTGTTTTTTTTGTCCTTTGATAGATTTAATTGATTACTTTAAATTATTTGAGGAGCACAAATCCAATTCTACTCAATATCTCTCTGTTTTCATTTTTTCAGTTCACATTTATATTCAGAGTTTTTTAGTTATTGTGAAAATAAATATTTAGAAATGAAATCAGTTAAAAAGAAAACTATAGTTTACATAACATTGAGATATGTGCAACTTCACATTAAAATTTTGCATTTCTTTTCCGGAGCTTGGCATATATAATTTAAAATATGAAAAAAAAATATTTTCTTAAAAATAGAACAAGCAATAATTTCATAATGCAATCGATACATACACAGATATTTTTTATATTGGAGTCATTTTAATTTAAAGATGATGGTGGGCTGGGTTTGAAGCCTGAATCCGACATGAGGCCCAATTGATCTAAGTCTAAACTTGAGTTCAATTTGAGCTGTTTTTAAAAATTAAAAACATGAAAATGACATTATTTTGTTTATATGCATATAACCTCTCGTCGGGTTGAGCCTAGGTAGTTAAAGCTAAACCTGAGTCTCACCTAAGGTATAATTAATTCGAGTCTGATCCGTTGATCTTAGTTGACCGGATGGGTTTGGACCCAAATGTTATTTCCATTTACACAAGGCCATGTCATCTCTAATATTAAGAACTCAGAAACGAAGAGCAAGCATGTATACTAAACTGAAATTTCAGGCTTGAATATCACTCTCCACCGGTATCGAGGAGTGTCGGCTTTTGCATTTTTAATTTTAGAAAAAAGTTCAGGCCATGCTACCTCAAACCCGGGCCCCAACTGCAGGACGTCCGAATACACTGGTAGTGGAGTCCAGCTGCGTGATTATTCCAGCGCTCAAGTCAATATCAGAGCTTAGTGCAGAAAGCTGAGAGCAAAAGAATAAGATATTCTAACTTTTCTAGAAATCTCAAGCCCGTTACGGAGAGTTCAGATCTTCTATCTAGTTATACTCTGTCTTATTCTGTCTTACAAAATCTCAGCCATTTATTTTGCAAGGCCCTACGTGAATTTCACGCGAGACCCATATAAATAAATGACTGAGATTTAATGGATATAATAAAACATGATAATAGTGGACAAAGAATCTAGACTCCTTTATAAGATAGTGCGATTTTGACGACTAGTCACTGTGTCAGCATATTCTCAAGCGTTGTGATTGATGACTCGACAACACGATCAATTAACCGCAGGCGGCAGGCCCCATCTTCCTTGACTTATGATCACAAACCAACAAATGGAGCCTCCTTTCTTGACAGACTACGAATATGAAAAAACTACTTTTCCCCCTTCTTAAGACCACCAGGACTTCATGGTCGGGGCTCAAAAGGAGAGGAAAATTCTTGGAGACATACAGCTTGAATTAATCGCGGTAACATTTCTGAAGCTTTCTCCATTTGTC
>JANVCL010000212.1:3252670-3266210 GCA_026546855.1 Erythroxylum incrassatum | reverse complement strand
GCTCTCCATCCTCAGTTAAAAGACAGTATGCAATATTGCTCTCCATAATATAATCAGAGTGATAGCTCGGTGCTTTTCTTGTGCGAGTTGAACTCCGAGTATTTGAAACATCAAATTCGACTGGTTCTTACTCCTCGTGCTCTGGTGCAGCTTTAAAAGAATTATTTTGATCAAATTCTATTTCCACCTGTACTGTTGGAGTCTCTGAATTCTCTTTTGACATGCTAACATATTCTGTTTGCTCTTAATCATTATCTTCCAAGAAAATAACATCTCTGCAGATAACAATCTTGTGGGCAGTGAGATCCCACAGACAATACCCCTTTACTGCTTTAGTATATCCCAAGAAACTACATCTTCTGGATTTTAGGTCCAACTTCGTAGTTTCTTGGGCATTGAACATCACATAGGCAGGACTTCCAAATATATGGAGGTTGGAATAATCCACTAGTTTACCAGTCCACATCTCCATCGGTGTCTTCAACTCAATTGTAGTTGATGGAGCTCGATTCACCACATAACAAGCGGTATTGACTGCTTCTACCCAAAATTTCTTATATAAGCTTGAAGTTCTCAACATCGCTCTTGTTCTTTCCAACGAAGTTCTATTCATCCACTCTGCTACTTCATTTTGTTGAGGAGTGTATGCCATTGTGAACTGTCTTTTGATGCCTTCTTGCTTACAGAATTCATCAAATTCTTTACGAGTATATTTACCTCCATTATCTGAGCGTAAACACTTGATCTTTTTATCATATTTGAGTTTTACCTGCTCTTTGTAAAATTTAAAAGTTGGAAACACACCTACCTTCCTCTTGATAGGAAACACCCAGCATCTCCTCAAATAATCATCAATGAATGATACAAAGAAAATTGCTCCTCCTAGGGACGTAACTGGTGCTTGCCATATATCAAAATGAATCAATTATAGAATTTCTTTGTTTCTGAACTTTAATGTGTTGAACTTCAATCGATGCTGCTTACTCATAATATAATGCTCACAGAATAGTGATACTTTTGTGAGACCTGGAATTAGATTCTTCTTTGCAAGTATCTTCATTCCTTATTCTGACATATGTCCAAGCTTTTTATGCCACGTCATTGCAAATTTGTCATCTGGACTAGTCACCGCAATGAATGCTTCTCCTTCTTGCAAAGTTACTTCCTTCAGTATGTACAGATTTGCAACATTCTTCTTTCCTTTTATAAATACCAACGCTCCTTTAATCATTTTTATGATTTTGTTTTGAATCTCAAATTTGAAATCGAGATCATCCAGTTTTCCTATAGACAACAAATTCTTCTTCAAGCCCTTTACATGTTGCACTTTTTTAGTAGTCTGAGTTGTTCCATCATACATTTTTAATTTGATGGAGCTGATACCAACGATCTTCAGAGCTTGATCATTACAGTTGTATACAAATCCCCCAGAGACAGATTCATATTGATGGAACTATTCTCTTCGAGAGGTCATATGAAAAGTAGCTGCTGAATCGAGAAGCCATACTTCAACAAATCTTCTCTTACCTCCATTAGTCGTTATCGCTTCACAAACCATTGCACCTCCATCATCTGAAGTATTTGCCGCATTTCCTTGAGGAATAGAATGTTTCTTATTCAGATTCCAACAATCCTTCTTCATGTGCCCTTTCTTGCCACAATTGTTGCACTTGAAATTCTTCTTACTCCTGAATTTTGATCTACCATGACTATGATTCCCACTTAGGCAACGTTTCATTGATCTTCCTCTCGTCACCACCAAGGCTGCTGCTTGTTGCAAATTTGTCAGTCTGTCTTCCTTACTTTTGCACTGACTCTCTTCCTTTAGAATAACAGCCACAATATTGCCAAAGACTAGAGTGTCTGTGTTGTTTGTTAAATTGATGATGAGTTGATCATACGAATCTGGTAGACTTTGAAGTATAAGTTTCGCAAGTTCACTTATCTCTATTATGTGCCCTAAAGATGCGAGTTGGAAAAATAGAGTATTTAAAGAATTTAAGTGCTCCGTCATTGAAGTGGATTCCGTCATGCCTAAAATCTATAGTTTCCTCTTCAGAAAAATTTTGTTGCAGAGTAATTTGGTCTCGTATAATTTTGTGAGATGATCATAAATCTCTTTTGTTGTCTTCTTCCCCTCTATACTTGACAACACCACATCTGCTAGTGCCAGATGTGGTGTTGTCAAGATGAAGATTTGTAATATCATTCCCATCCATCTCATTCCACTTATTATCATCTGTGATTGTTGTCGGCCTTTCGTTGATGACTGCTAAACAATTATCTTTTCTAAAGATAAACTTCATTTTCAACTTCCACAATGAGAAATTACTCCCATTGAACCTTTTAATATCAAAACTTGTTGTCATTGCTTCTATCACAAACAGAATTCTAGCTCCTACTTTTTCAAGTGAATAGTATCTATATGTATCAATAGTACTTGTACGTATAATTAGTTCTATATATATGTGAATAGTACTGCATGCATATATATGAATAGTACCGTACATGTGAATAGTGTTGTATGCTTGAATTACAATTGCTGCATAGTTTAAAGCAAAAATAAATGCATGAACAGTTGTCACCTTTTGTGGTTATTATTTACCAACTTTTACTGTGCTCACCCGAACTCCGAACAGATTACGCAAAAAAATTCGTCGTAATTTTCTTACCTCGATTTGATACCAATTGTTGTAAAAATTGACTAGATTAATTAAAGCAGGTTTACAATTAAATAGGACTGAAGGAAGAGTAATAAATAGACATATTTTATGTGAAAAAACTCCTAAATTAGGGTAAAAAACTACGAACAAGGATAGAAAAATTTCACTATGAAATTTAAGAGTGTAACCTCTCTCTATTTTACAAAAAGAAACACTAACTTTCTTACTAAATAGGAAAAACACTATCTAAACTTTTGTAGAGATTTAATAGAAGAAGAGATTTCTGGAATATTAGAAAGCTGATATGGGACGGCTTATTTATAGGCTTCTCATACGTGTACACCCAACTGTGGATAGACTATGCACAACCGGCCTCCTTTTTTTCTTACTATTTCTGACTTTGTGCAATCGGTTGCCTTCTTTCTTGACTTTGGTATAATCAGCAGCAACATGGTATTTCCAAAATCATTAGAAGATTCATCAATTGGATGTGAAGTCTACTTCTCTTAATGAATATTTAAAGGAAAAAGTCTATATCAAGTTACCAAGGAGATATGTTATTAAAGGCTAACAAGATAAAGTGTTAAAAGTTAAAGAAGACTATATAGAATTGAACAAGCTCCTAAGAGCTTGGAATAACTTCCTTGATAATTATTTTCAAGAGAATGGTTTTCCTATATGCTTATATGAATTTGCTATTTATGTTAAAAATGATAAAGATGATTTGTTATTTGTTTGTATCTATATGAATCATCTTATCTTCACATACAACAATTTAAAGAGTTCAAAGATTCTATATCCCAAAAGTTTTAATAATTAGGAATCAAGGTAACAAGAAGGTTATACAAATGAGGTGCTTAAGAAGTTCAGGATGTTGGACTCAAAGTGGGGTTAACATTAAAAAAAAGTATTGCTAGATTTATTTTCTCTTCAGGTCGTAATGCAATCTCTTGGTATTTAGATAAATAACCCATAGTCACACTCTTTATGTGACAAAATATATTACAACTACTTCGAGTAAGAACTTAACTTAAAATTGAAAATTTGAATTTTTTTAAATTTCAATCTGGAATTCAATTTGACGGTAATTTGTCAATTGTTGCCATTCCTAATTTTGTTGCTTAAACATATTAACGAACAAAACTGTTACCTGAGCTTTTAACTACAATAACGGATAGGATGGGGTAGGGGCCAAAAGCACGGCTCTGTCAGCTCATCCATATGGCTTCCATATTTTCTTCTCTTCTTCCCACACCCCCACCGCATATCGACCCTTCCGGCAACCGCAACCACCAACAGAACCCCTCTCTGTTTACTCTCTTACCACCCCCAGAACCCACCCTCAAAACCCCTTCAATCCGTTCTCGCCTCAGCAGACTCTGCCAAGAGGGTCAACCTCACCTTGCGCACCAACTGTTTGACACAATACCCCGGCCAACGACCGTTCTCTGGAACACTATCATCATTGGCTTTATCTGCAACAATATGCCCCTTGAAGCTCTTTTATTCTACTCCCGACTTAAGAATTCGCCTCCTCCTATCAAATGCGATTCCTACACATACTCTTCTGTACTAAAGGCATGTGCTGACACTCGCGAGTTAATGATTGGTAAAGCCATTCATTGCCATTTTGTTCGGGGTTTGTCGTACCCTAGTAGAATTGTGTATAATTCTCTTTTGAATATGTACTCTGCTTGCTTAAGTCAGGTGGGTTGTTTGAACGCGTTTGATTTCTCCAAGTATGATGTTGTGCGTAAAGTTTTTGGCGCTATGCGAAAGAGAGATGTTGTTGCTTGGAACACTATGGTTTCTTGGTATGTGAAGACTAAAAGGCATGTCAATGCTGTCAGGCAATTTAGGCTGATGATGAAAATGGGAATTAAACCAACTGTCGTTAGTTTTGTTAATGTTTTTCCTGCTTTGTCAGATATTGGAGATTATAAGAATGCGAATGTTCTTTATGGAATGCTTATTAAATTGGGTGCTGAATATGCAAATGACATGTTTGCTGTGAGCTCCGCCATATCCTTGTATGCAGAACTTGGTTGCGTTGATTCTGCCAGAAAAGTTTTTGATTGTTCTCTGGAGATGAATGCCGAGGTCTGGAACACTATGATTGGCGCGTACATCCAAAATAATTGTCCCCTTGAGGCCATTGATGTTTTTCTTCAAGCTAAGGAAACAGAACACACTGTTCTTGATGATGTAACCTTTCTTTTAGCCTTAACAGCAGCTTCTCATTTACATTGTTTAAAATTGGCGCAACAACTCCATGCCTGCGTGATCAAGACTCTAAAAGTATTACCAATATTAATAATGAATGCAATCATGGTCATGTACTCAAGGTCCGGTGATGTTCACTCATCATTCAATGTTTTCGAAAAGATGCAGGAAAGAGATATTGTCTCATGGAACACCATAATCTCTGCTTTTGTACAGAATGGTTTTGATGAGGAAGCCTTGATGCTTGCACATGAAATGCAGAAGCAAAAGATTAAGCCTGATTCTGTGACTGTAACTGCCCTACTTTCTGCAGCATCTAATCTTAAAAACAAAAATGTTGCAAAGCAGTCCCATGCTTATCTTCTTAGGCAGGGCATAAGTTTCGAAGGCATGGACAGTTATTTGATAGACATGTATGCTAAATCTGGTCTTATTAGGACCTCAGAACTGATTTTTGCTAAGAGCTCTGTGAACAGTAGGGATCAAGCCATCTGGAATGCCATGATTGTTGGGTACACACGTTATGGGCTTACTGAAGAAGCATTTTTTACCATAAGAAAGATGATTGAACAAAAGATTATGCCTAATGCTGTGACTTTAGCATCCATTCTTCCAGCTTGTAATTTAGCAGGAGATATAGATTTGGGGAAGCAGATCCACGGAGTTTCCTTTCGTTATTTGTTGGCTGAAAGTATCTTTGTAAACACTGCCCTTGTTGACATGTACTCTAAATCGGGTGCAATCAATAATGCTGAAAGTGTATTCATGTCAGCCACAGAGAAAAATTCTGTTACATATACAACTATGATATTGGGTTATGGTCAAAATGGGATGGGTGAGAAAGCCCTCTCTTTGTTTCACTCAATGAAGAAGTCTGACATCAAACCTGACACTGTTACCTTTGTTGCAGTCTTGTCAGCTTGCAGTTATGCAGGTTTGGTTGATGAAGGTCTCAAAATATTTCAGTCAATGGAGAGAGAGTTTGGTATTCGACCATTGATTCAACACTATTGTTGCGTTGCAGACATGTTAGGGAAGGCTGGGAGGGTTGTGGAAGCGTACGAGTTTGTTAACCAATTGGGTGAAGATGGTAATGTGTTGGAAATCTGGGGTTCAGTGCTTGGGGCTTGCAGACTTCATGGGTATACTGAATTAGGAGAAGAAGTTGCAAAGAAGTTGCTTGAAATAGATTCAGCAGATAGCTTGGCAGGGTATCAAGTTTTGCTCTCCAATATATATGCTGAGGAGGGAAACTGGAAAGATGTTGATAAAGTGAGGAATGAGATGAGGGAAAAAGGTCTGCAAAAGGAGGCTGGCAGTAGTTGGATTAATATCGGAGGTCAAATCACCCGTTTTATCTCAAAAGATCAAGACCATCCTCAGTGTGATCAAATATATAAAATGTTGAAACAATTGACTCAGGAAATGAAAGATACTCATCATGATTCTTGTCTTAATTTTCATGAAGCATGAGGGATATATCTTACTTGCTTGGATCTTAGGTGGAATTGTTGTTTGACAAATGATGGAAAAAGATTGAATATATGCTTGCAAATGCTGCTTCATTTTTATAGTTTGGCCATCGTGGTTGATAACTGTGACATTGGAAATTTTGTTGAGATTTCTTGGTTGGGTTTCTGGAGCAACTCTGCAATATACTTGAAGCGGATCAAACTATGGGATGCCTTTCATGCCTGATATTAACATGGTGTCAGGTGTAAGTTTTGGTTTGTCGGACCAGCCATCAGTACCCTAGTGGTTACTTAGTCAAATCATTGAGGTCAGTAGTTTTAAATAGATGAGCCTTTACATTCTAGTAATTTTTGTTTCAATGAATTATTGTTTGCGGAATGTCTTTCTTATTGCATGTACTTCCTCTGATCAACAATCCTTCCTCTTGGGTATTGAACGTTCTGCATGCAGTAATACAGTTTGAATTCATGCAGTCAGACCAATCAATCATTGAGACACTCTGGAAATAGATTCCTGGGCATGTGTTTTGATCTTATGGTAAGTGATGCCTTGTTATTCGTTTGCCTTCCTATAGTAACTGTGCCTTATTTTTATCTTCCAGAGATGCTAAATTTGCTTTGGTACATTGTTCTTTTCCTAGAACATTATTGCTGTACTTTCCCTTTTGGTTTTTGATAAAGCAGATGAGCTATGATATAGACTAGCAAAAGTATTTCATGTTCTTTCATATTTCAACATGCATCATGTTCATTTCCTAATGAAATATTTTAGAAAGAATGTTAGAGAGATGACATGACTATATTATTGTTTTTAGATCTCTCACTTTACTTTTCGCCGGATCTACTTGAAGAGATGCCGATATTGTCAAAGCTGAAATGTTTGACAATGCAGCGAATTTAATTTGAAATATAGTCAAATGAATAATTGCACAACATATCAAGGGTGAGAAATATGTGAGTAAAATTGGTCTTTGAATATCAAGCCTGCATGTGATAACACAGAAACTAGTAATAGTTGAATTTGTGAAGTTTCGTACCAAAGAAAATATCCACTTTGAGAGTTCTTGTTCCATGGATAAGCAAACAATTCTGAGCTGACCATGTTGATGGTCATATGTTCTTTTTTTTTTCCAGATCAATTCCTACCTATGCTGTTGAACAACCACGTGTTTATATTATTTCCGAGTTTGCTTGACCACATTGATGACCATTCTATATTACTTTTGCCTCCCATGTGTATTACCACTGAGCTATGTATGGTGCATCATTATGAGTGTCAAAATTTGCAGTATGAACCATTGAACAATTCTCCCTCCATATTTGTGAATTTTTTTATCCTTGCTGTATGTATATGTGGTACATATAATATCTCAGTCTGATACAGACTTAGACCTTAATGATTGCCACTGCCTACTTATAAGGTCTTTATTTCTTTGTCCTTGTTAGATAAAAGATTCTCAACCAGACAGCTGAAACCTGGCGTTTCATCAAGTTGGCTTGTTTCCATAAGTCTCAAAATGTAATTTGAGAAGGTAACTAAGGATAAAAGATTGAATTGTGTTTATGCATACTGGTTTATATGGTTACATTTGGCTTAGCTTGATCATGACTTTGATATTGACCGAGATATTGGGCATGCTTCACAGGCTCCTAGTGCTTTGGCAAATGATCAAGCATCCTAGAAGCAAACTGTCATAGCAAATGTTGCTTGGATGTCGGAGATGCTGTCTTCAGATCCCAACAGGCCACTTTGAGGTCTGTATCAAATCCAAATCGTTGTTAAAAATCGTAACAGATAGTTTCCTTGGTAATTAAATAATCCTAGAGACATTCGTTAGTTGGCGAAGGGCTCCACTTGATTGGATAAGACTCAATACGGATGGTGCATATAAAGCAACATCCTCGCGAGCTTCAGCCGGGGGAATAATTCGCGACAACACGGGAACTTGGATAGGAGGCTTTGCACACAACATAGGCGTCTACACCGCCGTTTGCGCAGAACTATGGGGGGTATTTACTTGATTACAACTTGTATAGGATCTTGGTTACTGGCAAGTAGAGTTAGATGTAGACTCCCTGATAGTTATTAACATATCATCCTCCTCGAATGATCAACCAATCCAGTATAATTCTCTACTACTAGGAATTCAAAATCTAATAGCCACAGAATGGGTTATGAAGGCTAGACATGTGTACTGAGAAGCTAGTCGAGATGCGGATTGGTTGGCTACTTATGCCACTTCACTAGAACTTTGGCATTCATATATTTCAAAACTCACTTGTGGGTTGTCTCTCTATCCTCCTAGAGGAAATTTTGGGAGTGACCCTTTCCGCATAGTTAGTTAAGATATCATGTATCTCCCTTATCATCAATAATAATAATAATAATAATAATAATAATAATTGATTTTATATAATAAAATTAGTTTTAATAATTAAAATATATAAATAAATTTCAATTAATTAATTAGTTTAATAAATGTAATGAATTTTTATTAATGTTTATTAAAATATTTTGTTTAAAGTTTGTCAAGATGTGTTTAAAGTTTGTCAATTTGAGCTCTAGTTTGAAAGATCTTTCGTATTCATCCGAATCAATTTTGCCGGGTCAAACTTGTTTGAATGCACTCCGTAACGCATCAATTACCTTACTATTGTCAAGCAGTTTTCTAGCCAGCAAAGCCATGACATCACACATCTATTCCAATACTTGGCCATCAGACAAGGCATTGTTCAGAACACAGCCTTCAATGCCAACCACATATACATGTCTCGCGTAGGATCCACAGGTCCTTATCTTCTCTGTTCTGTTAAATACAAAGTTAATCCTTGGTACAACTGCTCATCAACAGAGGACTTACAGGCCAGAAGAAATTGCTTTTTTCATTTCTAAATGACGAAAGTGGAGTTGGTGTTCGTCCCTGCACCCGGTGCAGGCCACCTTGGGTCGTCGACGGAGTTGGCAAAAGTACTTGTTGACCGCGATGAAAGAGTCTCCGTCACTTTCCTCGTCATGAAGATGCCTTTCGACTCTAAAACTAGTGAGTTTATCAAGTCACTTGCCACCACCAACATATCTAATCGTCTGCGATTCATCGAGCTACCTGCTATAGAGCTCGACCCTAGTGACACGTGCGTCAATCCAATTATTACTCTTATCGAAACCCAAAAACCCCATGTCAGAGAAGCTGTTTCCAACCTCATCAAACCAGAATCAAGCCCCGAAGAGCCTCGACTTGGAGGGTTCGTTCTCGACATGTGCTGTACCCAATTGATCGATGTTGCCAATGAATTCGGAGTTCCGTCCTACATTTTCTACACTTCAGGTGCAGCTTTTCTCGGTCTCGTTTTCCATATACAGTATATTCATGATCACCAACAAGTAGACCCAACCAAGTTTGAGAACTCCGACGTTGAGTTGTCCGTTCCAACCGTAAGTCTCCCGCTTCCTGCTAAGGTTTTGCCTTCTGCGTTGATGAATGAACAGTGGCTTCCTGTTTTGCTTCAACAAGATAGGAGGGTTCGAGAATCCAAGGGTATCATGATAAACACATTCATGGAGTTGGAATCCTATGCAGTTAACGCTTTGACCACTGAATCTAAGATTGGCAATGCGCCTCCTGTCTATCCAGTGGGGCCCATTTTGAACCTAAAAGGTGATCAAGGGACGTGCAATCAAGACTGTATCATGAGATGGCTTGATGATCAGGCTCCATCGTCGGTAGTGTTCCTCTGCTTCGGGAGCATGGGGGGCTTCGATACAGAGCAGTTAAAAGAAATCGCGTTGGCCCTAGAACGTAGTGGTCATCGTTTCTTGTGGTCCATACGCAAGATTGCATCAAAAGGGACAATGGAAACTCCAACCGAGTATACAAATCCCGAAGAAGCATTGCCCGAAGGCTTCCTTGATCGCACGGCTGGGATCGGGAAAGTGATAGGATGGGCCCCACAAGTAACCGTTCTGGCCCACAAAGCAATCGGAGGGTTCGTGTCGCACTGTGGTTGGAACTCAACGTTAGAGAGCTTGTGGTTTGGTGTGCCAATAGCAACACTACCTCTCTACGCAGAGCAACAGTTCAATGCATTCCTATTAGTCCAAGAGCTGGGCTTAGGAGTGGAGATTAAAGTTGACTACAGAAGCGACCAGTTCGTGATGACTTCATTTTCAAAGGACATGATCGTGAGTGCCGATATTATAGAGAGAGGAATAAGGTGTGTAATGGATCATGATGGTAAAGTGAGGAGGAAGGTGAAAGATATAAGTGAAAAGAGCAGGCAAGCTTTGATGGAGGGTGGATCTTCTCACTGTTCCTTAGGTCGTTTGATTGAAGATGTGATCAATAATATTGAGTGAAGAAAAACCCATCAAGATGTGGGCCTTGACAAACCAAAAATTATGTCTGCGTATACTCGACTAATTAGTAATACAAAATCTACTCTTTTTTAGGCATCGCAGATTTAAAATATTAAGAAAATAGTTAATTCACTAGTTTTAAGATTTGAAATGAAGTGTTATGTTAGTAAAGAAGTTATGAAAGAAGTGTGTTATTTTTTTCATTGCAGTTGTGAGAAGCTCATATGCCTTAATATACAAGTGAAAGACAATCTAAAGAAGATCATAGAGATTACAATACAGCCAATAAGCTTACTTATCGACAAAGATTAAATTTTTTGATACACATATAATAAATGCTATCAAATTGTTGAGATACATATAACTAATGCTATTAATCCCCCTCAAGCTTATGATAGTTTGCAATTGTGAGTTTGTGACGAAGAAGTTGGAATGTTGCATAATATGAAGGCTTGGTCATAATTTCAGTTAATTGAAGAGTAGATGAAATGTGTATGATGAAAAGTGTTTTTTTAGCTACCAAGTCACTCAACAAAATATATATCAATTTTAATGTGCTTACTACGAGCACGAGTGATTTTATTAGAAGCAATGAATGTAGCACCAAAATTATTACACCAGAAGTTGAGTGTGATAATTCTGAATTAGGAGCAGAAGTTGCAAAGAAGTTGAATTAGATTCAACAGACAGCTTGGCTGGGTATCAAGTTTTTCTTTCTAATATATATTGATAAGGGCCCTGCTGTATGATCTCGTCACTGGACAATTAAGGGAGAAATCCACCTTCCTTCCCTTATTGGTGTTCTTCCTTTTTTAGGAAGAACCGATGTTGGCTGAATGTTAGCTAGCTCTTAACAGAGATAGTTGAATAAAATTATAGCTAAAGTAACTAATGTATTTTCTAATAATTTCGATACCTTTATTCATTGATAATTTTGCTATTATATAGGCAGAAAAGGAAAATGACAATTCATCTAACTAGGACTCCTATTCTCGTAGAACTCTATTAAGAACCAAAAAAGATCTTTCAAAAGCTAACTATCATTATCCAAAAACTATCCTAATCTAATCTTCTATTATTTCCCCTGTCTAACTAAATTTTTCAGCCTTCTCTAGCTTATCAGCCGTTACCCAACTTCGTGCCTCTCCTTTGATAAGTTCTACCCACAAAAGCATTATTATCATTACTTCCCTCCTTAATATCGAGCTTGCACTCAAGGTCGAAGTTGGGATAAGCTTGTGTAAAGCCTCTAACTCCTCCCAAGTAGCATCTTCAGTTGAAGAACCTGCCCACTGGATTAGTAACTCCTGACGTCCCCTGTTCCATCGTGACTTTACCACTATTGTGGATGAGGCAAAATTTTTCCATCCCATACTAGTGGTAAGGAGGGAATGGAGGTGGGGGATTACCTTTAAACTCCTTCAACAAAGAGATATGGAAGACATCATGAATACGACTTTCTGGAGGCAATTCCAATCGATAGCCAACATTACCTATTTTCGCCAAGATCTTAAAGGGTCCACAAAATTTAGGAGCAAGCTTGTTGTACTTGCATTTTGCAGCACTTTGTTGCCAATAAGGTTGGAGCTTAAGCCACACCCAAGTCCCCGGCTCAAACGACAACTCTCATTGCTTAGTATCATGATAATGCTTCATTCGCTGCTGTGCTTGCACTAAATGCAACCTGATTTTAGTCCAAAAGTCATCTCGCTCCTTCAATGCTTGGTCGATTGCCTCGACTCTAGTGCTTCCTTCCATATAAGATAACAAACGTGGTGGTTCCCTGCCTTAAACCACTTTAAATGGAGTTGTATGAAGTGAAGAATGATAGGAAGTATTATAACAACACTCTGCGCACGGTAACCAGTCCACCCAAGATTTCGGTCTATCCCTGATGAAACACCTCAAATACATTTCAATTGTTTTGTTTACCACCTCAGTTTGCTCGTCAGTCTAAGGGTGATAGGTAGAAGATAAGGCCAACTTGGTACCACACAAACAAAAAGCTCCTTCTAAAATAAACAAGTAAAAATTGGATCACTATTTGATACAATAGATTCGGGAAGAACATGTAGGCGGAAAATACTTTCAAAGAATACATGAGCCACACTAGGAGTAAAATAAGGATGAGCAAGAGGCACAAAATGAGCATAGTTAGAAAATTTATCCACGATCACTAGTAAGACATATTTACCTCCCACATTTGGAAGTCTATCTATGAAATCCATGGCAATATCCTCCCAGACACTCTTAGGGATCTGTAAGGGCTGAAGTAGACCTGCTGGGTGAAGGTTCTCCCATTTATTTTGTTGACAAACTAAACATTTCTTCACAAATTCCTTTACGGAACCTTTCGTTCCTCTCTAAAAAAATATCCCCTCACTCTTTCTAATGTCTTTTAAATCCCCTTGTGTGCCATATTGTGAAAATGGGTAAGGATCATCTGAATTAGTGGTGACTAAAGCAATAAATACACTCGGTCAGTGTAGAATATCAAGTCATCTTCCACTTTCCATTCGGCCTCTACGTAGCCTGCGACAATCTGTTGATATAGGTATTGCAGTTCTGCCACAGTGGCAACTTCCTCTTTAATTGCATCAAATAATACAATTTTCGGTTGAGATAAGTTATTCAACTGTCCCTCTTCCGTATTTCTTCGAGATAATGCATTAGCGGTAGCATTAAGTTTCCCTACTTTGTATTCCACCCTGAAATCATAACCCAATAATTTACTCATCCAATGTTGTTGAAGAGAAGTTGTTAATCTCTGTTCTAAGAGAAATTTAAGACTATAGTGATCAGTCTTAATTAGAAATGCCCTCCCCCGT
>JANVCL010000212.1:3229881-3244741 GCA_026546855.1 Erythroxylum incrassatum | reverse complement strand
TACCAAAAAGATATTTTCTTCCAAGTTACTCAATTTAGTTAATTTTTCCAATTTCAACCATAAATCCAAAAACCCCTTTTTATTAGCTTTAATTGCATTTATTTGACTTAGGTTAGCTTTTAAACCAATTTTCCTTCGGTTCCAAAAAGTGAGACGATCCGAGGTTCAGCTTATACTGCAATCTTGGAATTTAAATTGTTTTTGACCAGTTTCCAAAGATCGATTTTCGAATTGAACGACGAGCCACGATCAGATAGATCAACACTTTTAATGGGAAAAGACGGATGATGGGTCAATCGATGTTTCATTTGTCAAGTCTAGTGATCAAGTTTCTGTCATCTTAACGAAGGGCCTTGGACATGTTTTTCTGTCATCTTAACGAAGGGCCTTCAGAATATCTTCACCTCATCTTGAGGGAGAGTCAGTGTTTTGAAACTCGGACCGAATATCGAACCGGAGACTTTACTAGTCATCGGTTTGACCAGTTTGATCGATTCAACCACCGGTCAAACCGGTGTGACATCATAATTATACAATAATTATATATAATATTAAAAATATACAAATATACAAAATAATATTAAAAAATAAAAAAATTATTAAACCAGTGTCTGGTTCGACCGGTCAATTGATCAGTTCTCACTGGTTCAATTGAGAACCGGTTTTTAAGAGTGAACCGGACCGGATAGCCGACCAGTCACCAGTCAAACCGGTCGGTCCGGTCTGGTTTTTAAAACTATGGGGAGAGTGATGGAAAGGTGATACTTGTTTATTTTAATTTTTTTTTCGGTTTAGAACTCTATATATATATATACCAAAACTCGAGTTGAAGGTAGGGCGGAATCAAATTACTTAAGTCCACTACGCATCCGCTGGTTAGCGAATGTTCAAAGAACCATTGAGCGCTCCTGCGCATTTCTGCGGGTAGAGGGAGTCGAACTCACGACGTGGTGTTTAAGACCTAAGCTCTGATACCACCGTTCTACCCAAATCTCGAGTTGAAGGTAGGGCGGAATCAAATTACTAAACTAGACTGTGCTAGATATTACTGAAGGGACTACAGGAGAGTTACCTATGTTCGTGGGTTGGGGCTGAAACGCCCGGTAAAAGCTCCGTGGTATGACCCGATAGTATTATGGTCAAAACGAAGTAAGGTAAGGAAGCGTATTGGATCCTCTTCTATTTTGTTTCTGCTATGAGTAGAGAATAAGTAAAAGAAGACTCTTGCATCTACCATGAACGTTGAGGCTTATGTAGAACATTTAGTTCGACTAGATTTGTCCACAAAAGATTGCATAAACAGAATAATCAATGAGTTAAAATTATAATATGCTGCTGAAAAGGAAAATAATAAAGATATAAGGACAAGAAGACCAAACTATAACCCAATGATGTACTTTATGGCAAAACAAATACATATGTTAGAATATATCAGAAATTCTCAATATGAAATGATGACTGTTATAGGCTTCACACAACAAAACACATATTGGACCCGAAGATATGATGAAGAAGGAAAAGAAATCGCACCAACACCACCCTAAAATGGTATCAGAGCCAAGAAGAGATAATCTAAGTTGGTTAGGTTCATTTGACTATGTTTCTGTTGTTAAGGTTAGTTTTGGTTTACTCTTGTTATATTACTTTTTGATTTATTGAAGTTCTTATGGATATTGATTTCAAAATATTAAAAGAACAGGAAGATTCATTAAAAATAGATAAAGAAATAATGGAAGTTCAAAAAACGATAATTTATTATGGACAAAAAATTTTACAACATTGTGAACAGATAACTTTAGATTTAGAATCACTAATAAACAATAAGAACATTGAAAAGTACAAGGGTAAACAGATTATTACAATAGAAAAGAAAGATGAAAAAAGAGAAGAGAAAATTAAAAATCCTTTTATTCTATATCTAGAAAAATTAAAAGATGTCAGAAAGTAGTTCGGATAATGAAAACTATGTTATGCTTGACATAGATAATCTAGTAACTCAAATAGGAAATTTAGGTCTTCAAGATCATTTTATTAATATTAAACCAACAGGGATAAAAGTTGAAAATCCAAACATAACTGATATACCAAGCTCTAGTATAGAACCTAATATTAAATATAGAAAAAGTCAAAGTTTTAATAAACCTGTAACAAGATATGCAGGATTGATGTATACTGGAAATAATCCAGATAAATATACACCTTATGAAAAAATGAAAGTAGATACAATAAATCCTTTTGAAATTTATCTAGATTTAGATTACATTGCTAATATTGAAGAAACAATAGATAAATGGGAAACTACTTTAAGGATAGTTGTAGTAGTCAATAAAATGGATTTTGAAACAGTTAAAGGATTTATGGAAAAAAACATTATTAAATAGTGCTCAAAGATTTTGGAAGAATATTAGTGAAGATACTAAACAATCAATATATTCTGACCCAGATAATTTTATAACTAGAGTAGTTGAAACCTTTAGGCTAGAATTCCACGGTAAAGGAAAATATGTTAAAGATCCTAATACAGTAACTCGATATAAAACTGCTTTAATGAGGTTGCAATTATGTGATATCTGTGAAATAGAAAAATATATTTGTGTTTTCCAAGATTATTATTATCATATTTATAATCAAGTAACTTATACAAGTAATTATTTGCCTTTGTTCTTTGCTAAGATACCAAACCCTTGGGGTTCTAAATTGATAGAAACTTATAATCCAAGAAATATAGATACTTTAGGAAAAACGAATAGAACATGTTAGAGACAAATTAAGCAATTGGTGTGCAGATGCTATTTTAGCTAAAGCCACAAAAGGATTAAGAAAAAGAGTTTCACTACGTTGTGATAGACCAAAGATGCCTATAATGATAGGATCTGATAGTCCATATTATTATGGAAAAATAAAACGAAAATATAAAAAGAAAAAGAAATATAAGTATAGAAAACCTTATTTTAAAAAGCGAAAAGCTAGATATTATAAAAGAAAAGGATATAAGAAAGCTTATAAACCTACTTATAGAAAACGAAAAACTAGTCCTAAAGAATGTAGATGTTATTACTATAAAGAGATAGGCCATTATGCTAATAAATGTCCTAAAAGAAATGAGAAAAATAAAAATAAAAAGAAAATAGAAATAGATGAAGATATTGAAGAAATGATAAATACGGGAGAATTTATAAGAATAAATGACTTTAATATAGATTCTGATGAAAGTATTTTCATATTAACAGATACAGAAGAAACATCTGAAGAAGAAACAGAATAAATGGAAATTGCCAATACAAATAATCAAGATGGTTCAATTATAGATAATCAGATAGAACAAACTGGAGAATATAGACAAGAAATCTTAATCGATAAAAGAAAATTAAAACAAATTCAACATGAAAAATTTTCATTATCTAATTATTTAGGGTTTAAAGTCAATACTTTACAAAGATTAGGCATAAAACCAAGGAATCATAATTTTTTTATGGACTAAATATTCAAGAAAGAGTTTTAGAAGTTTCTATTACTTCTAATAAAGTAATGATACCACTTTTAGCTAAAAAAGATATTCAAGATAAACTATAAAAAATTAAACCATAAATTAGGAACACACTTGGATGGATACGTATAGGAGCTATCCAGATAATAATAAAAGCAACCTTTAAAGAAGGATTAGATACTCCTGTAGAATTAGCAATTATGGATAATCGAATAATAAATAGAGAAGAAGCCTGTTTAGGAATTCTTAGAGGAAATCTGCAATATGGCAAATTAAAATTTAACATTTATCCACGAATTTCTTACCATTTATAAGATAAAGATTTTGATAAAACATTAAGTTTAATACAAGATTTTAAAAAGAAAAGATTTCTTTAAACAACAGAGTAGACCTTATTCAATAACATATGTAATTTCATATGCAATATCCAATACACATCATTCAGATTGTTTTATAGTCAAAGATACTATAGATTTTCCTTATTTATTTAATGATGTCTGTCAGATACAAATGCTAACATTACCTAAGATAGAAGAAATCGAATCCAGACCATTAGAATTAGATTTACAAGATAAACCTTTAATATTATCCAATAATATACCACCTACATTATCTTTTACAAATACAAGTGTTATTAGTCATCCCTTGACACGGCAGCTAAGTTCGAATAAATATAATAACAATTTAATAGTAGCTAAAGAAGATAGTTTAAAGAATTACAAAAAAAGGAGAATATTACGATGGGACAACTTTTGTTCCAGTTAATATATTAATAGATACAGAAGCAAATGGAAATTATATTAGTCACAAATTGTGCACTGGATTACAAAAATACAAACTAGATGAACCTCATCAATACACAAACTTTAATGGTGAATTACACACTATAGATGAAGCAATAGAAACTTTAATAAGATTTGGTCAAGACATGATACCTATTAGATTATTAATAGAAAATGAAGGATTTAATAATACATTAGAAATCATGTTAGGAATAACATTTCTTGAAAATGTTAAACCTTATCAAATTACCTCTTATGGGTTCAAGATAACACATAATGGAAAATTAATATATATACCAAAATTACAAGTCCTCATAGTATATATATTCCTATAGGAATCACCTATAAGGAATACAAAGCAGAGTATTTTGTTGCATTTATTGATAGTGACTCAGGAGCAAGTTTATGTAAAACAGATTGCTTTCCAAACGAATATCATAAAGATTTACCTATAATTAAAGGAAGAGATATATCTAATAATATTATTGAAATTTCTAAAGGAGTAGAAAAATCGATAATTTTATTATGATCATTTTTGATAAAATGTCCACCATTTTATTTTCATAATAATAGTACAAATATATTATTAGGTAATAATTTCCTACAATTATTTCATAAAATAACCTTTGATACAATTGCTAATCAGATATTGTTTAAAGCACCTTGTCATCATTTGATAACAATCAAAAAACTGAAAAAAGCATATGCTAAACCCTTGCCTATTTCCTTTATCCCCCGCACAGCCCAGCGTGGTGATATAGGATATACAGGAGAACCAATTTTTCCCAAAACCAAACCTTTGTTACAATATCAGATAGAACTAAAACAACTTGATTCAGCAATAGATAGAGTTACTACAAAATTAAAACAATGCTATACTGAAAATCCTTTACAATTTTGGGATCAAATTTATGCGAAATTAGAAATGATAGACAAAAATAAAATTATAAGAGTAAAACCAATGAGATATAATGAGGAAGATCAGAAGGAATTTCAGATACAAATAAAAGAATTGTTAGATGCTGGGTTAATTAGATCTAGCCAATCACCTCATAGTTCCCCTGCATTTATAGTCAGAAAACATGCGGAACAAGTTATAGAAAAAGCTAGAATGGTGATAAATTATAAAAAATTAAATGATAATACAGTATTTGATGGATATTTTCTTCCTAACAAAGAAAGTTTAATAAATAGAACTAGAAACAAAAGGATATTTTCAAAATTTGACTGTAAAAGTGGATTTTGGCAACTAAAAATGCATCCTGATAGTATTAATTACACAGCTTTTTCTACCCCACAAGGACATTATGAATGGCTTGTAATGGCCTTTGGATTGAAAAACGCACCTCAGATATTTCAGAGGAAAATGGATAATATTTTTAAGAATTATGATTTCATATTTGTTTATATTGATGATATTCTAGTTGCATCTGATAATATTACTAGTCATTTAAAATAGTTAGATAATTTTGTTGACATTTGTGTAAAAAATGGAATAGGATTATCAAAAAAGAAATAAAAAATATTACAAAATAAGATAGAATTTCTAGGCATGCAGGTAGATGAAAAAGGAATTTAATTACAGAGCCATATATTAGAAAAGATTGCTAAATTCCTAGATAAATTAGTTGATAAAAAGCAAGTACAAAGTTTGTTAGGAATTTTGACTTATGCTTCAGACTTTATCAAAGATTTAGCTAGGTTAAGAAAACCTTTTCAAGATTTATTGAAAAAAGATAGGGTATTTAATTTTACATCAGAATTAGAAAATCAAGTTAAAGAGATAAAAGAATTATGTAGCACTTTACCAAAATTATAGTTGCCCAGTGAAAAAGATGATTTAATATTAGAAACAGATGCTTCAGAAAATTATTGGAGTGGAATCCTAAAGAAAATAGATTATAATACTTATAAAAAGAAAGTAGGATAAAGTCTTTGTAGATATTGTTCAGGAATGTTTACAAATACCGAAAGTAGACATCATATAAATGAAAAAGAACTACTTGTTGTTGTTAAAAGTTGTAAAAAGTTTTATTACTTTTTACTTTCTAAGAGATTTTTGTTAAGAACAGATAATACTCAAGTCAAAGCTTTTATTAAGAATAATTTACCCAGTAGATCTGAATATAAAAGATTAATTAGATGGCAAACATTGCTTTCTGATTATAATTTTGATATTGAAATTGTTAAAACTGACAAGAATGTTCTAGTAGATTTTCTCACTAGAGATGGAAGACCATCGTCTCCGGATACTTGAAGAAATTCGTAGAATGGATACTGAAATACGTCATATCAAAGATAATATTTCAGATTTTATTGATATTTCTAATCTTCCAGGATTGTCTCGAGAAGTTTCCAGCCTGATTAAAAGAGGTAGTGAACTTATACATATGAATATTGAGAATTGTGAAAATTCTAGCCTCAAGATAGTAGAATATATTGCTGGATCTTCTAGTCCAAAATCTAATATTCCAATACCAAAAACCCTTATCACAACAACCAGTCCCTGAAGATATTAAAGTAGATTTAAGACCTAATCTTTCCCCTGGTCCTTCTGCTACACTACAGATATTTAAAGAATTAAGCATGATCTCACCAGAAGTGGAACAACATTAAAAGACAATGAAAGATTTATTTCATCTCTCAAATAATGAAACCCGATATATTGATTTCTCGGGAATCTAGCCAAGAATCAATTATTTACAAGAGTCAGACCCACAAGAGATTAGATATTGGTATGATTTTGGAGCCTTAAACTCGATATATTTATCTTCTCCAAATTTTCCTGAGATAAGTTTCTTACCACGATGAATAAAAGATGGGGTTCGAGATTGTTATCTCAATAATCCCACTATAACTCCAAAAGATATTATGGTATTAAAATTTTATCAGCAGGACCCGATTTTGATATAGATGGTAGATATTCAACTTCTCATTTGATTCAGCTGGGAAAAGCAGATTCTTTTTCGATATCTGTAAATCAGAATAAATCTAAAGATTTTATCAAATTTGAAGAAAAAGATATTCACTATAGAAGAGCCATTGGGATAAGGATAGTTCTTCAAGGCATGGAAGCCAGTTTCAAAAAAGGATTTCGCACATATAGCAGTCAAAAGATACACTCATCTGTTATGATATCACCTGCCAAAATCACTCCAGTAGCAGCGCATAACTTTCTGCGGACAAAAATGAAGCTACTAGAATCTAGAGTAATCAAATCAAGCTTTCCAGCTTTGCAAAAAATTTGTCAGTTCCGAAAACACCAAAAAGATATTTTTCCTGCATGTATCAAAATGACAGCACAGGAAAAAGACGAAGAAAAGAAACGACAACTGAAAAAGGAAATAGCGGCTAAAACTACCAGCGCAAAAGATAATGCCAGCATAAAAGATATAAAGTCCTACGTGTTCGGTGTAAAATAAACAATGTAATACCTTTTGTCTTATCTCATGTAAAAATCTAGAATAGTAGTTTGCCTTTTTCTTTCTATAAATATGTAAGCTATCAAACCTCAGAAGGCATCCCTTACATGCCTTCTTTCACTCTCTTTTGTATCACTCCCATGCAAAATAAATAGACTCCCTTTTCTTATACTTATTCTCTACTCCTCATAACCAAAACAGAATCCAAACACTTTCTTAACTCACTTCTTACGCCTAGAGGTAGGAAATGAAACTAGGTTGTGCTAGATATTACTGAAGGGACTACAGGAGAGTTACCTATGTCCGTGGGTTGGGGCTGAAACGCCCGGTAAAAGCTTCGTGGTATGACCCGGTAGTATTCTGGTCAAAACGAAGTCAGGTAAGGAAACGTGTTGGACCCTCTTCTATTTTGTTTCTGTTATGAGTAGAGAATAAGTAAAAGAAGACTCTTTCATCTACCATGAACGTTGAAGCTTATGGAGAACATTTAGTTCGACTAGATTTGTCCACAAAAGATAGCATAAACAGAATAATCAATGAGTTAAAATTATACTAGGCTGCTGAAAAGGAAAATAATAAAGATATAAGGACAAGAAGACTAGACTACAACCCAATGATGTACTTTATGGCAAAACAAATACAGATGTTAGAATATATAAAAAATTCTCGATATGAAATGATGACTGTTCTAGACTTCACACCACAAAACATAGATTGGACCCGAAGATATGATGAAGAAGGAAAAGAAATCGCACCACCACCACCCTAAAATGCATTTCTACTCAAAACTCGAGTTGAATGTAGGGCGAAATCAAATTACTTAAGTCCACCATGCATCCGCTGGGTTAGCGATGTTCTAAGAACCAATGAGCACTCTAGGCGTATTTCTGCAGATAGTAGGAGTCGAACTCACGACGTGGTGGTTAAACCTAGGTTCTGATACCACATTTCTACCCAAAACTGGAGTTGAAGGTAGGGCGGAATCAAATTCACTGTTCTACCCAAAACTTGAATTAAAAGTAATGCGAAATCAAATTACTTAAGTCCACCACGCATCCACCGGGTTAGCGACATTCAAAGAACCAATATTTTTTTCTAAAGCATTATACATAAAAAAAAGATATATATGTATATCTATTTCAAATGGAATAAGGGTCCTTACAGGGTTGGCCTTAGACAAAGGCAGCCTCAGCACTCGCCCAGGGCCCATCCTCATAAACAATAAAGTAAGGCCATTTTTATTCTCATAAAAAATAAATAAAATAAAGTTCACTCTTAACTTTACAAAGAACAATAAAAGGATAATATTTTGCCTCTTTTTATTCTTTATAAGAGCCTAAAAATAGGTAAAAATAGGGGGTCACTTTTTTACTTTGCCCAAGGTCTATAAAATAAAAGCCATTGTTGTTGCTTACTGGAAAGTGTACAGTTAACAGAAGAAGAAAAAAACTTATGAGAAAATGAGATAGTAACGCAAAGGAAGAGTGACAAAGCAGAAAAAAAGAAGTAAATTAGTTATATTTATCTTTCTATAAAATATTAACTTAAAATAAAAAGTTCGTTTTTAAGAAATGATTAATTCCGGGAAGAACATCAAAGAAGCCTATATCATTGTACCATTCTAAGATCTTAGTTATCGTTTCAATTAAACACGTAATTCAATTAAATTATCATTTTGTTAATTGAAATTTATGATTAATAAGTTATTACATATTTTTAATAACCATCATTATTAGGTTATTAATTTAATAGTTTTATTATTATTATTATTGTTGTTGTTGTTGTTGTTGTTGTTGTTGTTGTTGTTGTTGTTGTTGTCATCATCCATTAATTATTTGATCTAGTTTTTAAAGATGAAATAATCCATATCTTAAGTCTTTTATAATATCTCATCACTTAAATTGATTAAAAATTTGAATGCAAAAAATTTTAATTGATTATATTTTTACTTTGATTTATTTTAATAATTATTTTGATAAAAATTAATCACCTTATTAATTAATCCATTAATTTTAGTAAATTAACATTTTTATAAATTGTGATTAATTAATTAATTTTTATTTAATAATTTTTAAATTAAATTTATTTTTTGGATGAACAAGACTAAATTCCTTCTTTAATATTATTTTAAATTCTTTCTACCATTTAGAAGTAAGGTTGTGCACTACTGAATCTTCTCATACTTCGTGTGTTAGCAAGATTCCTACTAAGCGTTGTTGCTATTGTTAATTTTATTTAATCTTTAATATACAATATTTTTATAAGAATCTTTAAATCTTAAACTTTTTACTTTAATTTTCGGTTCGATTTTTGTAACATCAATTTTGTAACATTATTAAACCGCAGACACATTAAGAAAGCTCTTTTTCTTTATAACAGGAACTCTTTGTCTTTTTAATTCTCTATCTTGGTAGACTTAAAAGGCATGCAATAACTCACTGATTATATTTTTATAATTTACTAAATCACTTTTAAAGTCTTTTCCTATCGGTGAGAGCATTACTTACAGGTAGCTCAAACTCATTTCAATATTTATTTTATATATGTTATCCATCTTGTCTTTTAGAAACAGTCTCTTTATTAGTTAGGAGTAGGATTGTGTATTATTATGCCTCTCCAAATTTCGCATGTCAGCGAAATTTTTACTAAATATTTATGTTTATTTTATACAAAATCAAAATATTAATATTGGATTTATTGAAATTTAAGTTGAGATTAAATTTAAAATTTTTGAATGAATTAAGCTGATATGAATTAATTCTATTAAATTTATAAAGAGTTCGACGTAAAAAAATTTAATATGACTTGGGTCATTGCGTCTATAGATGCGTACAGCTTTTATATTCCTTCATATCCCGTGAATTTTCAAAGTCTAACATAAAACAAAGTGAAAGAAGCTTGTCAATAGGATAGCAACGGGCATTCAACATTCAACATTCAACATTCAACATTCAACATTCAACATTCAACATTCAACATGCAATTTTCAATATTCATTCAATAGTGGCATACAAAAGTACTACACTGCTATTTGTCAAAAATGGCTCCTTGAATTTCTCTGTGATTAGATGTGATGTGCTGGGCTTAGAAAATTATACTACACAGCATCCAGTAAAAAGTCCTGAGCGAAGATCCAAAAAAATTCAGTAACACGTAGTTAAGTAGTCAAGTAGGGAGGCTATTTTCCAAGCTTAGAAAATTATAGAATCAGGTCTTTAAGTAGTCTAGTTGAGTAAAAATGCTTGCAGTAACTCAGTAACTCTGAACCATCTCTGCAAAAATTGGACCACCATCTATATCCCCTTCAATGCTTGTAACCTCCTTAACTCTGGGATCCACAACGTTGTTCCCCAAGAAAATTGGGACTCCATCTTTCGTTGACACCTGTTCCTCTAGTTCCCTAAACTAGCCTACCAAGGTTCACTGCAGAAAATGTGAACCTGAGATCGCAAGTACTGCAACGAAAAGAACATTACCAGGGCCAATGAAACTGCCCATCATTGGCAATTTGCATAACTTGGTTGGTTCACTACCACACAATGTTCTTAGAGACCTTGCTAAAGAACATGGACCCATCATGCATCTGCAACTCGGCGAGGTTTCGACGGTTGTTGTATCATCAGCTGAGTTAGCTGAAAAAGTACTGAGGGTGCAAGATATCTCCTTTGCTCAGAAGCCTAACTTATTCGAGACAACAATTCTTACCTACTGTGGTTTAGACCTTGCCTTTTCTCCCTATGGTAAGTATTGGAAGCGAGGAAAATTTGCGTGACAGAACTCTTGGGTCCTAAAAGGGTCCATGTTTGGTCGTATTAGTTGGCGTACAATTGTTATCAAAAGCAAAAATGGTCAAGGGACTTTCAGAAATTAATCTACACGATCAGCTATGTGAAGCATGCATTAAAGTTTTGAAGTTGGAAAATTATGGAGAGCTTAAAGATCGTTGGAGATTGTTCACTCAGATGTAGTTGGACCATTTAATATACCATCACTTGGTGGAAACAGGTACTATATTATTTTTATTGATGTTTCAGTAGAAAAAATTAGGTGTATATTCTAAAAAAAATAAGAAGCTCTTGATAAATTTAAGAAGTTCAAAAAGAAAAGAGAATTTGGTTTCCCACGATAAGGGAAGTAATTACTCCAAAAACCCAACATAACTTAGATGTTGAAAACTTAGGGTGGTTTATTACAATGCTGAACAAGGATGAGTTACTTTTAGTACCATAGCAAGATCGTCAACTAGGTATCTAAGTTGGCTTGTAAGAAAAGTGTCCTGCCTCTGGAGTTTTGGAAGGAGCTGTTTTGCTTGCTTCAACTCTAAACCTTGTTGCTTCAATAGATCTTAGAAGCTAAGTATTCATTGCATCAAGAAACAAGATTGCATTAAGGAATTGATATCTTCCCTTTGTTTTAGGCTTAAGTCCTTCAATTTTTCATCATACAATATTCATAGGGAAGCCATTGGCTTAGAAAGAAGTCAAAACAACTATGAATTTTGACAAAAGATGTAAAAAGATAAAAACTGGCTCAAAATTTATTTCATGAATGTCTACTCTATATATAGAGTAGTTTGCTATAATAGAACTGTAACAGAAAAGATTTGGTAATATCTGAAGGAAAATAAAAGGGAAATAAAAAAGAGAGTGGTGTGGATCAAATAATTGATTTGGACTGAAGAGAGTGGGCTGGACTTTTAGTCCAGAACCTTTATCTCAAGCCCAAAATCTAAACAAAAATCTTTTGACCCATCAAAACCCCCTTTGACCATCATATTTTGTCTGTCTAGGTTTAGATCATTTCTTCAGTTCTCTTCACACGCCGCTGCAAGCTCGAGGTCGATTGACACGCTGCCGTAAGCTGGGCGGTAGATGTTGTCGACGTCGAGCTTGAGTAGTAGAATGCGAAAAGAAGACTTTGGTAGAGCCTTTGTGAAGATGTCCGCGAGTTGTACGTTGCTGGAGACGGGAAGAAGATGGATGATACCTTTCTAGATCTTTTCAACAACATGGCATTCGATCTCGATGTGCTTTGTTCGTTCGTGAAAGATCAGATTTTCTATGATGTGTATGGCCAAAAGGTTGTCACAATAGAGGTTCGCCGATTGGAGATGGTTGATCCCGATGTCTTGAAGGAGATAGAACAGCCATTGGAGTTCAAAACTTGTGGTAGAGAGAGCCCTATATTCTGCTTTAGAGGAACTTTTGGAGATTGTTGGTTGCTTCTTCGATTTCCAAGAGATTAAGGAGGAGCCGAGGAAAATACAATATCCAGTGATGGATTTCCGTGAGTCGGGACAAGTTCCTCAGTTAGAATTAGAGAAAGCACAGAGATTGAGTGGTGAGTCCCGGCCGAAGAAAAGCCCTTGACCTGGTGATTGCTTCAAATAACGAAGGATTCGATGTGCCACTTGAAGATGAGAAGTTGTTGGTGTGCAGTCATAAATTGGGAAAGCTGTTGAATGGCGAAGGAAATATCAGGTCTTGTAGTGGTCAGGTAGAGGAGCTTTCCAATCAAGCAGCGAAAAGAAGAGGGATCAACGATGTAGTCTCCAGATGAGGATAGTTGGAGATCTGAAGCCATAGGAGTGGCGACTGGTTTGGATAGCAGGAATCCAATATCTTGAAGTAAGTCAACTGTATATTTGTGCTGACTCAGATTTATACCAGTAGAGGATCTTGCTAATTCAAGTCCTAAAAAGTATTTTGCAGGGCCGAGATATTTGATTTTGAAGGCATCATCAAGGAATTCCTTAGTGGTTTGTATGAGCTGCAAGTTATTACTGGCCAGTAGCACTTAGTCAACATAAACAAGTAAGATGATAAAGTGTGTACCTTCTGTCTTTTTGAACATGGAGTGATCTGATTGTGACTGAGCAAAGCCTGTAGAAAGGAGAGCAGATGTTAATTTGGAGTGCCATTGGCGGCTTGCTTGTTTTAGACCATAGATGCTCTTTTTGAGATGGCAAACAAGATCTGCACGTGGAAGAGCTAAGCCTGGAGGAGCCTTCATGTATACTTCTTCAAGTAAGCCTCCGTGTAGAAATGCGTTATTTATATCTAGCTGATGTAATAACCAATCTTTCTGTGCTACTAATGCCAATAGAACTCTGATTGTTGTCATTTTTACCACAGGGGAGAACGTCTCTGTATAGTCCAAGCCTTCTTACTGAGTAAAGCCTTTGGCCACTACACGACTTTTGCACCTTTGGAGACTCCCGTCTGCATTGAACTTCAGTTTGTGGACCCATTTGCAGTCAATTTCTACTTTCCCTGGAGGTAAGGGTTTAAGTTCCTAAGTGTTATTGGCTTCTAGGGCTTTTAGTTCTGTTTGCATTGCATCTCTCCATTTTGGGTATTGGACTGCTTGCTTATAGGTAGTGGGCTCTTTGAGTGAAGAAAGCCTAGTGGAAAAAACACGATGTTGAGGGGATAGGTGATCATAAGATAGAATAGTGGAGAGGGTGTGAGGTGAAGTGTGTGAAATGGTAGGGCAGTGATAATCTTTGAGGTATGATGGAGGTTTGGATTGTCTTGTGGAGCGACGCAGCAATGGATTTGGGTCAGGAAGAGTAGGAGAACTAGGTAAAGTGATAGGTTGTGGAGGTAAAGATTGTTGGTTTCATGAAATTGATGGGATGGAATCATCAGAGAGTGTAGCTGATTGAATGGGCAGTATAGGTGAAGGTAGGTTTGGAATGATAGTTGAGGTTAGGTAAGGAAACATAGTTTCTTAAATTTAAATGTCTCTTATCAACAAATATTGGTTAGAGGTGAGGTCAAAAGCCTTGTAGCCTTTAGTACCTGTAGAAAAACTAACAAAGATACATTTCCTTGCCCTTGCATCAAACTTTCCTCTATTTGCTTCTTTGGTGGAAGCAAAACAAAGGCAACCGAACATCTTTAAATCTGTTAAATCTGGATTAGTACCAAATAACAGAATATAGAGATTGATTAGACAATAAAGGTGAAGGAATTCGGTTAATTAAGTAAACTGCATGAAGTACACAATCTGCCCAGAACTTTGTAGGTACGTTTGCTTGCATTTTTAGAGCTCTTGCTACATTCAAAATATGATGATGCTTTCTTTCAGCTCTTCCATTCTGTTGTGGGGTTTCAACACATGTGGTTTCATGCAAAATTCCTTTTTCTTTGTAAAAGTCTCTCATG
>JANVCL010000212.1:3161980-3177340 GCA_026546855.1 Erythroxylum incrassatum | reverse complement strand
TGTTTCTTGTTTTAGCTATATAAGCGTAAGAGAAAGTTCAATAAAATCATCCTCTTTTGTGAAATCTTTCTGGTGCATTTCAATAGTCCCTCTCTCTGTTTTTCCTCTGTTTTCTCATTAAAATTCCATAGATTCTGTTTTTTAAACCTACAAAGATTAAGTACAACGCAGATGGGACCATCGAATGCTGTAAGTGGGTGCATAAGATTGAAGTAAAACGCAGATGGGACCATCGAACGACATAACTCGACTAGTTATACCAGGAAAGAGCCAATTTAAAGGAGTTGAATACAATGAAACTTTTGCTCCAGTGGTCAAAATGGTGACTGTTTGAACTTTGAACACTTTTGACGGTAGCAGTTATTAAAAAATGGGAACTTCACCAATTGGAAGTGCAGAAAGCATTTTTGCATGGAGATTTGAGTGAAGAGGTTTACATATAGATTAAGACAAGCACCAAGATGTTGGTTTTCCAAAACTGTGTCTACAATGAAACAATAAGCATTAACTCAATAATATTCAGATTATTCCTCGTTTGTTTACGTTAAAAATGACGTATGTCTGCATGTTCTTGTATATGTGGATCATTTTTTTCGTGCAAGAAATGATTCAGAGGCCATAAAACAATTCAAAGAGTATTTTGGTGAATGCTTTCATATGAAAGACTTAGGTTCCTTGAAATATTTCCTTGGGATAAAGGTGAAATGTGGACCACAAGGGATACTTTTGTGTCAAATGAAGTATGTAATAGATATAATTTTTGAAAACAAGCCTACTTGGGTCTAACCTGCTGCATTTCCCATAAAACAAATCATCATCTTGCATCGGCCGAAGGACCATTTCTTGAAGACCCTAAGAAATATAAGCGTTTGATTGGAAGGCTTATTTACCTAACCGTAATATAAGTTATGCAATTCTCATTTGGGATCGATTTATGCGGACACCTAGACAAGAGCATTGGCAAGCAACTTTCAGGGTGGTACGATATCTATATGGGTCTTCCTCTACGTTCTAGTGGTAACTTAGATTGGGATAGTTATCCTTTGACTGGATATTTTGTATTCTTGGGGCAATTACCCATATCATGGAAGACGAAGAAGCATCACACAATATCACTCTCCTTGGCTGAAGCAGAGTATCGACCAGTAGTTGCTACCACCTGTGAGTTAAAATGGTTGCAAGGATTATTAGCCTCTTTAGGGGTGAAACACAAAGGATACATGCACATATTTTGTGTACAGAGGTGAATTGTCATTTTGTTCCGAATGAGCTTAGACGAGGTCACATTGTCACATTCTATGTTCACACCTCTCAAGAGCTTGCAGCAGACATATTAACAAAAGGGATTGGCATACAAAATTTCTGTTTTTTCTTTGACAAGTTGGGCGTTTAAGAACAGCACACGTCAATTTGAGGGGGAGTATTAGATGATATGATATAATCCTGTACGATTTGGTTGTTTAAACTAGATAATGTTGTTTGAATATTGAATATGTATCACGTAAAGATAGAGATGTTAGCAGAAGGACAAGCGCTAGAAGATGAAGTAAAATAGTTTTAGTTAGCAGAAGTATAAGCATCATGTACTGTATAATAAAATTAGGAACCAAAGTTCCTTAAGTGGGTTTACACGACATTGATATTGTACTGACTCCGTTTGAAAATGTTGTAGTCTGTACCAAACACAAAATATAAACAAATTTTGCATAGACTTAAGTTTCATTTGTTTATAAAATTGGAGTAAAGGGGTAGAGAACACAATCTCCATCGGCTAGCTCCTTAACTAACTCCAAATTTACATTAAAAACAGCTTGACTAGTGGACAACAGAGCGTATTACTTATTAAACCAGCGACTGCTAAGACTGCTAACCTCATTTTCAGACATTGAGTGGAAGAGCTCTAACGACCACATGTTTAGTGTCCAATGAACTCTCTTTTTATCTTCTTATGTATAGCAAAATTGTTTCACGTCTTCGGCATCCGATTCCTACTAGCAAACTAATAAACTGTAGCAGGACTACTGTAGATGGAAAAGATGGAGCTAGTATTCGTCCCTGGCCCTGGTATGGGCCATATTGTATCCATGGTTGAGATGGCAAAGCTTCTCATCAATCATGAAGAACGACTCTCAATAACAGTCCTTGTAATGAAGCTAACCTCCGAGTCTCAGGTCAAAGAGTACACCGACTCACTCTCTGCCTCCACTACTACGTCCACTCGTATCAGATTCATCGACCTACCAGGTGAAGAGCCAAACTCGAATGCTAATCCGTGTATGACACTCGCTTTCGTTCGAAGACAAAAGTCCCATGTCAAAGATGCTATCTTTATGCTCAAAAAGTCTAGCCTGGACTCACCTCTGCTTGTGGGATTAGTTCTTGACATGTTCTGTGCATCCATGGTTGACGTCGCCAATGAATTATGCATCCCCTCCTACATTTACTTCACGTCCTGTGCAGCTTTTCTTGGTTGTTGCTTCCATATACAGGTTCTTCACGATGAGCACAAAGTGGACACTTCTGAATTCAATGGTACTAATCGTGAATTGCCAATTCCGAGTCTTGTGAACCCTTTACCCGCCAGGGTTTTTCCTCCTCTGGCTCTTAACAAAGATTCACTCCCGGATTTCCTGGAAAGTGGGCGAAGATTCAGAGAAACGCATGGCATAATAGTGAATACTTTCTCGGAGCTTGAGCCTCATGCAATCAACTCTCTGTCTGATGGCAGGACGCCCCCTATCTACCCTGTAGGACCCATCCTAAATCAGAAGAGCAATAGCCATGTTGTCTGGTCTGATGTGAGCAGCAAATGTCACGACATCATGGAATGGCTTGACCATCAACCTAGATCATCTGTGTTATTCCTGTGTTTTGGGAGCTTGGGATGTTTTGGAGCTGACCAGACAAAAGAGATTGCTTGTGCTCTAGAGCGAAGTGGGCATAGATTCTTGTGGTCTCTACGCAAACCCCCAAAACAGAGCATGACACAAGCACCCAGTGACTACGCTGACCCTCAAGAAGTCTTGCCAGAAGGATTCGTCGATCGAACGGCTGATATTGGGAAGATCGTGGGGTGGGCTCCACAAATGGACATCTTGGCCCACCCAGCAATTGGAGGGTTCATGTCACACTGTGGATGGAATTCAATCCTAGAGAGCATATGGTTTGGGGTTCCAGTAGCTGCATGGTCAATGTATGCAGAGCAACAGTTCAATGCCTTTTATATGGTTGTTGAGTTGGGATTGGCCATAGAGATTAAGATGGATTACAGGATGGATTTCAAGTCCAGTAATCAAACGGTAGTCAGCTCTATAGAAATAGAGAGAGCAATAAGGTCCTTGATGGTTCGTGATAGTGAACAGAGGAAGAAGGTAAAGGAGATGAGTATGAAGAGTAGAGAAGTAATGATGGATGGTGGATCTTTCTACTCTTCTTTAAGCCGTCTGATTGGAGATATGGTGGAGAATCATGGCTTGAAGCGCTTGAACTAGCTACAAATTCTCTGACATTTTCCTTCCATCCAAACAGAAAGTGTGTAAATGTCTTAATAAATTACCAATAGCTAGGTCTTATTCGTGGATCTTTCCATTGGTCTTTTGTTATAGCAGGAGATATGTAATAAAAAACAGTTGAAGAAGCGAAGAAAGGTAAACTCTTGGCAGATTTCACCTGAACCTCTAAAATCTAAATTTATTTAGCCAATTATAATGAAACTGAATCATAAATGCAGGTAGGAAAAGATGCAGCATTTAAAAGTTGAAACTGAAGAATACTTCTCTTTGTTTGGTTACTTTAAACTGAATCATAAATGTATATGGTGCTTTATAAGTCCATAGCTTGAAGCAATTAGTTTCATTCTCTTACTCTCCCAGCCTATATCTTCTGAAACAATGGAATCCCCATACACTGAAGATGCAGAGTCAAAGCATGGAAAACAGGTTATCTTATTCATAAATTACCTTTCTGAAAAAGTTTTCATAATGCAATTAATGTATATGAACAACACAATATGTTCTTATCAGATCACTTGCACTAATTTCTACATAGAGAGCAGAGTTTCTGTTTGTTCTTCGTACCTTCACCTGGAATTGGCCACCTGATACCGACGGCGGAGTTGGCACGGCTCCTCATCAACCACGACCGCCGTCTCTCCGCCACCATCTTGATCATGAAGCTGCCATTCCACGATTGCTTCACAACCTACATTAAATCACTCACCGCCTCCTCCACTGATCGCATCCATTTCATCGACCCTTCCCCCTCAGCGAAACCGCATTCGATAAGAGCTCCGAAGACTTGTCAACGACAACATGGAAACCTACAAGCATCTTGTCAAAGAAGCCGTTTCATAGCTAGCTCCGACAGATTCACGATCATTTCCGCCGGCGGGATTCTTCGGATACATGCTTTTTACGACTGGTGTTAACGTCAAGTGCTGGTTTTCTCAGCGTGATGTTGCACCTGCAACACTTGCGTGATGTGCATGGCGTTGGCACCACTGAGTTCAAGGAATTGAGGACCAAGTTGGAGAATAGAGGCCTGGTCAACTCGCTTGCTGTCAGGGTTTTGCCTTCTGCTTTGCTAACAACTTTACAGCTGCACGGCTTCTTGGCTTTGCTATTAGGTACAGAGAAGGCAAGGGCATTGTCGTAAATATTTTGATTCATTGTTAGGTCTCATTTTAGATAATTTTTTATATATGATTTGTTTACTCTTTTTTTTTGTTTTTGGATAAAAGGGAGGCAAAATGCCCGGATAGATACATTACAAAGACCACATTCGTAGGTAGGTTATACCTGATCTATCTTGTTTGAGGATAGAGCTCATGACTGCGTGGGACTCATGTGAGACCCGTAAAATAAATAACTGAGATTTTATGAGACAGAATAAGATAAAGTAAAACTGAACAGAGTATCAGTTCTCTTCTGGAAGGGTAGTAAATTCATGATATTCTAATGGGAGACGTAATGCCAAATTTGCCAACCAGTCAGCGTCCCAGTTGCTTTCTCGATAGGTGTGGACAAGTTTGACTTCCCAAGGTTTGTTGAGTAGGGGTGAGCATTATTCGAGCCGGCCCGGCCTGAATTAATTCGGGTAAGAAAATTCTAAAGTTCGGGTAATTTGGGCCGGCCCGAGTGTTACCTGAATTATTTTCGGGCCAGGACGGGTAAGGGAAAAAAAATTCGAGCCGGCCCGATTACCCGAATTAGGTTTAAAAAAGTTGTGAAATAGGGTAATTAGGATAATTCGGGTAAATCAGACTGAGATAATTCGGGTAAATCGGGCCAGGTAAATAGGTAATTCGGGTAAATCGGGCAGGGTAAGTTTGGGTAATTGAAAGTTCGGGTTCGAGCCCGGTAAGGGAAAAAATTTCGGATAATTCAGGCCGGACCTGAACAGTAAAAATCTGGCCCAAATTATCCGAATGCTCACCCCTATTATTACCCCTATTATTGAGTAATTGTTTGATATTGGTAACCAAGGTCTAGTTGCTGTGAGTGGAAAGATTCCTCTTGATAATCAACTTGATTACACAATACTATCCACCTCTAAAATTACTCTTATCGCTCCTCATTGCCAAGCCAACTCAAGCCCCTTAAGAGCTCCCCAGAGTTCTGCAGTGATAGGAGTGTAGCTACCAATACGAAAGGCAAAACCAGCAAACCAATTCCCCCGTGCATCTCTTATTAATCCTCCGGCCAATGTCAAACTACAAGTCACCTTGAAAGCACCATCGATATTCAGCTTACACCACTTCTAACCCAGTGGGTTGGCGTGGGTGGCGCATACCCTCGTTGCTTAACCAAGAGGTCCCGGGTTCAATCCCTACCCTTAGAAATGTAACAGACTTCTAAGCTAGCTATGGCCCCTGTTTGAGATGTATCACGAAGCGAAGGGGGATTAGTCACTGACTTCGGATACCTCCTGGGAGACCCAAAAAAAAAGCTTACACCACTTCTCTGCTGGAGCATGCCATCCAACTCGGATGGCACAGTAAACCACTTGCGGGTTAGTTATTCTAGTAATAGCATTGACCTTTACAATATCTTTAACTCTGGCCATGATCACGTCTACACTTGGTTTTGGTGGAATTGCGAAAAATAGATGGTGATTTCTCGATTTCCAGATAAACCAACATGTAACCCCAAAGATTAGGCACCATTCCACTCCGACGCCTAAGGTAGAAAATCTGGATAAATTATGCAGTAACCAAGATGTGGGTTCTTCTGTTTTAAAATTATGCCATAAGTGGAGACGAACTAGCTGGGTCCATATTGATTGGGCGGTTATGCAATCCCGTAGTTCGTGGATACAAGATCACTCTAACTAAAATAGGTACCACAGTTGGTATTAGTACTAATATGCAGTCGGCAGCGTTCCAAGTTAGTTAAAAGTTTGTCATGCAAGGTTAGCCAAAGGAAAGTTCGAATCCGTTGTGGTCCCTTGAAATGATAGACAATTTTCCTGTTTTTGTCCAGTGGATTCCATGAGTTTTTACATAGCATTTCATCGGCCAACTTGACAGTAAATATTCCTGATTCAGTCCAACCATTATAAATTTTATCCTTCCCATTGTGGGAAGAAGGAGGTCTCATGGCTACTAACTTTAAACAAACAGACGTTGGAAGCCTTACTTGTAGAATATTCCATTTCTAATTTCCTTGGTGATCTATATAATCCTTTACCCGTAGAGTTTTCTCTGCTTCTACAATAGGGGACACAACCAGAGCAAAGAGTTATATAATTTTCCAACCACACATCCTCCCAAAATCAGACCAATTCCCTATTGCCTATTGCCTATTGCCTATTGCCCACAGAATGTCTTGGTACATGAGTGGCCACACTTTGCAAATGGCTCTCCAAAGTAAAGAGCAGTAGCCAGCTTGCACTATCCCAGGGGGAACATCCATCCCTTGCAGATATTTTCCTCTTAAAACTTGCACCCAGAGAGGCTGATGATTAGCAATTACCTACCAAGCTATCTCCAGGATAAAGACTTCGTTACATTGCTTCATCCTTCTCAGTCCAAGCCCACCTTGGGTTGATAAACATCGGACCACTTTATTAGGTTCAGCTTTTGCTTTCCTTCAGTTGCTCCCCACAGAAAACCACTACAAGCCCCCTCAATTTAGTTGAGCACGTTAGGAATAATTGGTGTAGTTTGCATTGTATAGCAAGGGATAGCAAGAGCAACTGACTGAGTTAAAGTAGCTCGGCCCACCAAGGAAAGATTGTACACTAACTAGTTGGTGACCCTCTGATGGACTCAATCTGCAATGGGTTGATATGTACTTTTGTTGATCCTTCGGTGTAGGATCAGTACTCCAAGGTATCTGGCCAAGTCCTTGACAAGCTTGAATCCCAATCGATGGTTACGGTCTTTTGCTTCCCTCTCAGATACACTATTAGTGCAAAAGAGCGTGGACTTGTTCTTGCTCACCAATTGGCCTGAGCTATCGTAGAAAGCCCTCAACACATTGTTAATTGTCTTCACTTGATCCTCGACAACCTTAGCAAATAGAATTAGATTGTTTGCAAAAAATAAATGAGAGATAGAAGGTCTACTTCTACTTGTTTTGAAAGTAATCCATTTCTTAGCACAAACTTGTTCATCAATGGCCATAGAGAGTCATTCCATGCACAATACAAAGAGATATGGTGAGATAGGATCGCCTTGGCAGACATCACGTGAAGGCCAAAACTTTTCAGAAGTCGACCCATTCCAAATGATTTACAATGGAGAGCTAATATAGCTGAGAATAAGGTTGATAAATTACAGTGGGAGACCCAAGTCCTCCAAAGTATCTTCAATAAACTCCCAGTGAAGTCTATCGTAAGCCTTGTGGAGATCAATTTTGATAGTTATGTATTTCGTGCCCTCTTGACGCCTCACAGTATGTATGACTTTTTGGGCAATAATGATGTTGTCTGCTATATGTATGCCATGCACGAAACTGGTTTGGGATGGGCTTACCAAAGTAGGGAGCAGTGGCTTCAATTGATTGGTAATAACTTTCATAATTAGCTTATATAACACAATACACAGACTAATCGAGCAGAAATGGTGCAGAGTCATAGGGCTGGCAACTTTAGGTATAAAAATCAAAAGGGTTAAATTCATATCTACTAGTATAATACCACTTTAAAAAGCCTTTTACACCATATTGACCAGAGAGGCATCTATAATGTCCCATTGACTTTGGAAAAAGAGAGGTGTAAACCCATCACTTCCGGCAGCTTTCATTGGGCCCATTGCAGACAGAGCTTGCTTTACTTTAGTTGTGGTAACTGGCATCTCTAGCTGACGCAGATCTTTGTTGATTAATGGTGGAAATTTACCCTGAGTTTCATACTCCAGAAGCGTCCCCTCATCTTTATTATATAGGTTGGTGAAGAAGTTCACTGCGTCTTGGCATAAAGAATCCTTATTAGTGCACCAATTTCGACCATCAATCTTCAACATTTCAATTCTATTTTTTTTGTCATCGTGCTTTGGTTTTATCATGAAAATAGGATGTATTTCTATCTCCAAACTGAAGCCAATCGCAACGAGTCCATTGTTGCCATAACATTTCCTCTTGAGTAAGCATCGTCTCATACTCCTCTAATAGTTGTCCTTCGAGCGTCTGTACTTTCCTAGAATGGTACATTTCTAATGCCTTTTGGATGCCATTGAGCCTCGCCTCCAGTCTTCTTTTTCGATGCCAAAAACGCGCTGGTTGCAATCTTATGCCACCATCGCAAACTCTCGAGATGCTAGAAACATATGAGTTCACAATTTCCAATGTTCGGAAACTAGATCGTTGAAATTGTCATGAGTTAGCCATATGGCAAGAAACCGAAAGACCTATCGAGGGGTCTCCTGCTCTCGACCCCTCGTTTTTATGAGTAAAGGTCTATGATCATAATGAAATTTTAGGAGATGGAGGATCGAACAAAATTGGAATTGGTATAGCCATAAGTGGTTACCCAACGCCCGATCAATCCTTTCTAGCAGACCTCCCCGAGACCAAGTATATCTAGGTTTTGTGTACCCCAAGTCAGTTAGCGCATTATTTTGTACAAAACATCTGAAGGTTTGACACGATCTGCTTCTCCAATGAAAGTCTCCCTTCCTATCCTCGACCAGTAACATTGCGTTAAAATCACCCGCAAGTGACTATGGATTATTCCCAATGATCACACTCAGTTACTGAAACGTAAGCCACAAACATTACATCTTAAATGCCTTGGGACTTGCATATACAGCTGTCAAATATGAAGGATAGCCAAAATGACCTCTTATGCTCAAGTGGATGAATTGGGGGTGACTAAACTGCACATCTGTGTACAATAAGTCCTTCCATAATATCCAGATTCTGCCATTGAACCTAATTGCTTCCACACGATAAGAACGAGTGAAACCCATACCAGTAATCACTTCATCAGCTGTCTCCCTCCTAATTTTTGGTTCTACCATTACTACCGCGTCTGGATTATGAGTTCGCTTGTATTGAAGAAAAAATCGTAAAAATGCTTGCTGCTTACACCTCGACAATTCCAAATAAAAATTCTTTCCATCATTGGATCGGTATTGAGAAAAATAAGAATTCTAGAAAACTCTATGGGGATTTGCCCTATCCATCCCCACTGCCACCATCGTCTTAGTGTCTGCCGCTTCGAGCATATTACTAACAACATCAGCGGGCAGGTACTGTTCCAACGATTTCCCAGTGGGGTGGGATATCTTCTTGAGTCATGTTCCTTCGTGACCTACATATTTATTAACACCCTCTTGCCCATACTACTTGGTGGACCAGGGGTTCTGCCGTTACCCTCCATGCTGCCCTCAGATCTAGGCTATTGAGTGGGATCATCGTCCACCGGTATGTCCAGTATCTTGGAAGTTTTTTAGAAACTTCTCATATGACAATTGATGTGTGTTTCTGAGGATCCAGTTTTGTGGTATGAACTAAATACTCGAGTCCCTGCATTTCCATCTCAATGGAATTTGTCGTTGGTCCTAGCGGTTTGGCTTGAGTCCTGGGCAATACGGGCCTTACCATGTTAGGGGATAATAAGGAAATGTTCTGTCTACTGTCATAATCGCCTACGCCTCCTCATCGTTGTATTCTAACAAACTGTACCATTATATTCCTCTGTCATACCTGTTTATTTTTTCTGTTGTAACTTTCTCTCTCTCTCTGAATCTTCTCACTCTTCTGTGTATAAATATACGTCACATCTAAATAATAAAGTTGAGCTTTCCATCTATATTCATTTTCTCTATAGTTTGCACGTTTTTATCTTTCTCATTTTGCGCCACGAAATTTCCTACACCAGCTTTGCCATTTACATTACCTTTGGAAATTTTCTCCTTATCTTTATTTGGTCGTAAATCTACCAAGCAATCGACCGTTACAATAGAACTTGGGAGGTCTCGAACTCCTTGCCTTCATACTTCAATTTGTGCTCAAGATTGAGATTCTGACAGAAAATTAAATAGCTTATCTTCTTCTACCATATTCTTAATGTCCAGCATCAACCAACTGAAATTTTTGACATAATTCCGAATTGAACCACCTTGTTTCATCTTCCGCAAGTTCTCTATGTCAACCAAGACATGATGCAAGGCAGAAATTGCTCCTTTAATTCATGTACAAATGCCTCCCACGTATTGATTTTAAGATGTCCAACATTTAGAGCACTGCCAAGTTTTCCACGCTACCATAATTTCGCAACTCTAGCAAAATACATGCTAGCCAATCAAAATTTGTCACATTCCAATACCCTAGCCACTTCAAAATATTGTTGCATATCCCAAATAAAATTTTTCCAAAACTTTTGTATCCCTCACACCATCAAAATGCTTAGGATCAGGAACTTTCAACCTTGTCCACGTACTACCGCCATCCATGACACCATGGTTTCTAATGAGAGCCAAAACATCCTCTATCACTCTCATCCTTCTATTTTCTTTTATTGAAATTGTATACATGAGAGATAATGGAATGTCTGAATCACCTCTTCCAAGTGATCCAAACGAGTAAACAAATTCTGTGTTTCAACTTCTGGAATTGCCCCTATTCCCTGTTCTAACCTATCCAGCCTTTCTCGAATGGCTTTAAGGTTCTAATTTGCCGCCATACAAACACAGTCTACCAAGAGAAATATCCCAGAAATTTCCAAATGCAGCTCTAATACCAACTTGTTACGAGGTTAATTTTAAGGTTAGTAAACTCAAGAATTAATGCCATGTAATTACAATCAAATCGACACACTTGATCCAGCAAAAGTTACTCTCCCACTAAATAATGAAAAAAAATGTTGTACAGGGTGATTAAATGAAGTAGAATATTTGTTTCTCACTAGGAACAAAGACAACATGATATAGTAGGTTATTTTGTGGCGAAAAATATGTGAAACACATAAGGGAAAAGGAACCAATGATAGTGGATAAAACAACAGGATTGTATTGCAGAAATTTTAAAAGTAACAATGCACACCACACTTTTGGAGGATTTTCATTATATTAATATCCATCCAGCCTTAACAGTTTACATATATAACGACATTAAATTGATTTGGACACTTACAAGGTAGTTTTCATAACTATCGTCCAATCATAAGGAGACATTAGGCATAATACGTGTAAGACATGCACATTACTACTTGCATTTATAAATAGTTGTCCACGCACTTCATGCATTTACGTTAGAACACATACAATGTTCACCATGCAACCAATATCCTCTATACAACATTGTAATACCAACATAACGTCCATCTAGTCAACTAAAACATAATCTATCCAGCAACGTAATTTTTATTTTCGATCGTCTTTAGTTTTTATGGTTACATAATTAACACTACAAGAAAAGTTTCAAATACTGACAAAAATTTACGAACCGAAAATTTTCTGTTTGTAATTACCGACAGAATTGGAGATACGTCAACAATTTCGGTTGGAAAATAAAATTTAACGGCAGTAGAAATTCCATCCGTAAATGTCCTTGTAATTCATTGTCCTCCAACTGAATGAAAATGACGTCGTTTGGTTATCCTGAAACGATGTCGTTTTTTATAACTTCTTCGCTTGTTGAACAAAACGACACTGTATGGAGTTAAATGAAACAACATCGTTTTCACCATTTTGTAAACGTATACAGAAGAAACAAACCAAACGACTTTGTTTTCCTATTGCTAGTATAATTTTTATAACTTAACAAAAACGATGTCATTTGGTTTAACTCATTTTTGTTTCGTTTTAAACCACCCGACCCCCACCCCCCCAATCCCACCCACGTGCGCCTGCCTTCCTCTGCTTCATCGATTTGCCGCCTCCATTTGCTTCCATCGCCACCATCTGTAGTTGTGATGTCGCCGTGAAGCTCTTGCGTCGCCGACGTTGTCTTCTCCGGTTGTCATAACTGAAGGTATTGTCTTCTCTCCTTACTCTCCATTCTCCAATGATTAACATTCCGTGCATGATATTGTTGGTTCTATTAATTACTGATTGTTAATGACACCCAATGTATTTGTTGGGCAATAATGAAAAAAGATTGGGAATTTCTCTTGAATTAGGGTTTAAGAGGTTAATGCATACTAAGTGTTTAACAAAATGCATAGTGCTTGATATCCAAACCCAATTATGCCTTTACATTTTTCTTTTTGCATATTGAATTTGTGGTAGATTATACCATATATAATTAGTCCAATAAGATTATATTAACTAAGCTAAGATCTTAGTTTTAATATTAAATTAATTATGTTCTTATTAGATTAAGATTAACAGTTGAATTAATTGCTAAGTAATAATTTAGAAAATTATTTTCTGTAAATTAAATTAATGGAATTTCAATCAAATTAGAATTAGTAATTAATATGACTCTTTTAAAATTAATAAATTTTTCTTTAATAATTAAGAAAAGTTTACATAATTAAACTATTTTTCTCAATTTAATTGAAATTAAATAATTTTATTATTTTAGAGGGTTATTATTGTATTTTGTTTAGGGAGTTGTTTTTAATTAATTTGAATAACAAGTTTCTTATTTAATTAAAATATTTATCTTATTAAATTTGAAAAATATTCTTATTTGTTAATTAAGAAAAATAAGCCTTCTTTGATATTTTTAAAATAGTTCACTAATTTATTAAGGGATTATTTGCCAAGTATTTGAGAAATTAATCTCTAAAATAACTTAAAGAACTTTCTTAATTAAATTAAGATGATTTTATTTTTATTTAATTTTGAATGTAATTTTATTTTTACTTTAGATAGTAGTTTTCTAATTAAGAAAAAGGTTATTGCTAATTAGGTTAGAAATAGTTTTGTAGTTAGATTAGAAGATGTTACTTATAATTTTTTTATACAATTCTAAATTATAATAAATAAGAAGAGCAATTTACTGAAAATTTAAATTAAATTTGTTAAAGGAGTTAAGATAATTGGAAATGATTTCGCATTGCATATGGAAATTATTTTTAAATCAAATTAATTCTCTATTTGGTATAAGAATTTGATATATTTAGGAATTAATGGTTTAATCTAATTTAATTTTGTAAAGGGTTGAAAAATATTATTTTTAGATTATAGTGATTATATCAATAATAAGAATCAAATAATGTTTCTTGCTTATAATTTGTTGTTATTTTCATAAGGAATTGTTATGTATATTATGTTTAGTTATGTATATTATTTGATTCATTCTATCGTTATATTAGATATTAAATCTTTAATTATTTATTTCTTCTAATTTGCGATGTAACTCGACTTTAGTGAATTTCTTAGCTAAGTTTCTTAGATCATATGGGGAACAAATGATTGAATTGAATGCAACTGATTGTACTTATGTTATTTCACTTTATCGATATTTTTAGGTCTTTAAGAGGCTACTCAATTAAATCTTTAACGTTGAGCAGGTTAATTAGTTTGTTATTCTATTTAGTTAACTTTAATTAAGGAGATATATGAATTAATTCTAGTGACGAATATTCGATGTATAAATTAATTTTTTCCTATATGATGAATGATATATAATTTCCCAAGATGGGTGTTACATAAACCAATGTTTGTTACATAAATGATGTGTAAGGATCAAATTACAAGTTTAGCCTTTTCTAATAATTGTTATATGGAAGTGAATATAAACTACAAATCAACCATAATTGGAAATATTCTAACTTAAGACATGTCATTCAAATAACATTCTATTATTACACAAAAAATTATTTAATAAAAAGATTAATTAAATTATATATTTATAAGTAGGCCATGTACAAATATGTATACACTTTGTTTGTTCTTCTCTATTTAATAAATGGCAATCTATTATGAAAATCTTCATCTCGCAATTACTTAGCATAACTCCCAAACCTCTACTTTATAACCAAGGTTTAAGTAGGTTGATGTAAATTTGTTATCTTTAATTAAATTTAAAAATTCTTATATGGATGAATTCAATCAAAATAATGATTTAGAATTAACAAATGATATTGTTACTTATATGTAATATCTATTTACATAATATTCATTTATATATAATATATATGTTAATATATCAATGTTTATCTCCTTTTTAAAAGCGATCTTCAAAGAATTGATTTTATTGACTCTTATAAGAAAAGTATCTTAAGTTTTATCAAATAACAATAGTGACACATTCTATTACACTGGGTATTGAGAATATCTTGATTTATTGACTATAATTGAGGGTGTATGGGTTACAAATTGGTATACTTGAATTGTGAATTGCCTAATTATAGATTTTGTGATGTAAATGTGGATTGAATTGAGAATAGACATAGTATGGAGACCCAATATAAGTGGTGATTACTGGTCGATATAGAAGTGTATTGTTTGTTGTAGGATTGATCTTTCTTCCAAAAGGGGGATGCCCATTTTATATGGAAAACTCTACCGAATTTTCAATAGGGTCGACATAAAATGTGACATCACCATTTTGGAATTAAAACAAGAGCTCCTTAGTATTAAATGATAATTGAATTAATACAGTACAGTTAATGACCTTGATTGATTATCATATTTCACGGCAATTGATGTGTTATATTTCCGGCTTGTTAACCTGTCAACGAATTTGTTCTTGGTTGTAGGAACTTGCACAAATTCAAGTATATTCATTTGTAGAGATTAAAGAGAAGCTTTAGCAGGTATTAAAATGACATTCATTTTCGTTTATTGTGTTACAATGTCAAAATTGCATTTTCACACATTTTAATGACATTTGTATCAGTTTCTATATTTTCTGTTAGCAGTGTGCCCTAGGACAATGAACATTTATGATTCATGTATTAACATTATGATTTGTTAATAATATATTATGAGGTATTCTTTTTATATATGCATGTATTTCGTTT
>JANVCL010000212.1:3146969-3161880 GCA_026546855.1 Erythroxylum incrassatum | reverse complement strand
TGCTTATGTCGTGCAATGAACCAGAATCAATCGAATCTGTTACCTGGTTTCTCGACACTGGAGCATCAAATCATATGTGTGGAAGAAAGGAATTTTTTGCTCGGCTAGATGAAAGACAGCTTGGCAACATTACTTTCAAGGATCTCTCAAAGAGGCCGATTGAAGGAAAAGGTGATGTTATTTTTGAACTCCAAAATGGAAGACTACTTTGTATTTCTGATGTTTATTATGTTCCTGAGATTAAGAGTAATCTGTTGAGTGTTGGAGTTACAATTGTTGGAGAAACAAGTTTAAGGGGGAAATGTTAGCATTTAAATTTGTTTTTATTGTTATTTAATTTATGCTTTAAGTGTTGGGAAGATGAAAGAGTGAAGAGTTAGGAATATAGAGAGTTTAGAAGTAGAATGTTCTATGTTGCCTATAAATTGTATTTTTGTTTTTGGTTTAATGAATGAAATAGAGAAAATATAGTCCTTCAATCCGGACCACCATTGAGTTGGGAACTAGAAGCATTGCACCCCTCACCAGTCTACTGGCCAAGAGATAAAGGAGGCAATTTGTCGAGCAATTGGTCAGCAGTCGACTCCTCTTCAGATGGTGCAGTTTCGATAATGTCATGACTTCCCAGGTCAATGTCACCTTCAATCTCTTCATCCTCCTCCGAAGAGGATTCCGCATCATATAACTCAGCAATAAGTTCAGTGGCAATACCCTTACCAGTTTTGAGTGAGGCACCTGACTTTTTCAGACCTGGTTTTCTAATGGCATCCATCGAAGAGACGAGTTTAACACCACCGAAAACGGGCTTCGGGTTCCCCTTCAGAACTTGTGACAACAGCGAGGGTTTCACACTTGTGAACTTCGGTCTAGCTGGGGCAGCCTTCGGACTCTCGGCTACCATGGCTTGAGGAAACCTAGAGTCGGGGGTGTTCGAGTCCTTAGGTTTTTTCTTGCCCATGGAGCATGGGGGGGAGGAGCCGCACACTGCCGCAAAGGTTTAACGCAAGCTACAATCACCCAACAGCTATGGCACTAGGAGAGACTCGAAGGAGGCACCACTGCCGATAGGCAGGAACTAGATCTAGGACAATGTAGCTCAGATCGAAGGGAAACAAGGGAGATTCAGTGCCCACTAGGGTCAGATCTGGAGGAAAAGACACAGAAAACTCCATTACACCACCGAAGTAGTAACCTCTACTACACCACCGACGGAAAGCATCTAAAGTAGAAAAAGTTGAACTCCAAGGTTGTATTGTGTGATAGGTGGCCCGCACTAGCCATAGTCCTCCCCGTAGTACATTTTTATAATCATTGGATAGTTGAAATTTGATAAGAAAGTGTTGATTATCCAAATCGATCACCTTATACTTTTCAATCGATTCCCACAATATATCAATGGGATTGAGCAGGCCTTGTAAGCCCAGCATTTCGCCCAGTAACCGAACAACCATTGTTTACTGTATAGAGGCACCTAGTACGGTTTTAACTCCTTCCGAGAACTGAATGGATGGAAAATCTCCTCCCTCAGTGACGACTGCATCCTTGTAGGATAGGTCCACATCCATCTCCTTGTCTAAATCTAATCTCGGCTCCTCTGTCCTAGATCTCATAAGCTTCTCTTTAAAAGATGGGATGTGCATCCCCTCCACAGGAACCATTTCCTCATCTTCCTGATCTCGAAATTAAACCTTCTTCGTGGTGAGTTCATCGTTCTTTGTCAGCAAGTGACGCGGTGAGCTCGGATCAATGCGTTCACTTTCTTGCATTATATAGCTGAAATTGTCATTTTTATGGTGTTTGTTGTAGACAAATGATTAGCTTTTATTGCATAATTTCATGGAATAATTTGTTTACTTTAATTCAATATTATATTAAGAAATCATAATAATATAAAATTTTTAATTTTTTTAAAATATTATATTTTATAAATTATAAAATAGATATATTATGTTGTATAATTTGTTTACTTTAATTCAATCTTATATTAAGAAACCATAATAATATAAATTTAATATAACAAATATGTAATTATTTGTATTAATATTATTTTTACATATTTCTCATAAATTAAGATGATAAAAAGATCATTTAATTCTCATATAAATATAAAATTAAGAAAAATAAAAAAGTCTTATAATAAATGAACTTAACTTCAAATATCTTTACATATGTCAAAAATTATTATAATATTTTTACATATATACACTAAAAAGTATATATAATGTCAATATAAAATATAATTTTGTTAACTTAATACATTTAGATTTAGTTACTTAATTTATAATCATTTTGTATAAGTATAATTACATAAAAAATTATTTAATATATTCTTATTTATATCTCTATTATTTATTAAACAATTTTATTATATTTTTATATATAAGTAATTATTAATATTGTACAAACTTATTTTTACAAACGTATAGACCAAAGAACTAATGTAAAGCATTAACATACGTTTATTATAGTGCTACATTTAAAAATTCTAGAGAATAGGCATCCGTAACATCCAAGCTACGTTCGGCGACCAAACAAAGTTATATAAATGTTGAAATCTATTGCAAGTATCTACTTCTTGCCATTCCACTCTTTCTCGTCATACGATTCTTCGTCGTCGTAATATTCTTCGTCGTCGTCGTAATACTCTTCCTCGTCTTCGTCATCATCCTTACCATTCTGCGTCAACCCCCTTAGCTGCTGTCCGATCAATCGTTCTTGAAGCCTATCCCGGATGGCAGTTCCCTAAATGATTCCAAAAGAAACATAACATGACTACCAAGTTCAACTTCCTCGTTAGTTTTCACAACCGAGGTATCACTAAAAACCTTGGAAAGATGAGAAGAAAAGGGGTAGGGACGTAAGGCAGAAATGGGAATGAGGGTGAGAATGAGCTCTACCATTTTATGGCAACCTTCTTCAAACATTTCCAAAAACCCGGCAACCAAGCGATCAGCATTTTCCACCCACTCATTGCGATGCATTGCAACAGTTTGAATCTAGAACATCAAGATTATTTTAGTATGTTATGCTAACTAAATAATCACGAGATGAAGATGATTTGTAAATGTTGGAGGAGACAGAAGAAATTCCAACCTTTTCTCCAACTTTTTCTTGCTGTTCTTTAACTTTCTCTTGTAGCTTCTTCAATCTCATGTTCACTCTCAATCGCTTCTCCTATTAACATTACACCAAACAGAAAGGTTCCTATTCAAAAAGTAATATGGATGGAGCTGAGCGCAGTGTTCATTTTGTACTGCATCATCCAATTATAACCAAGTAATTTAAGAACATCAAAATAGTACATGCCTTCACATAGCTAACACCAAGCTCTTTTCTTGAGTATCCTCTATCCAAGTTACGCATGACATACTGATTATAATCTTTAACAATCCTCATAATAATGTCAGATGTAGAAATCCCATCAGTTCTTTTTGTTTCCTTAAATCTCCCAACTTTTTTGACCTGCATGTGAATTGACTCATTATGACTATAAACCAAGAAACGGAATGGAATACAATGCAAGCACTCGTGATCAGCTTACAAATTCATAAACATCCTTTCCAGCCCCACTGGCATCTGCATAGCTGTAAACAAATACGAAGGCACATGTCAGAGAAGAACAGACTTGAATTCAATAATAAACTGACGATAGGGACACATAATCCACATTGAATGCTGAAAAGACTATTCATAACATCTCCTCATCTAAGCCAACCTAAAGCAATAAACCTCGGATATGAACCATAGGAAAAAAGATTGCATCATAGTTCTAGAGCTTTTCAATCTCTCGTAATGTCTTGGTCCAAGTCCTAAAGAAGATCATTGTGGGCCACACCACTAATGTTATGGCCAAGAAATAAAGGGAAAAGCATCATGGAAAAAAGAGCACATTCACTGTGGTAAAAAGACTTACGGAAGAGCATCGTGGGCCACATATTCAATATTATGTTTGTCAAGAAATTCTTGTGTCACTACCCAAGGTGCATCAGGAATAACTTCATCTACCCACCTGCAGAAAGTGAACCGAAAATCCAGTGTTCAAATGTCCTCAATGAGACCCCTTGAGATCCTCTGTCCTCAATTATTCTGGCCCCTCTGTACCTCTTAAATCCAAGCCATTCATTGTCAAACAATAAATGGCTTGGATTTAAGGGGTACAGCAGAGCCATAGTAATTGGGGACAGAGGAATACGTCCCCAATGAGACCAGAACTAGTGATGCCTGTCACCATATGTGATATAAACAAGTAAATGGCACCTTTATATATGACTATATGTATGTATGTATGTGTATATTTTTGTAGAAAAGCTCCACCTGCAGAAAGTTAACCCAAAATCCAGTGTTTAAATGTCCTCAATTAAATCAGAACAAGTAATGCCCGTCACCATGTATGATATAAACAAGTAAATGAAACCATTATGTATGTATATATGTATGTGCTTATGTGTATATTTCTTTAGAAAAACTCCATTAAAATGATAGACTGATGAAAACTCTTTGAACAGTGTAAGTATCAGCTGCCAGTAAGTTTACAGAAAGTCTTACTTGCAATGGCGAAGAGATTCATAGCGCTCAGCTTCATTCATAACAGTTTTGCCCTTGTACTTGTGGGTGGTTTCATCATTGCAACATCCAACCAGCAAATAGGTATTTGGAAACCTAAAATCACATGTTATCAATGACAACAGTAAGTACAAGCGCAACAAAACTTCAATTAAAACAGAAACTAAAAGAGCAACAAAACTTATCATAACAGAAGGGAAATAAAGAATCCGAACAGACATGACAACATTGGATCAAATGAACCAAAAAGCACGTTAGTGAAATACCATGTGCTACGCACAAGCATGATAAAAAAAGAATGAAGAGACTTCCCTATGGATCATTTTCCATCTGCTCGATACAGAAGCAACCATCATCATGATGCAAACGCCATAAATTTGCACGCATAGCAATGCAAATTTATTGAAGAAAAAAAAAGAGATGGGAGGTAAGAGTGTCCAAGAGCCGATATCTACACGAAGACACAATTAGAAAACAAAAGCACCATAATGGTTCTCACTAACGGCGCGTACCCTTTAATGTTATGCCATGAATTTCGCAAGAAAGCAACAAAATTTCTAAGAAATAAGATAAACTCAGAAAACCAATCCATTCAAAATTTCTGCTTTTTCAATGTAGAAACTAATCAACCACAACAGGCTAGAACAACAAATGCTAGCACAGCAAAAACTGTAAGGAAAATTTAAAAAAAAAAGAGAGAGAAACCCACTAAAACATTCAGATCAAAAGCACAAGAACAATCAAAGAACGCAAATCCAGCGCATGGAGAACAAGAAAAAACAGAGGAAAAATTGAGACACGGACAGCTTCTTGGCCTGTTCAAGAGAGCCAGCATGACCGAAGTGAAAGAGATCGTAGATCCCATCGGCATAGACACGTATAGGGCGGTCGGAGGGTGGCGGGGAATCGGAGTAAACTTCATTTGAAATGGAATTCAACCCAGAACGGCTGTGGTAGGAGCCTACGCCTCCATTCATCCCCTGTCTCCCGTCCATCCGGAAAAGAATTAACAGTCTCTCTCTCTCCTCTTTAGCTTTTTAGTTTGATTCTTTTTTTGTACTGGAATTGTAAATTTTGGCTACGGTTTGAGGATCTAGGGAATCTTCGGCTATTCTTCGTTGACAACCGATTCTTAATTATAGATTAACAACATAATTATTGTTTTTCTTACACATAAAAGTTCATTCTATCACATCGAAGTGATAAAAGTTGTCCCAATGATTATCTATAAAAAAAAAGTTGTCCCAATGATATAGTTTCACATTTATTAGGCTTCAATGATTTATGGATGGAAATTGGAAAGGTAAAGCGATATAGTTACGGGAGCTATTTGAGTTTTAAGAGATTTAAACCACTAAATAGTCAATAGAATTTAACACCTTGTTTAATTGAGTTTGAACTCTTAAATAGGAAGTTAATTGAGTACATTATTTGATTGAATTATTAATTTATTTAATAACTCATGTTAGAAAAAACTCCCTACCACTTCAACAATTGTTTTTTGGTCTAGACCAAGATATTCGAACCTAGTGACTAATCTTCTCGTTGGTATGTAGGCACCTCATAAGTGGGACTGTTGGCCCCACCTCAACAAGTTTGCTAGGGCCATATAACTAATTAGTTTTAGCTAACTAGCATAATGTATTTTTATATAAACATTTACACAAGAGCCATTTATGTTATTTTTACAAAGGTTTGAACATCTAGTGACAAAATGTAACATGGTTTTGCCTCAATAAGCATTTTGATTTCAATAGCGTTTGAAACTCCTTCACATTCCACTCACATCTTGAATCAAGACTTTATTAATTCATTTACCACATATCCTACTCATGAGTTCTATGTACACCATTCCGATCATCCAGACTACTTTAGGCGTTCAATATAACTTCATATTGTTGACAATTTTGCCAATTAGAGGCAATCTTGTGAAGTTGTTGTATATGTTTGCAACAAACATGGCTTCGTTAAGGGAAAGCATCCTAAACCCGATGATTCATCTCTTCTGTCTACATAATAGGAAAGATGCAACAACATGATAATCTCTTGGATTCTAAATTCGGTAGATGAAGACATTACTGACAGTCTATTGTATTGCTCTACTGCTACTAAGATGTGGAAAGAATTGGGGATAAGGTATGTTGGGACTAAGATTTATCAAGTACAGAAAGAGACTTTTCTACTTAACAAGGTAATTTCTCTATGGCCTCATATTTTACGAAACTCAAAAAATTATGGGATGAATATGCGTCTTTAGTGAACATTACCTCCTGTACTTATGGTTATAGCCAAGTTTTCAGCACAATTATTCATGATTAGCGCGTAATGCAATTTCTTATGGGCCTAAATGATGATTACAAAGTGATTAAAAGTAACATTAGTCAATCAGGCTTATAACCTTGTGTTACAAGAGGAACAACAAAGAGAGATTTATAATACTACCACCAGTGCACTTAATTTTGATTCGTCGGCCTTAGTTTCACAGTAGAAGTTACAGAGGTTCTTCAATAATTATTGAAATTCATGCCCTTTTATTCAAAGGAACAGCTTCAGTGAAAGAAACAATTATTTTTGCACATACTGTAAAATTCCTGGACATTCTATGGAGCATTGCTTTAAACTTCATCCTGAATTAAGAATGCTAGAAACAAAAGGCTGGTTGCTACTGTGGACCATTCTGATTCCTGATTCTGATGGCTCTTATAATGCTCAAGCTAATGGAGTTTCTAATGGTATCCCTCCTATCATTGCTGAACAACTTCAATAGCTCCTGGTGTTGTTGTCACATTATAATTTAGAGGCCTCTCCCTCTGATCCTATTGCATCCTTTGCTATGATGGCTCATAATTGCTTATATCTCTTTTCATCTAAGCCTAATCTGAAATGGATAATTGATATATTACCCCACATTTAACATTTTTTATACTTATAAACCTATTCCACATCATTTCATTATTACTACACCTAATGGCAATAAAACCGCAGTTAAACACATTAATACTGTCAAGTTATCCCCAGATATTACCCTCTTGAATACTGCGTGTCCCTGATTTTCAGTTTAATCTCCTTTAAGCAACAAATTAATGAAACAACTTTCCTCTAACTTTTTGTTTGCACCTACTCAATGTGTTCTTTAGGTCCCTTTAATGAGCAGAACAATGCCTTTTGATAGGGAAGCTGATGGACTATATTGTGTTGAATCCTACAAACTTACAAGTGGTGGAACTTCGAGTCTTGATTCTGCCCCTTTGAATAATTGTAGCATAATTTGTAATGTTTCTGCTAATTTGTGGTATTGCAGATTAGGTCACATTCTTTATGCCTCAATGAAATATGTTGATGTTCTTAAACTCAACAATGATTCAGTTTGTTACATTTGTCCTAAGACAAAGTTTCATAGACAATCATTTCCTTTTAGTTCTTATAGTGTTGAATGTATTTTTGAACTCATACATGTAGATATTTGGGATCCATATCAACATGCTATAAATGATGGATATAAATACTTCCTTATTATTGTTGATGATCATTCTCATGCTACATGGACTAATTTGTTATATCATAAGCAATGTTTTCCTTATCTCTAAAGCATTTGTTACTTAAATTGAAATGAAATGTGATGCTACTATTAAGATTGTTTGATTAGATAATGGTCTTCAATTTTGTGACAGTCAAGCACAATCATCTAATGCCAATAAGGGTTTTATTTACCAAACTTCCTATTAAAATACTCCTCAGCAAAATGGGAGAGTTGAGAGGAAACCTAGACATCTACTTGACACAACTAGAACCCTCTTCTTTCAAGCCAACCTTTCAAAATAGTTCTAGGGTGAATGCTTTCTCACTGCCATATACCTCATAAATAGAATTCCATTACTTATTTTACAATACAAATCTCCTTATGAATTCCTATATCATTAGCCACCATCTTATCAATGTCTCAGATCTTTTGGATGCCTTTGTTTTGTTGCTACACCAACAAAACGTAGGACTAAATTTGAAGCCAAAACCCATCTATGTGTTTCTATGGGATATCCTTATAGCAAAAAGGCTTACAATGCGCTTGATCTGATCATTTGGAAAGATCATATCTTATAGGGATTTTTTTTCCTCATGAATATCTTTATCCTTTTCATAATTCCATTCTTCATAAAAAATCTCATCTTATGTGCTCCCTTCTCCCACCTCTGATACAGAATTTCTGTTATTTTCCTTTTCTTATAATGAATTATCTTTTTCCTTATCTCAACATGATATTATATCTTATGTCCAGCTTGTCTCTACTCCCTCAAGCCAACCTTTTCCTTCTACTTCTCTTATATAGTAGTTCCCTCCTCTTAGAAGATCAACTAGAGTTCATAAAGCTCCCACTTATTTATAGGACTATATTTGCTCTTATACTAATAGCAGCACCATTCACTGTCATTAGTTTAATTTAGTCCAATTTCATCACCTACCTCTCCCTCACAAAGCTCATGTCTCCAACTTCACTATATACACTTAACCTTATTCTTATCAAGAGGCTTCCACTAATCTAGGTTGGGTTTTGGCAATAAAGAAAGAGATTGAGGCTTTATAGGCCAACCATACTTCGGATATGACTGATCTCATTCCAGGCAAAAGGATTACACCCTATAAGTGGGTTTATAAGGTCAAGTTAAATTCTGATGGAATCTTGGAGAGACTTAAAACCAGGTTGGTCATTAAACGCTACTCACAAAAGGCTGATATTGATTTTTAAGAAACCTTTTGTCTTATAATCAAGATGGCTACCATAAGAACTATGGCTACTTTGGTAGCTCATAAAACTTAGGATTTGTTTTAGCTTGATATTAACAATGCTTTCTACGTAACGACTTGGAGGAAGAAGTTTAAGTGAAAATATCTTAGGGTATTAGATAATCATCATAATAAGGTCTGCAAACTCAAAAAATCCCTTTATAACCTTAAACAAACATCAAGGTAGTGGTTTACTAAACTATCTGTTTCTCTTCAACAGTTAGGATATATTCAATCCCATAATGATTACTCCCTATTTCTTAAGAAACAAGGTTTTGATCTTAGCACTGTAGTTGTTTCTATTAATGACATCTTGGTGATTAGCTCTAAACTTGTTAAAATCCAGGCTTTAAAACAACATCTTCATCTAAAATTTAATATCAAAGATCTGGGAAAATTGCATTATTTCTTGGGTCTTGAAGTTAGTTATACTTCTCATGGTATTACTCTCACTCAAAAGAAATTTACTATTGAACTATTATCTGAAGTTGGAATTCTTGATGTTAAAAGTATATCCACTCCTTTACTTATTAATCTCATTTGGATATTGATGTTGGGGAGCTCTTATCTGATCCCAGTCATTATAGGATGATTATTGGGAAACTCAATTACCTCACTCATACTAGACCAAATCTCACATTTGTTGTTCAAACGTTGAGTCAATTTATGCAATAGTCTTGAATACCCCATTTACAGGCCTTGGAACATGTTCTTAAGTATGCTAAAGGCACATCTGGTCAAGGTATTCAGTTAAAAGCTGATACTCAACTCAACATTAAGCTTTCTCAGGCTCATATTGGGCCAGTTGTCTTACCTCTCGATGCTCCATCACTGGTTATTTAATTTAACTTGTTCAATCTCCTATTAGTTAGAAGAGCAAGAAGCAAAGTAATATCTCTACATCATCTGTAGAGGTTGAATATAGAGTCATGACGTAGGCTGACTCCGAAGTTACATGGCATATAAGGCTTTTGAAAAAATTTAATATCCTAAATCTGAAGCATGTTCTCTTACACTATGACAATCAAAGTGCTTTGCACATCCCTAAAACTCTAATTTTTATAAGAGAACTAAGGATATAAAGTTGGATAATTGTCACTTCACATGTGATAAAATTACGGAAGGTCTGTTGTAGCTTACATATGTGCTCACAAAATGTCAACTTGCTGATGTTCTCATCAAAAGCCTTCGCTCTGCTCAACATTGGCAGTTTTTACTCAAGCTAGGTATGTTGTCTTCTTTCTTCAGCCAACATTCTCGAGCTTGTAGTGGGTGTTGGAGAAAACTTCTTACCACATCAACAAGTTTGTTATGACTAGATAACCGATTATACAGAGTAAAGCTATTTACGCTATTTGTACGAAGGTCTGAACATAAAGTTACAAAATGTAACAACTTAGTTTATTTAATAACTTAACATATATAATTTATAAATTATTATACAAATTTTCCTTATATGTATAAGAAATAATAAGGGATACAACTCTTATGCATGTATTTTGATTAAAACCCCTCAATTTGATTAATGCAATCAATACGTAACTTTATTTATCTAGTTTGTTTGATTAATTAGCATATTTTAATATTATAAAAACATCTATTTTATTTAACAGAGCGGTATAAGTAATAGTACTTTGTAGAGTAAAAGACATAGATCTTTTTTATATTTTACGCCATCTTAAAAATATTTTGATTTTTAAAATTCTTGGAAAAAATTCTTCTAGTTTTCAATTTTCTAAAAAATTCATTCCCTTAAAATAATGTTAAAAAAATAACAAAGAAGTACATGCAATATGAAAATTAGACCTGACCTAATCAAATGTTACTAATATGATAACTCAACTTAGCTCTTAAACCCGACTTGAATAAATTAAATTAGAGTTAAATTAATAATTTATGATAATTATAATAAATTATTAATTTGAGTCAAATTTAACTAATTCAATTCAAGTTTGAGAGTTGAGTAGAATCATCATGTAAATAATATTTAATTAGTTCAAATTTGATATTAATACATTACATGTATTTTGTCATTATTTTTTAACCAAATTCTAAAAGAATGGATTTTCTTAAAAAAAGAACTAAAATAATTTTAAAAAAATTTAAGGATTAGAAAATTTTTCTAAAATTTCTTAAACTATAGGAAAATTTTGTATATTTTACTCTATTTTGTGGGTAAGAGCATTAGTAGAACAATTATGAACAACACAGGTAGTTCACGGGAGAGCTTATGTAAGTAGTAAACGTAACAAGAGTCAATATTCTTAGTCTTAACTTTCCACCCTAATTAGGACCAAGTTTAATTGCAATCATATTACAAGATTGAATATATCAATGGACATTATCATCGCTAAATATACTTAGTGAGGGATGGTTATAATCATGACAATTTAGAGAAGGATAGTTGATAATTGTTCCCTTCATTCCATGCCTTTGATGTGATCTTTTCATTTGGAAAGTTTATTGCTTTAGTTTTTCTATAGATTTGATTAATGAAAACTCTCCTTGAATGATGTCTCGGAATGAACACAGATGAATTCAATTACCAAGTGCATAATTGAAAATAAAGTCATTTGAAACAATCAGGTGCAGTGATTAAGGAACAAGAGAGAGCAATATCATAAGTTAGTTATGCGAAGGGTAGCAACCATTGATCCCCTTCAATGAAGGACATGTTTAGGAAAGGAGCAGCCTGTGTGTTGTTCAGTCTCTGAACATAAGGTGCTCTTAATGCCATGTTAGCTCCTGAACCTACGCAATTGTATTCTCCATAAAAAACAGTCCTGCAACCATTTTTAAACACAAACCCAGTTCACTAATTAGCACCATTTTCACGTTGATTTACAATCTTTTTTAGAATATATATTAATATATCCAACTAATAATCTCTTAACTGGTCTCGTGTGGGATCGTTGAAATCATTCCAACCCTCAGGAGCTATAATATCTGTCATGGCAGTGTATGCGAAAATCACCCGAGAAAATGGCCTCCATGCACGACCTAGCCATATTCTTCCTGTGCCTCCAAGAGAGCAGTTCACGAATGCAAACCCTGTGTTCTCGTCTTTGGAAGCTCTACCATGTGCTGTCACTGCTCCATTTATGACCCTTTGGCCTGGAGGTACTGGATTCGCCATGGAAATCAGCTGGCAGTTCTATAATGAGCTTGAAAGGTATATTCACTCCAGATTAGTTTATAGGAAAGTAGAAGATCTTAAACAAAATGAAGGGTATATCAATGTATTTCTCAGTGAAGAGATAGATCAAATCAGTTCATTGCTTGTATCTGTAACAACTACAGTCCAGGCTTATCTCGATTTTTCTCCGTAATAATACTAGCTTTAACCTGCAAAGATGTGTAATAAAGGCTCCCTCTACCTTGATTTCTGTGCTTAATTTGGCATTCTATGGAAATTAGTATAACATTTTAAACTTCTCTTTTATTTTTTAATTATTGTCGAATTTAGGTTTTCATAAGATAATATAACAATTATTGCATTTTAACTAATGATCAAACTATAATATTGACTCCCTATTTCAAAGGCTATCTACTTTCACTTAAATGCCTCCTCCTAGAGTATCTTCATGATGGTAATTCCCAATTTAGTTAATTTGTTTAACTCAGTGAAACTCAATTTAATAATTTGTTTAGATTTCATCATTAGCCTAATGGATTGCTTCGTCTATTATCTGAGTTATGTTATGGGCAGCACATTCTTTTTATTTTGGCAGAGTGTAAGTATACCAACTTTTGATAAAAGAAACTGACCTCATAAAGTGACCTTCCATTGCCAAATATGAAATCAATTGAACCTTGGATATAGCATTCCTTAAAGTAATGTCGACCTATGTCGTCATGAAGCGTATCTTGAGCTCCAAAGAATCCACAGCCCCAGAAGGCTGCTTGGTCTCCAGATATTCTTATTGCAACCGCTTGCGCTCCCTTATCTCCAGGTCCTGGAATTGGTGCAACATTCTGACACATGCACGAAAGATAGGTATGAGATCACTTGTTGAAGCAATTAAGTTCAGTACCATTCATATGATCATCAAGTCTTTTCTTGTAGCTGAAAAGTTATATTGATCTTACCATGAAGCTAATATTCTTGGCAATGAAATTGTTGGAGAAAACTTGTACTGAACCACTGTAGAATGTGCCACCAGAAGAATTGGCCGTGTCATTCCATACAATGGCAGTTGATGTGTAGCCTTGCCCTTGAAATGTGATATTTGGTTTCGTTATTGGAACATTTACTTTCTCACTGAAACAACTCAATCGTATCATTCATTTGATATGAAAATTTTCGTTGAGAACCAAGAAGAAGAAGAAGAAATAATGATACCCTTTAAAGTTTTAGTCATGGAAGTGCATGAACTTACTAGTAAATGCCAGAATTTATCCATAAAATAGTTCTCTTCTGGCTAAAATTTGCTACTGCATCAACAGCTGCTTGTACGGTAGTGAAATTGCAGCATCCGTTTCGATCAACACAGAAAATAGAGGTGGTGTTAGTGTCTGGAGGAGGGAAGTCAGGTGGAAAATCGTCGCAGATGTTGACTTTGTTTCCTTTACTGTGGTGTCCATTGTGGTGTTGGTGGTGATGGCCTTCAATGATGTATTGTATGATAGGTGCAATAATTGGTTGTGAAGACAAAGTTGTAGAGCCAAGTTCAATTAGTTGTTTGAGAAGTGAAGGTCTTGAACTAGTAATTATACCTTTTGATGCCAAGATTCCAAGAATGGCAACCAAAAGAGTTAAAGAAATGTTTTTGAGACTCATTTCTGATTGGAGGGGGAAACAGGAGAAAGGCCTGAGACTATTTTTAGTACCAGTTGGTATTATATAAATATGCGCTTGAAGTGAAAGGTTTGATAACATGTCTTGCAAATCACCCTGTCCTTGTGCATTCTTGAGAGAATTTCCAAAGTTGTACCAAACTTGATGCAAGTAATGCTTGAATTGAAATTACAGCTACTGTTAACTTGAAATTGTGTAAGCTCCTAAACTAGAGCACTTATGGGCCCTCAAACAATTGCTTATGGATCTGCAGGTCCTAATTCCAACATTTAATCTGCTTCCTATTTCACTGCAGGATTCAATTACGTTATCGTAGATTATTCCATAATTATATATAGACGACGCAGGTACTGTTGCAACATATTATGATAATGAAGCCATAACAATTTTGTGGAGAATGACTTGTTTAAACACATTTAAAGATTCATTTGAAAGCTTGTGTTGAAGATAATCTAAAATCTCTTTTCCCTTTTCTTTTAATCTATCAAAAAGAATGTAGTACTTTCTTTCTGTCAAAGGTAAACCTGATTTTGAGACGCAAGCGACCTGTTTTCATTTTGAAGTTGACTTGTGAGTGGAAGTTTATGCTTGGCTTGAGCTAATGGAACTGATACTGAGGATTAAGAGTTGCCTGTGAACTTTCCAAGTTAAGCACTTAATTATAGTTGTGCATGATGAGGACACCTTTTATGCCTGCCTTTGTAAAGATCATCAATTCTATGTATTTGTGCTTCATCAGGAGCTAGATTTCTGAATTATTGAGTAAATTTT
>JANVCL010000212.1:3124499-3142802 GCA_026546855.1 Erythroxylum incrassatum | reverse complement strand
AATACCAGTATGCATAAAAATGCCAAATCAGTCCTAATCACTCTCACCCCTGACCAAATTACTATTTTACCCTTCTCATTGGGGGTGGGATGTTACAAAAATTCTATTAAAAGAGATTACTGAAGCTCACATTGAGCAAACCTCATTTTTATTTGAGAGTTTGTAGAAACTAGTGAAATACTATTAGTGTAGAAGGTTGAAGAATTTTGAAAATATTAACTCGCAAGCTTAGAGATGCTCGATAAATTACTACTTGATTTTATAGTGCAGACTGGACGTAGGCTTGGGTTGTAAGCTGAACCAGTATAAATCGATTGTGTCCTTTTTCTCCCTCTCTCTTTATTTTTTATATTTCCACATTATATTGTGTGTGTGTTTATTTCAGCAAGAGGCTCCTTCACTTTTATAATAGATTCCTTCTGCTTTTGACTTGCTGACAATTCCTTTCTTTTTAACAGGCGCATTTTTTATTATTTCAACATGACTCATACTTTAACAGGCCCCTATCATTTAACAAGCTATTATTGTCTGACAAACTCCTATTGTTTTAATTTTTAACAGGTCTCTTTATACAAATTAAAAGTAACTTGCGATTTTTTTTGTCACGCACAATTCACCATCTCTTGCGTGCATTTGCTTTATCACTGTAGTCTTTCAGTATTATCACCTTAACATCACATACACAGTAGCAAACAAATCGCCAACAACTGTAAACATTTATTCATCGAAACGATGCAAATATTGGGGCTACAACAACCACAACAGTAGCTGAAATTTTTCTCACACAACCAACACTGTCAACAACCACAAAACTCCTACACAACTTGTTGGAACCCGATCTCGAAACCGGATCTCAACCGAAAAAAGACAGAAAACGGAAAATGACAAAGAACGGAGAATCGGAAAACAAAATGCGGAAGCAAAATCAGAAGCGCAAATCGAAGAAAAAGCGAACGAACAAATTTCGAATCGAAGTGAATCGGTACAGAAATCGAAAGCGAAGCAAACAAAGTTCGAAGCGAATCACGAAATCGAATTCAAATCACGTAAGGCCAAAAACTGAATTCCGACATCCAGTAAAAAAAATTCACAAAGTGTCACGTTGGAACCCTAAGACTAAAACCAATCCGAAAATCCGATATAAATTTTTTTTCATTCTTATTCATGCATTTTCTCTTTAATCAATCTTATACAACTCAAAACAATACAATTTCTCATTCAAATATCGAAGTCCTCAAATCTTTTCTCATCAATTTTCCTTAAGTCACAAAACATCTATAAACACAATTCATATACAAAACACTCATTGAATTTCATTTCATATCTCTAAATTGTCACTTAAGGATTGGGGTCCAACACAACTCACTGTTGTTGTTCAAGAGATAGAGAATATGCAGCATGCAATGATTCCACACAATCTCGCAAACACAAAAAAAAACTAGTTGCTAAAATGCCCTTAATAGATGATCAAAATATAGGAATGTTCAGCTGCCAAATCACCTAAGAACAAAACACGCAACAACACAGAAATAGTACATGAATCAAAAAATAAATCAACTGCAAAACTCCTAAAGAATACTCTCAATTGTACCTCCCATTTTACAAATGGACTATTCTATGACTTGAACATGTTATATTTTGGTTAAAAAAGAGTATATTTATCAATTGCTTCAAGACTCACCTTCTAAAATTATATTATATAATTATCCTAAAAACATTTCAGGACTAATAAATTTATAATTAGATATCAAAAAGTTTATTTGATTTATTATATAATTTATGAGTAATTATATATATTTAATGATTTATTTAATGCGTTAATATAATTGTAAATTTATTAATATATATTAAACAAGTAATTGATTTTAGTATTTTGTCAAACTTAAATTTGAGATCTAATTACTCAAAAATCGAAAGATCCTTTAATTGTAAGTTTAGTTATCACTTTAAGGGAAAAAAAAGAAAGGAATCAAAAGAGTTTTGGAACGAAAACTTCTTTAGAATTAAGAGAATTAAACCTAATCTCACTTGTGTGTTTTATTTTTGTTTTTGCTTTTGTACGTCACATCGAAAAAGATAATAGTACACATTCCATAACCCAAAATCCTAGGCATAAAATTGGTGGGGTTTTTGCTTACTTTTCTTCGTCCAAAATGATTGCTTAGAAGAAACTTCCTTGAAAGTGAATCAATATTTTAAAAATTAATCTGAAAATTAAATAATCAAAAAATAAATTTATCGCTTTAAAAAGTTAGATTATATTATATTATTATAAAATAAATAAAATTAAAAATTTTAAAATATGATTTAAAGAGATTACCTTTATTCATAAAAAAATTTGAAATTTAATTGAAAATTTGTTAAATAAAAACTATAAAAATTTATTAATTTACAAAAATAACCGTCTAGTTTTTAATAATAAAAGGTATTAAAATAAATCGATCCGAAGAATTAAAAATCTAACTGAAAAATTTAACGGTTTAAGATTTTTACGAATAAACTGATCGAATTGGTTGAATTTCTTCATTATTGTATTAACTTTTATGTATGAAGATTATCATGATAATCAAATCAAGAATGACAATGGAATTAATAAACATGCGAATTTTGTGCAAATTTATAATAAAGCGAAAAAAATCATTTCGAAATTCTGAAATTAGGGTCAACTGTTCAAGTTCATCGGGCTAATTTGAGTGCTTAGATTAGTAAATTTTAATCAGTTAAACACAATTAGTTTTAGCATTAGCATTGCATCTGCTTGGTACAATATGTAAATTATTGCAAATTTGAAATGTAAAACATGGTTTTAATCCCCTCAACGCTTCATCAAATGTATAATTTTCAAAATAAAAATAAAAATAGAGAAAAAGTTGTATAATTTCTTTTCATAATACAAGATATCACCACCTAGTCAAGATCATTTTTGTTTTACTTAAATTAGCATTCACACACACAGACATATAGTCACAACTCAAACCCGCACAAAACCTATATCCACGTGTGTTGACACATGATCTGAATACAGTGTTTAAGGTTTGAAAATTCAGGCAGTATAATCATGCCCAATTCCCGGAATTGACGTAATATAAGTGAATCAAAAGGTAAAATTCCCAATTTCAATTTTCAAATTAACAAGATTAGTGCATATTTGACTTTTGCAAAGTGGGTTTCATGGACCCCAGAAACCCACACATTCATCCCCCTCTTCCTTCTCCGTTTCTCACTCAAGTACTGCAATCCCTTTTCTATGTTTCCTTGTCAGTGCTAAATTAGTGGTCATTAAATAAAATTATGTATTGTTGTATTTCTCTAAACTCCGTCTATAGCGTGGGCCGACGGCTCAAAAAAGAAAGATTATCTATCTTTTCTTTCGTTTTTTGTGAAATACGATCGGAGAAATTTTTCACTTAACTGTACAAAATTAAGATTATATTTAATATTAGAGTTTATTTATCTCGATAATTTGAAATGGTGTTCGGTTTTATCTTTTTGCTTGATATCTCTATTAGATGTCTAACTCTGCTCTGGATTAAAGGATTACATCAAGAATCTCACACCTAACAAGTATGAGAGTATTGAACAATTTATAATATAATATTCAAACCTCCCTTTTTAAGTTAGATTTTAGAGGTGAGATAAGTCTATCAACAAATCTTCTAAAGTGTCCTAAATTCGGGTAAATATAGCTAGATCATGTTGAAATTTTCAAGAGAAGTAAGATTCATAAGGTGTTCTAAATAGGACAATAACAAGTAGTAATAAGAAGGCTGTTTCGAAAGAATTTTTTCTTTTAGAGGAATATTTCAACAAGAGTGAAAGATAAATAAGATTCCCAATTTTAAAATTAGAAAAACCATTTACAGAAACAAGGTTTCATGTAAATTAACATTATCTATATGAATGAGCTTGTCAATCACTTGTTTTTATCTTCCTCTGGAGTTAGCTAGGCAATGTGAAAGATTATGTCTTTTGTCTGAAGTATATACAGAAGCAAAGAATAACAAAAAAAAAAAGGTGCCATTCTCTTTACGTTCTCCTTATATCAAACTTTACATGTGTATATGGAAAGTCAAGCAATTAAAGTTCTCAAGCATCAGTCCACACTTTCTGAATCAAACTTATAGCATTCCAGGAGATGCAACTCGACTAAAAGCGACATAAATAAAAGAAAGAAATTAGCTAATTCATGTGGCACACTGCAGTATTTGCCACATTTACAGTCTTATGTATCTAAAAACATATAAGACGTTGCCGTCAATTGCAAGTAGTACAATAGATAAGATATTTATATTTACATTGGTCAATGGCTGCTTGTATAGGTATAGGACAAAAGTCAGTGCCTAACTTTCTTCTTTATGTCCCTCTCAAAGGAGGAAAAAACGGATGTTACTTTCACCCTCTTTGTTCTCATTGGAGAAAAGATGGAGGCGCAGAAGAAGGATGATATTGATGATGATGAGCAGGATTAGCTGGAAGCACCTGAGAAGAGATACCCTCCATTAAAAACCCATCTGAGACAGCTAGCTCCATGCTTGTTGATGTCGGCCTGGGAATATTTCTATGTTTTTGAAGAAAGAAATCGTGACCATAGCTATTGATGTTGTTGTTGTTGTCGTCGGTGGTGTTGGTATTTCCTAATGAAATCATGTAAGATTGTGGCTGGCTTTGATTCTGGTACTGTTGTTGTTGCTGTTGATATTGCAGGTGATACCCTGCAACTGCTGCTGGAACCATGGCAGGGCTTGGATTAGCGTTATTACCTTGACGTAAACCGAGACCGAAACTAAAACTCTGGCCATTTAGCTGCGACCCAGATGCATATGGTGCACTAGGACCACCTGTGAACTGCTGCACCATGGCTCTGAAGTTTGTTGTGTCCGTGTTGAGCAATGTTGTTGGGGTTCTCCTAGACGCTCTTGACCGTCTCCGAACAGGCTTTGAGACGCGTCCTTCTGGACTCAGGTGACCACTACCACCAGAGCCGGAGTTGGCCAACAGAACTGGATTGGACGTCGTGGTGACGGTGCTGGTGACGACGGTGGAATCAGAGACACGGTCGTTGACGAACATGGTCCTGCTGGGAGGCACTTGGTTGGAAAGGATGCTTTGTTGGGGGTGGTGGTAGAATTGACCCCAACGATCATTAGGACTAGACATGGTTTCGTTCATGGCTTAGCCAAAAACACTCACTAACATAAACTGAAACACAGAGAGTTGAGTTTGGTTCAGTTGCGAAGGTAGAGAAAATGGAGCATAGGGTAATATGCTATTTATGGTGGCTTCAACGTGGTCAAAAGAACAGTAGTCAGATAAACATCAGCCGTTGATCTGTCTACAGGGATATATATATTTCAAGAAATGCCGGCACGTGATATGACACGTGTGTGATAGGCATATGGATGTACTGGTGGGTGGTTTCTGGAAAGTCTGCATTGAATAGTATTAGTAATAGTAATCCCAAAAGGCTGCAAGGTTCCAGGAAGCAGCTGAAGATGGTATTCATCATACAAGATGAAGTCAGGTTCAAGTTGGCCACGTCAAACTTCGGCTTTTGTGGTGTTAGGTGACAACACAGAAAAATTGCCCTGGAGTGACTTGGAGGAAAAGTCTACGTTTATCCTATAAAAATTTTACTTATTTAATTATAAAAATTTGTGAACTGATTAATTTTTTAGTTTAATTTCTAATTTTATGGTTCGATTTATTTTAATAATACTTGTTGTTAAAAACTAATCAATTTATTAATTAATTGAATAATTAATGTAAATTAATACATTCTTATAAATTAAAATTATCTAATAATTTGTTAATTAAATTTCAAAGTTTTTAAAATAATCTTTTTTAATTATACTTCAAATTTATAATTTTAAATCTTATTGATATAAATTTGGATTTTTAAAATTGGTTCCCTCATCTCAAACTATTCAAACCTCAAAGAAAAGAAAAGTCTTAGGAACCTTGGTCGATATATTCATATACATGTGTTTAGTTTTGGGTCAAGGGAAACAACTTCGTAGCTTCTCCCAAAGTTGTTGCTTTTGTTTAACAAGTCATGGTGGCCCACTCACCGATGCCCGGTCCATTGATGCGCGATAGGATAGCACTTCACATTCAAGATGAAGATTAATTTTATTAAACAAGCTTAAGTGTATGATCATAGTGCATTATTCTGAGACTATATTGCGTTGCATTTACGTGGCTTGTTTAATTAATACGTAAAATATTGTTATTTCACCTATAAATTTTATACATAAATTACTTAAATACGCAACTAAAACTAATCATGCTCTTATCGATTCTTAAAATAACATAAAAAAATTTAACCTGTTTAATCATAAAAATTTTCAATTGTCTAATTTTTTGGGTTCAGATTTTAACTTTTTATTTAATTTATTTTAATAACTCTTGTTGTTAAACATAAATTAGTTTATTAATTAATTAGTCATTTTTATAAATTAATAATTTCTTATAAATTATAATTAATTCATTGTTTTTATTTAAAAATATTTTTTAATTTCTTTGATAAATAAAGATAATTAATTTTAGTCATATTTTAAAATTTTAATTTTATTCAATTTTAAATTTATTACAAAACAATTTAATATCAATTAAATCTTTTTAACATAGTTTTATGTAAGATTTAGTACAGGATTACTTAACGTTATCTATTACGTCCCAAACATGTGATAACAGTGCTTAGTCGACATTCCAAATTTGGGTCTACTTGATTAATTGTAGTTTTTTTAAAATAAAATTTCTGGCGTAATGAAAGTAAAAGATACACACAAGTCAAATTAAGTGTAATCAACTTAAAAGATGCTGTGGGTCCAAGTGCATATCTAAAAATTTGTGTCAACATCTAATGTGCAGTTTTGTGCAAATTCTAATTTATGATAATTGCAATGTTGACTAATGAAATCACAAGATATGGTGGTAGAACCTTGATTAACACGCAAAAAAAAATGCACCTTATAATGATGGTTATATGGCGTGAATCAATGCTTATTTTTTCAATTTAAAATTAATTATATTTGATGTTTTAAAATTTTATTAAAAATTAAATAAAATTAAAGAATTTGTAATAAAATTGAAAGAAATTGTCCTCGTCAATTAAAGAATTTGAAGATTAATTGAAAAGAAATATTGTTAAATGAAAATTAATTGATTGACCAATTAATTAATAAATAGATCAATTTTTAATAATAAAAGTTATTAAAATAAATCAAATAGGAAAATTAAAAACTGAACCTAAAAGTTGAACAATTCAAAGTTTTTACAGTTAAACCGGTTGAATCAGTTAAGTTTTTTAAAAATTAATTATATCATAATTAAAAATTTTTTGATGTAATTCTTTAATTAATATAATATTATTTTAACAAATTATTCCTCTTAAATTTAAATCCAATTGATTCAAATTTAATTTACTAATTTTAAACTAAATCTATGTCAAATTACCACCTCTAACTTCATACACTTTTTTTTAATACTTCAATATTCCATTCAACTACAAAACACAACTAAGTTTTAGTTTTAAGCTAGTTAGACGGAAGGCTTTTAATGAAAAACAATGGAATGAAATGATTTAGAACGGAATAGAATGTAAATAGATGTAATATTAAAAAAATTATTGTTTAAGAGGGATAGAAGGGTTCATAATGTAATATAGTGAAATGTTGTTTAAAAAAAGAATTCATAATATAATATAATGAAATTTTGTTTATCATTTTGCATTCTATCCTAAACATCCCAAATTAAAGGCAACTTATTTTTACTGTTCAGGATAAAAGAAGATGTAATGTAAGACTCTCCTCTCCTCTTCTTTCCCATTCTATTTATTTTATTATAAACCCTCATCCCAAACAATGAAATAATATTACATTCCATCCCATTCCATTAATAACCATCTAACTAAACATAGTCTTAAACTCCTAAATACAACCTTTAATTGTATGTATCTTAAAGTAACCAAAATATATATATTATCCTAAACTAAATTGGAGGAACAACTCATAAAATTAAAAAAAAGAAGTTACCTTCATCTTTACGATATTGAAAATTTTGTTTTACTGAGACAAAACAACATGATAGATATACATATATATCAAAGCCAAGCCAAAATAATGCAGAAAAAGAAGTGGAAAGAAAATGAAAAACCTCCAAGTATACAACCTATACTTTAATTGCAAAAACAATTGATAGTCAAAGCAGTAGAATAGATTAGAAGAGGATACGAAAACAGAAGTCGTTTTACGTTGTTTCCTTTTGATGCTTCAATGGGAGTTCCCATGGCACTTCAACGAAGGGAGTGACTTCTCTTTCTTTTTCAGCGACTGACTTGGTTTCTATTAAAAACTGAAAGTTAATTTATGATGTCTCTCTTTCCCAATTCCTCCGTTAATCTTTGTATATTTGTCTCTTAAAAGACCAGCTTGACTTGAGACGTCAATGGTGGATCTAATTTAGTCATCCTTGAATACTCCATAGTCCATACGCTATTTCTATCCCATGGATCTTAAACTAAAAATTTCTAACGTTGAATTTTCAATAATTCAGACAAGTTAGATAACCATAAATGTATTTCTTCCTTCAAACATGACGGTTAGATAGTTGTATGATAAGCACTTCTCTTGAAACCAAGACTCACTAATTCTAACCGCACATAGTTTAGTATCAAGAGGTTTACATACATGTTTTATAGTCAAAAATTCTTTTCTATGTTTTAAAAACCTAATTTGAAGTTAAACCGTTAAAATATAACGTTAAAGGTTTAAAATGTTTAACCGGTATTAAATCGTCTTAACACAGGTTAAAAATAAACAAAATTAAAGAATTTAAAATATAATCGAAAAAGCTTGTTTTTACTTTTCGAAAATTTTAAAGTTTAATTGAAAAATATTGTTAAATAAAAATTAATTGATTGATTTTGATTTATAAAAATATTAATTTACGAAAATTAATTGATTAATTAATAAATTTATTGATTTTTAATAACAAGAATTGTTAAAATAAATTGAATTAGAATGTTAAAAATCGAATAAAAAGTTAGACGATTCATGGTTTTTATAGTTAAGCGGACCAAACCGGTTAGGTTTTTTAATCATTGATTTTTTAATTTATTAGCCAAAATTTTCATAACTAATTTCAGATCACTACAACAAAGTACTATTTAACAACAAACTTATAATTATTACAAATAATAGATAAATATAATTACATATGTATGTATTTAAAATTACTACATAATTATAATTAAGAACTATAACTAATATAGAGAACGTTACTTTTAACAACTATGGTCATACGGTAATGTTATAAAAATTTGATTGTCTAATTATTGTAACGAGAAATAAATATGTCTACAAAATTTCTCATACTTTATGAATGGCTACAAAAAGTGTTAGAGTGTCCCATATTGCCTAGACATGAAAATGTTAAAGGATTTATAAGTAGTAAGAATCAACTATCCAAACAACTAATTCTAGTTATTTGGACAATAGTTGACCCAAGCCCAATTATTGTTAGTTGCCTCTACACTCTACCCATATTAAAAAATTCAATATGATATCAGAGCAGGTTTGGTCTGGATTATTAATTTTTCGGTTGTCCGTCTGGATGTCCAATCTCAGCGGCCTGGTCTGGTTACCACTGCGTATATTTCAAGTGACAACTGGATGTCCAGCCCCAGTTGTACTTGAGGGGGAGTGTTAGAGTGTTCCATATTGCCTAGACATGAAAATGTTAAAGGGTTTATAAGTGGTAAGAATCAACTATTCAAACAACTAGTTCTAGTTATTTGGACAATAGTTGACCCAAGCTCAATTCTTATTAGTGGACTCTACACTTTGCCCATATTTAAAAAATTCAATAAAAAGAAAAATTAGGAATCATGCAATCATCTTTCCTACAAGAAAATGAATGTCATGATTATCTAAAAAATATGTCATACGAGAGAGGGTAGGAACCATGAGGGTTAGAAACCTGAAAAAGGGGTTTAAAGTCGGAAACCAAAACGATAGAAAGAATCTTGAACTCTTCATCGGAGCAATTCAATAGCAAAAAGTGAAGGATGCATATGAGTCAAGCCGACAATTAGTGGCGTTCTAAAGAAAAATCATTGACTTGTTGATTAGTGAAATTTCATTTATATAACTTAATTGATTTAAGTTACACATGATTTATGTTGTTAATTTATGATTTATAGAATTTTTATATTAAAAAACTTATGAAACTTGAATTTATGAAGTCTTGACTTGTAGCCGAGTTGGACAACAAGTTCGTTCAACTAATTATGTTTTCTTTTGTTTTACTCTAATTGATGTGACATTTTAAGATGCCATCAAGTTAGAAAAAAACTGTGGACTATTCTTTGATGGCGAGAGACTTTAATCACGCAATCAGATACTGTCCAAAGATGTCTCAATAAATCGATAATTTGGGGTTTGAATTAAAAGTTTAATTGAATTAAACGTGGTGACATAAAAGAGAGACCTATGTGTACTCTAATTTTGAATATAAAAATTATAATAATTATTTTGAACATATGTTAATTTTCAAATATATGTAAGTATTAGTGGGTCGCATAGTAATAATTCTCTAGATTTGATACTTACCAACCTTGTTTTTACAATAACAACAGCAACGTAACGAAAATCTCGCCGGTTTCAAAGTTTAAAAAGATTTATAGATACGTAGTCTTTTTTTTAGAAATTAAAAAATTTAATTAAAAAAATAAGATAACAAATGAAGCATGGTCTAAAAATATGGTTTTCATCGGTTTTTGGCTTTTTTGGTATATAATTACGTAAAAGTGGTATACATAAGGCTAGCTATGAAAAATGGGTCAAAAAAGCAAAAAACGGGTTTCGGGATCACTGAAAATTGCCCTCCCCATTGAAGGGCGATAGCACCATCATTGGGTGGTTAACACATTCGCCAATTGCATCCACCAACGTGGCTTCACGAGGTGATGGACGCGTATGGCGCGTGCAACGCACACCGCTTAATATGAACCAGACCCATATCGAGCTTGTGATAATGAAGCCTGATATGGATGCTATATATAAAGGTTAAGGTCTCCAGCAGTTGCTCATATCATTCATAAGTATATGGATCCTCTGACCTGTGAAGAGTGCTTACGTATTAAGAAAACTGTAGAAAGGCGTTAAACATGTGTCTGTGAACGTTTTCCGTAAAGGTCCCAAGAGATTGGAGCTCGTTTTGGCCTCAAAAACTGCTTTACATGTATAGATGAAACTGAAATTAGGTATTCCGCATTTCCTTCGTTTTTAACCTTTTCATGAACGATTTAGGACACGTAATAAGGTCTATCCTACGTGTTATACATGATATTAGAGCGGTTACATGATCAGGTTTTCGACAACAAAGATTTTTTAGTTTTCATCCATTATGGTTTTCATCGGTTTTTTATTCTTTTTTGTTTTTTTTTTGCATATATGATTACGTAAAAGTGATATACATAAGGCTAGCTATGAAAAACGAGTCAAAAAGCAAAAAAAAGGGTTCCCAGATCATCGAAAATTGCCCTCCCCGTTGGAGGACGATAGCACCGTTAGGCGTGAGCACCGCAGCTGCCCGACGGTGCTATAGTACTGTCATTGGGTGGTTAACGCACGTGCCAATCACGTCCACCAACGTGGCTTCACGGGGTGATGGTCGCGTGTGGCGCGTACAACGCAAGCTGCTCAAGCTACCCGTTACCCCGCGAACATATGACAGGTTGGCATGCTCGCCACCTATCCCGACACTTGGACGGATGGGATGAGGACACGTGTTGACGCATGTAGTGCAAGTGCTGTACAGTGCAGGTGCGTATGTGCGTGGGCGGCGCATGTGGGACACCCCTTGCTGACATCAGCGCATAGTGTTGCGCTGACGTGAACACTATAATGATGTTGATGTCATGCTGACGTCAGCACCTAAAAAAAGGAAAATTTTTAGAATTTTCGTAAGGATGCCCCGGGTCCTTTTAGGTCAGTTTTTGGGTCTGGAGAATTTTTAAAGTGATTTTTCAAATTTTCTGGATTTATTACATTAGTAATTGGTTTCTGGAAAAGTTTTTAAAGCTTTTTAAAGTTGGTTTTGAGTACATTTTCATGCTTCAAACTGCACATAAAGGAAATACTTAAGTTTTCATGTCTCGTGTGGTAGGTTTGGTATTCGAACAAGTACAATAGTCACTCTCATTGAGAATTTTTTAAATAAAAGTCTCAAATAAAGTTTAAAAACAATGTTTTAAGTACCAATGTGTGATTATTTGATTGTGCATTTGGTTTTTTGCATTTATAACTAATTTTCACACACATTGTGCCATATAGAATGTGAGTATGACATAAAGATATATCCCTTGTATTTGTAGACTTTCTAGGGTACTAATGAGGATGTAGACACCAAAGTGGCCTTTCAAGTCAGTATTTTGGATTGTTCTGTTCACATGTTGGGGGGTGTCTCCGATCTTGTGTTCGGTTATTCTGCCCAAAGGTGTTGGCCTTACATAGGGTTTTGATATGTATATAAAGTCATTAGATGGAGGAAAGCCGTTGCTTAAATGATCTATTCACCTAAAGGTGGTAGTGTCATAAGAGTTGATGGTTTGTACTATGATTTCCTTTGTGTGGAGGTCTAATTGCACATATTATGTATTCAGCTCAAAGGTGTTTTATAATATGTGTAATTGGATCCTCTGTGTAGATATTGTTATTGTTGTTATCCTACATTTGAACTAATTTTTACATTGTCTTTTCTATCTTGCAGTCACCTTTTTTGCAAACAACAATGCTGTCACGATTGAGATCTTAAATGATTTCAATTTCAAGAAGTGGAAGAAGGATATGCAGTTTGCCCTGGAGATGGCTGACGTTAGTATGATGATGCACATCTGGAGACCTTCTCCACTTACTGATATTAGCTCAGAAGCTAATAAAGTAGCTATGGCGATCTGGGAGCAGTCAAATAGGATGTGCTATTTGACCATCAAGAGATTGATCCCAAATCATCTGCTGAGTGGATTACCGGATACAATTATAGCGAAGGAGCTTATGGATGGCATTTCCCAGAGATACAAGGTGTCTTCTCATATGGAGCAGATTACCTTGATTAAGGAGCTATTCTCCATGAAGTATATAAGAGAAGGAGGTGTTCGAGAGTACATTATCAGGATGGTTAACCTTCAGACTAGGCTAAAGGCACTTGATGTACCAATTCCTATTAATCGGATAGTGTATCAGGTACTAAATACTCTCCCTTGAGAGTTTGGGATGTTGGCTACCTCCTACATCTCTCAAGATGAGGCCTAGGACATCAATACCTTGATTTCCCAGTGTGTTGCAGTGGAGGAGAAGATTAAGAGTTCTTCTCATACAACCATGTTTGCAACTGCCAAAGGTAAGGGGAAGGCTAAGCCCCAACAACCTAAGGGTAAGGGTAAGAAACGCAAACCCTCTACGAAGATTCAAACTGGATAGTCCAGCATTGCTAAGAGGCTATATGACCTAAAAGTAGGAAGGCTGATTGCCAGAAGCACAAGTTGTGGAAGGTTAAGTAGGAACTGTCAGGTAACTCCTCGGCCTATATGATTCATGAATTCAATGTAGCTATAACCACATCAAGTTTTTGGTGGTTAGATAGTGGACCTTCTAACCATGTTGCTTACGGTTCAGATCCAGGAGAAGGCTGACTAAAGGAGAGGAGAAGCTGAGGGTCGGCAATAATGAGGAGGTGGATTTTTTTTTTTATGTAGGAGATGTAGGTTTGAACCTAGATACCGGATTTGTATTATTTTTATGAGACACGTTTTATATAACGTCTTTTAGACAGAACTTGATATCTGTATTAGTTTTGGATAAAGAGGGTATCATTTGTATTTGATACTTTGATTGTAAATATTTCTATCAATACATGACATATCAGAACTGTCTTCTTATCCTACGGATTATATAAAATGTGTCTTACTCCTAGCGAAATATATGCCTCTTCTTATGTTACCGAAACTGTTACTTGAAAGAGAGCCTTCACAAAGGAAACATCGCACATGTTCTGGCATAAACGTCTTAGTCACATTTCCAGGGAGAGGGTTGAGAGTTTGATAAAGGATAACATTCTCCCAACTCTAGACTTCAGTGATCCGGAAACATGTATCGATTGTTGTAGCGGTAAGTTGACCAAGATAAAGAAAAAATGGTCAACTCGTGTTTCTAGTTTATTAGACCTCATACATACAAACGTTAGTGGTCCCTATACAATAACGTTATGCAATGCTAGATATTTTCTAACGTTTATAGATGATTATTCCTGTTATGGTTATGTGTTCTTACTTAAGGAAAAGTTTGAAGTTCTTGATAAGTTTAAGATCTTTAAAACTGAGGTTGAGAACCAGTTGGAAAAATCAATGATTGTCAGATCTGACAGGGGAGGGGCATACTATGGAAGACATGGAGTGGAAAGACTAGAAAGGGTCTGTTTGCCAGGTATTTGGAATCAGTTGGAATAGTGGCTCAGTTCACTATGCCAGGTAGTCCAGAGCAAAATAGTGTGGCCGAAAGGCACAATCTCACCCTAAAGGACATGACGAGGTCAATGTAGAGCAGGACTAACCTGCTCGAATACCTTTGGGGCGAAGCCATCAAGACGACATTGTATATCTTGAATATAGTCTCAAGTAAGTCAGTACCAAAGAAGCCTTTTGAACTCTGGGTTGGAAGGAAGCCAAGTTTTGCATACATTCGTGTGTGGGGCTGCCTTGTTGAGGTAAGGTTATATAATCCTTATGAGAGCAAATTGCAACCTCGTTCTACTCGTTACTATTTGGTAGGTTATCCCGACCACTCTAAGGGCTATAGATTTTACTGTAGAGAAGGAGGGGCCATAATAGTGGAATCACAGACAGTTAAGTTTTTGGAATACGATGCCCATGATGAGGGAGGATCTTCACATCCTCTAGGAGATTGCAGGGTGGATGTTACGATTATTTCATATCTGCCTCTCATACGGTCAGGTCCGGTGGATGAAGGTCCAAGTACTATGCCTATGCAGGTGCAAGAACCTATACTTGTTCAGGAAGAGGTTTCTAAAGTACAATAACCTATGCAGTTCCGCAGATCTACCAGAGAGAGGAGACCTGCTATCTCACCAGATTACATAGTCTATTTGGGTGAGCAAGATTATGACATAGGACATGTTGTGGATCTAGTTACTTTTACAGAAGCTGTTTCTAGACCCCATGCAGATATGTGGTAGGAGGCGATGAAGGATGAGATGCAATCTATGAGGTATAATAAGGGGTGGGAGCTTGTCGATTTACCTCAACATTGCAGACATGTTAGTTGCAAGTGGCTATTTAAGACAAAGAAGGGCACTCATGGTCAAATTGAGTGGTTTAAGGCGTGTTTGGTTGCTAGGGGATTCACTTAAAAAGAAGGAGTTGACTTCAATGTTACCTTCTCCCCTGTATCCTCAAAGGATGCATTTAGAGTGATTTTGGCAATAGTAGCTCATTATGAAATGGAGCTACATCATATGGACATTAAGACCACTTTCCTGAATGGTGACCTTTATAAGGAGGTCTATAAGGAGCAACCTGAAGGATTTCAGGATCAAGATGCAACTGAAAAAGTTTGTAAGTTGACTAAATCAATATACGGTCTAAAACAAGCTTCCAGCCAATGGTACCTAAAGTTTGATGAGGTTTTAACCTCATTTGGCTTTGCAGAAAATAAAGTTGAAAGATGCTTATACTATAAGGTTAAGGGGAGCTGTTATTATACGTGGATGATATCCTGCTCGCGTCAAATGATTTGACCATGTTACATGAGGTAAAGCAACTTTTGGCTAAACACTTTGACATGAAGGATTTAGATGAAGCATCTTTTATCCTCGGTATGCAGATTCACTGGGATAGATCCCAACACTCATTACGCCTTTCACAAAGAGCATACATTGAATGACTACTACAAAGGTTTAATGTGGTTGACTGTAAACCTATTGTAGCATCTATCTCTTATGGTGAGAGATTATCTTTGGCACAGTGCACAAAGAACGAAGATGAGAGAGAGGCTACGAGGAATGCGTTGTACTATAGTGCAGTTGGTAGCCTAATCTATGCCCAGATGTGTACAAGACTGAGCATTGCATTTGTTGGTGGATTGCTGGGTCGATATCTGGCTAACCCAGGTGTAGACCATTGGAATGCAGTTAAGCGAGTGTTGAGATACCTAAAGGGTACTAAGGATTATAAGTTGACATACAGGAAAGTCAACGATTTAAACCTCACAGGGTATACAGACTCTGATTTTGCTATGTATCTCGATGATCGTAAATCCACTTTAGGATACATTTTTATGTTGGAAGATGGTGCAGTATCGTGGAAGAGTGTCAAGCAGACACTGGTAACTTCCTTGAACATGCATGTAGAGTTTGTTGCATGTTATGGAATTGCTACACAGGTAGTTTGGCTCAGAAACTTGATTTTTGAGTTGTCTGTGGTAGATTCGATAGCTAGACCCGTTCAGTTATATTGTGATAATTTTGCTGCAGTGTTGTTCAGTAACAACAACAAAAATATCACAGGGTCTAAGTATTTAGAGATCAAGTACTTGACCATAAAGGAGTTGATTCAGAAGGGTGATGTTGAAGTGGAGCACATTAGGACTGAGGAGATGTTAGCTGATTCATTGACTAAAGGACTTCGCCCACTAGTGTTTGTTAAACATGTATCCAGTATAGGCGTGTTAAAGTCCTTAGACAACAGTAGTTAGGGATCATTGTATTCACTCCTTAAAAGTTTGTACATTTTGATGTATTATGACATTATGATTATTTATTAATATTGATGATCATCTTTTTATCCTCAGTAATAACTATTCTTGTGTATAGTTATAATACATATGAAAGCCTTAAGATTTGTGTTGATCTTAAGCATTTTAAAGGTCATTGGGCATATATAAAGATTGATCTTGAGCCTATGTCATTTTGAGACATACAGTTTAATATGGATATCCATAAATTTGACATGATATAGGGAGATATAAGTTTTCAATCCCATAAAGGTATTCTCTAATGCAGTTTAGCATAAAGTTGGAGAACATAAAAGTTTTTCATAATGTTGTTCAGTATTTAGTGAGAGAAAACAAGTTTTCTCTAATGCTGTTTAGCATTCGTTGAGAGAAAACATGATTTCTCTGCTGCAGTTTAGCACATGTAATTTAGCATAAAGTTGGAGAAATCGAGACCTACAAGTGAAGATGATACGTTTTAGATCATACAGGTATCATCCTAGTTTGCCACACTTTCTTTTTCCATTCATGTTGGCGAGGTATTAGATATTTGTGATTATATTGGACCTGTGTCACACATGACACATGTGTTTGATATTTTTCATTATCGAAAGTCTTGTAGGACGAAATGTTGAACTTTCATTACCTTTGGATCAAATGTTTTTAATTTTTAAAATTTGGTATCAATATAGTAGCGTGACTTAATCGATTTTTAAACTTTTTAAACTTGAGTCAAAACTGTAATTAATACTTGTCCAAGGGGGAGAATGTTGGATAATTTTGTCCTTCCTCATAAATTTGGACAACTATTAATTGTATTTTCAGATTTTCAATAACTTATAAGTTAAGTTATATAATTTGATCAAGAAAAAGGTAATAAAGTGGAACAATAAATGATCTAAATCAATGGGTCGAAGTCTAGGAGAAAAATAGATCTCGATTAGTGTGGACCGGACCTATATTGAGCTTGTGATAGAGAAGGCTGATATGGAAGCTATATATAAAGGTTAAGGTCTCCTGTAATTACTTATATCATTCATAAGTATATGGATCCTCTGACCCGTTAAGAGCGCTTACGTCTTGAGAAAACTGTAGAAAGACGTTAACTGCGTGTCTGTGAACGTTTTCCATAAAGTTCTCGGGAGGTTAGAGCTTGTTTTGGCTTCGAAAACTGCTTCGGGAGTATAGATGGAACCAAAATAAGGTATTTTGCATTTCCTTCATTTTTAACCCTTCATGAACGATCCGGGATATGTAATAAGATCTATCTTACATGTTACAAAAAATTTATAAATAAAATTATCTTACATTAAAAAAATAAATATAAAGTGATTTTTATATAAAAGTAAGACATATAATTGGTTTCCTTTAAAAATTTCAGATAAAATATGAGTTTATATAGATATAATCAATATTTTCTCAAATCCCCTAAAAAACCATACATAGAAATACGATAAGTATACATGTCTGTCGAAACAGGGAAAGTAACTCCGTGAAGATGAAGCGTGGAAAGTTT
>JANVCL010000212.1:3094117-3104510 GCA_026546855.1 Erythroxylum incrassatum | reverse complement strand
CATCATTGTATTTTTAAATTTCAAACTCTTATGTATTCAGCACACTCAAAGCTATATATGCAGAGAATGAAATGAATAAAGCTATTCTCTTTTGATCCAATTCTTCTTCTCATTAACTTTACAAGTTCTGTACATGTTTGTTCTGCATTTCTTTACACATGGTCACTAAGTTTCATAACGGTGCAGCCATTTCACTAAGTTTCTTTCTGGTGATCTATTTTATTCTCAGGTCTCAATATATAGCTGGTGAGTTTGTTGATTAGTGGAGCATTTTCATGTCATAATCATTCATATATGGCCACCATCTGCTACTTAGTTATAATCCTTTTTCACCGATTCATGGAATCAGGACCAATGCATTGTGGGATCCTGGAAACTTAAGTCAGTTCCAGGATGATCCTAGTTTTCATAAATATTTTTACTCGGCCGCAATGGCTTAATGCTGAGGTATTCTTATTGGAGCTATCAGTTGAGAAACAACCACAATCCATAAGCAGAAAAGAACAAGTTTGACAAAATCATCAAGCACTACAGCTTGTAGACGATAATGGGGTTGCAGTATATTTTTGGCGATGGGTTTGAGACCAACATCATTGTGACCATTTTGAATCCTAGTACGTCACTATGGTAATCTTTAAATTCACGTCACTGGGAAATTCTGGTCTGAGAATTTGACTATAAGTGATAAGTCTTGAAAAACGCACAATAAACCTGCAAATCACACAATATTACAAGCAATGTGTTAAGCCCCTAACTCAGAACCACTCGACGACACTATTGAGTTAAAATACGATGTAATGTTAATAACAAATCCTGACAATTTGGAAATGAATCTTTGATTGCCATTTTCTTTTTTCTGATGTCCGGTTAAAAGAATAAAAATGGAAGATGCATAGCATAACTCTTTCATTTGACTAGGATGCATATTAGTGGTGAGGTAGAGGATAAAGTCTGTGATATCATGTGTAAAAATGTCTATTTTGTGCAGGATGGGAACGATGGTGGATGCAGATGATACTTGTAACCATAATGTTTCCAGAGATCTTTGACTTCCGATGGATTTGCATAGGTTCAAATGCAACCATCGCATAAGAAACTTTTGGTACAGCGACGGAGATCACCTTGTATGTAATTATGACGCCAGCTGAATAGAAAATACTACTGTCACAAAATCCTTTAGATGTATACTTCATCAATGCTTAGACTCAAGCCAAGACTATGAAAGACAGGACATTTTTTAATTCATTCAAAGGTTTGTGACTATCCTTAATCAGTCTCAAATTATCAGATTGACTCTCTTCAATATTCAAATTCCTTTGAAGATAACAATGGGCTTAAAAGGTAAAGTCAATATATTAAAAACCGAACCGAAAGTTAAACAATAAGATAAGTAGTTAGACGTTTAATAGGAATTAGACCGTCACGAAAATGACTAATGATTAAATACAATTAAGGAATTTGAAATATGATTGAAAAAGATTGTTTTTTCGTATCGAAAAATTTGAAGTTTAATTGGAAAAAGATTGTTAACTAAAATTAGGAAATTAGTGTTTAGGGACTTGTTCACTCTTGCATTCTTTGATGTTTTAGTAAGTAATCCATCTTTTGAAAGTGTATTTAAGTTGTTAAGCATGTTTTGAGAAGTTACTGAATTATTTTTTAACAAAGGAGATTAGGTATGATAGCCTGAGTAAAAGAAATTGTGAATTTTTAGAAATTTAATTATTGAGTTAAATTAAAATGTAAGAGAATTTAATATAAGAAATTAAAATTTTATTATTGTTTTTCTTTAATCACAAAAGAAGAAGAAAAAGATATAAGATAATTAAAATGAATTATATATATCGAATCTGATTAAAATAAGTTTAGTCGATAACTTTAAAATTAATCATACTAATTCATGTTTCTGTGTTTTACTATTGTGGTATATTGAGAAAGGTTGCAATAGATTAGGAGAAGCTTGTTTCTCATACTTTTATGGTACACTGTCTACTTCCCGATGAACTCCCTGACATCCTTTTGCATGTTCATAAGCGAAAGTATGCTTGCACCTTCTATCCTTTTACGTTATGTTATATGATTCCATATGTCAACATATCATAGAACTCTGTAAAAATCAAACATTTGAACTTTTCCAATCACTAAAACTCTGTAGCAAGTCTTGCAATTCAAGCTCTGTACTGTAACTGAATGCCCAATTCCAAACAGGGAAACCTGTCAAATCTCAGTTGCATTTCATTTCCTTTTCTCCATCATTTATCAGCAGCCCGTAACAGAAACACTAGAACAAACAAAATCATGCAAATTCAGAGAACTAATAGGTTATTTACCAAACTTGAGAGATGTATAGGAGTTGGGTTGCCAAAAATGAACCAGAATTTCAATTCTAGCATCTTGAAGAAGAAACATGTTTACTGAAGAGCTCAATATAAAAGGTGCAACAACAGAGCTGTGAGCCGGAATGAACTAATGGGTTTTTCTTTTTCTTTTTTCCTTAACAAATTACGACTGATAGGCTTGTACATTACAACAATCTCTACAGGGATGATTTAACCTGGACTACAATTGTTTCAACTCTCTCAACTATTGTATCAGTTCGTGATGGTTACATACATCCTAGGCTATGTTATTTTACAGACACTAAATGAAGAAGTTTGGCTTTAATGAACAGTTTTATTCTTTACAAAAGATATCAGCTTTGCTACTTTTTCACACAAACAAAAATTGCAATGGTTCCTCTTCATTTGCACAATGTCGCAGAATTCATCTGTAGTTTGCACAAATACCAAGTGCTCATTTTCTGTGAGGAAGATACTCTTCATCCATGTCTAGAACCATCATCATGCAGCTGAGATGCGCGCACGTTAGGATCGTCCTGCTAAAGAAATGAATTTGTCATCTGTGAAGCTGGTTAGCAAAAACGACATGAAACTCTCCCAAATACTAAAAACATAACATCTAACAAACAGACCCGAATGCCATATGTAAAACCAGTAGGCATACGGAAGAAATCCATCTGCCCCTGCAAATATAGAACACTATATAAGAAATCACTACGGTAATTTGTTAGTATGAAAACCAGACACAATAATAAAGATACAATACCAGCCCGTGTATGCTTTGCTGAGCACTGTAGTAGCCATCATGGCTAGGTGTTATTGAGTTCAACTGTCCCTACGATATGCTTCGAAGTTAATATGATATCCAACACTTCATGAATGGAATTAACAAGTTTGAATCCCATCATTCACATCACATTTTACATGACATACCAGCCCCTGAATAGTTTGCTGATTCCCATAGTAATTATCTCGTGTTGGACCCATCAAATTCAACTGCACCTGCAGAAAATATAGCTACATAAAAGGGCTGGAAGAGTCATCTCACATTACTATGATCACACATTCATTCTCATTCATAGCACAGAATACCATCCCAGGCACACTCTGTTGCGTCCCATAATAACCCTCTAGGGGCACTGTTCTAGAGTTTAATTTGTCCTACAAGAGACAATTCAAAGACAAAAAGTCAAGAATTTTCATACTTAAAGCAAGGAATTAAAAAAAAACAATAATTTAGGTATTGCTTTCTCGACAGACCTAAAAGGTTCTGCAAATAGCAAAATCGCCACCAGAAAATGTGCTGCTTTCATTTCATTGTTTCTTCAAGTTACTAAAAATCTTTGTCACTAAACAAAGATGGACTAGATAACATAGGTAAGAGACAAGGCAGCCTTGTTTTCACAGACCACATCTTGTTCGATATTAATGCAATCCGTTCGTTTTATTTGGTTTTTCATTTCTCCCTTCTCTTGTTTTCCACTATCTATAAAAATATGACTAACCATTTGAGGTGGTAAGCTGTCCTGTGCGCTAACTGTCCCAATTTCCTGCTCAGAGTTCACCTGCAGAGCACGAAGTCATCAATTGAAGAATTTGAGAAAGACATAAGAACATTGATCTAGATATCACAATCCGTAACTAACCTTTCTTTTCTTGGTTGGATTCTTTTTCTTATTTGTCTTATTCATGCTTCTGCTACTATCTTCTTCAATGCAAAGAAGGCCTTGAGTTACAGATGTACCAGCTTCCACAAGACTCTTGTTAGCATTATTCACATTGATGCAATTTCCAAATGCTTCTTCTAGAGCACGAACTGCAATACTGTAACTTTCTTGGGACAGTGATCCCTCTTCACTCAACTTCAGTGCTCGTTGACATAACTCATTGTACCTTTGCACTCTAGATTGTACCTGTTCAGATCCCTCTGCCACAAAATGCCTGTTCTTTGCATCTTTTGTCCACCGTTTCAAAATGTACTGGGATGGGATAGCAGATTGTTGGCACATCTGAAGAACAACCAGTGCATGTCTACAGAGATAACCTTTGTATTCAAAAAGTCGGCATATACAAGAAACTTCTGACCTTATTTGAGTCCATGTAACAGTGAAATCATGGTATTTTACTAAATTATGCTCCTTTTCTATATATTCCTGAACTTTGAAGGTAATACTTGTTTCATCTTGGCTCTCTAGTTTAGGATGGCAAGCCGTGACGCCCAAGACCTCAATTTGAACTTTTTTTAATACTGCATTAGTATAAAATCCAGAAACACTCTTTTCCAAAGGTGATGGGGACTTCAATGTAGGTTGTTTGTTCCATGTATCAGAATCTGCCTTTGCTTCCTCCTCATACCTCTCTTGCAAAATTGCTTCATACTGTTTCACAAATTCTTGAACAGTAGTCTTCTTGTGCACATATTTATCAAAGTATGAGTTTATGCTATCTGAACGCCGCATATTGGACATCCCAGCCAAACACAGACCTTTCATGTATATTGGAACCCATCTCTCACAATCTTCATACAAGGATTGCATCCACTCATTCTCTTTGAGTTCAAATCTGTCAAGAATTTTCTGCCACCTTTTTATGAACTCATCCTCTGCCCACGATCTAAAGATGCATTTTTCAAACTTTTCTGTCAAGTTTTCATGCTGTTTAATCACATGCGCCAGATTTTCAGCAATCTTTCCTAAAATGCTCCACAAACAAAAGCAATGGCGAGCACTTGGAAAGATTTCTGAAATAACTGATTTGATTGTTTTATCTTGGTCAGTAATTATAACTTTTGGGGCTTGTCCACCAATTGCCCTTAGCCAAGTCTGCATTAGCCAAGAATATGTTGCAGCACTTTCATCTGAAATCAAGGCACATCCAAGCAAAATAAATTGATAATGTTGGTTAACCCCAATAATAAGAGCAAGAGGCATCTTGTATTTGTTCCTAACATAGGTAGTATCCAAAGACACAACGTCACAGAAATTAACATAGTCATGCCTACTTTTGGCGTCAACCCAAAATAAGTTCTTCATTCGTTGATCTTCACCTAGATCAATAGCATAAAAGAAGTTTGAATTTATATTTTGCATCAGAGTGAAGAAATCAAGTAAAATCTTAGCATCTGTAGCTTCAAGTGTCATTCTACCCTTGTCAAATGGATTTTTTGGGTCATTTTTCAGACCAACAACACTCTTATATTCAGCAAACTGCTGAGCCATTGCAGCATACATCTTTCTGGTCTGTTCACTTACAGCTTGGGCAGGTAAAAGTTCGTGGTTATGCTCCTTCACAAAACTATGAATAATCCACTTCCCATCTAGCCTTCTCTTTACATGCATGCTTGCTTTGCAGTCCGTCTTAGAACATGATCGTCGACTAGTTCCATTTTCTGGATCTTTTTTTATCTGTCTGGAACGTGGTCGACTAAATGATTTGTCATACTCTCGTTTAGTTCCATACCTAGAACAAGCAAATTTTGCATCAATAAATTCCCTTGATGTTTTTGAACGGCGGCTGTTTTGTATTGCAGTGTTGAATCCCATAGACCTAGCATATTCTTGATAGAAAGAATAAGCTGCCACATGTGACTCAAATTCCATACCAGAGAGAGGCTCAAGATTTGTATCTTCAGTGAATTCCATGACCACTGTGGGAGAACTCACACCCCCACCTTCTATATGATGATCCTTTACTGCAACATCCACAATGTTTCCAGAAGCCACATCCCCATTATGTAGCTTCTCTTCACCCATCATATTATCAATTCCATTTGGTTCTTCATCCTCTTTATCATGGTCACCAGAAGGTAACCTGAGATCAATGTCCATGATGATACGGTTCCCTCTTATTGACTAAAACTGCTCAGTAGACCTGAAACAGTGAGAGGAGATTGAGCACGTTAATAAGACTTGAGAAACAAAGCTACTGTTTTGCAATTAAATAAAAATGACTGCTATGAAGATTGCAAAACATATTTAAAAGAAAATCTATCCATACTCCTGAAGTCTTCCAGACTTTACAACCACAGTGATGTGCTCATAGCAGAGACAAATGATTGAAGATCCTTCAACAGCAGATGATGGCTGGCCAGTTCCTGTGATTAGCCATTTGGTTTTTCCTCAATGTTGCACTTCCAACTTTGTCTCAATTTCATTCTGTCTTATTCTTTGATTTGTGGTAAAGAATCTGAATGTGAAGGGGTTCGTACTGTAATCAGGCAACGCTTATATGTTAGATAAACGCATAATCATTTTACAAAGATGAGCACATCAAAGACAAAAAGTTGCTAACTGTATGAGGGTATTGCGAACAGGCTCCATTCACCCAATATATTTATCAAGGTTTCTTAGATAAGACAATAAGAAAGCTCTTGTTAGATACTTGTAGCCGCTTCCAGCAGTGAAATGTAGAAGTATTAGCCATGAAATTGTATAAGCAGAAGCAATCATCTTTGACTTTCTCACAATTTATAAGCACTATGCCTTAACATCGTCTCTTTGAAATTCATTGCCTGCATCTCAAAAAGCACAGTAGGTTCTAACCGACTGAAACTGACAACGTCATAATAGTAAAACCCAATAACTACATGTGTTTCTCAAGAGCTGATATATCAATAACGTAAACGCATTTGCCTAAAACTCTGTGAAGGTAATCAAAGAGACAGAATATGCAACCATGCAATCTGCATTTAGATATTAGTTAATTTGCACGAATTCCTCGGCATTTACAGATTCCTGTGACTAGGGACCTGCAAGATGCATGCTAACAGTATTCGAGACCATTTTCCACTCACTAAACTTGCAACTACAGAACCCCTATACTGTTATACTAATAAACACTAGTCTTTCGTTATAAGTATCCCCTGCATTCACAAATATGTCAACCTAAGGATTAAGGGAATATTTCTTAAAGTGAAACCAGCTGCATAAGAAGTAGCAATCTTTTGATAAATAATGCAAAAGCACAGGCACCTGTTAAACACCAAAGCTACAATGTACCAATGCACTTTACTCATGCTTTCTATGTCTCTTTCATATTCATATAACTCCTCAAAAGGGGTTTTTACTGATAGTTCACAACTAGCATCTCATATTGTCATAATTGTTTCCATTGTCTCCATTGCACAAAACATCAGCTGATTAATACCACATGAAATCTTAGTTTGCTTAGTTAACTGATCTTCCACGATTCAAGTGACAATTTCTAAAAATTCCAAGCTCATTATTAAGCTACTATACACTCAAAATGAGCAGAAGTACTAGGTTTCTTTAAACTCCTTCCAACAAAATTTCCCTCGAACTCTCATAACAGTTCATGGGTATGGCTAAAGGTCAACTAACCACTAAATCAATAACACCAAGTAAAATGCCCTCTCCCCATCCTCTCCATGATTCCAAGACATGAATCAAATTCTAACACCTACCCACAGCACGTCAAACTGTAAAAAACCCAACAATTATACTCAAATTACTAAGCAAATCACACCCCTAAACCAAAAACAAGTAACAAGCACATAATTCAGGATAAATGCCAACAAGTAGTAATAAAAGATACTCTTCAAGAAAAAAATAAATTTAGCACATAGTACCTGTATTTTGGAGTACAAAATCAAAGAGGAACAAAATATAGCAGCTTTTTCTGCTTCTCTCAGAGAAAATTTTTTGTTTTCCGTCAGGGTTTGATCGGCGTGTGGAAGAAGACGTACTGCACGCGACGGGGGAGAGCGAGTGGAGAAGAGAACAGAAACCCCAAAATCTCCCAAGTTCTTGCACTTGCACCTCTCTGTTTAGGGTTTTCTTCTACAAATCCGACTCTCGCTTTCTTCTCTTTGTTTCCCAATCGCGTCGCGCGTGCCGACACTCATTTCACTGGACATAATGGTAATTTCAGGACCGTCTCATGACTGCTCTAAGTAACACCTGTGATTTTTCCTAAAAAATACTGTAGTTTGAATTAGTAATTAATGCAATAAAAAAATTTATATAATCACTTATTTATCTAAGAATGATATTTTAACATTATCTTATTTCAAATATGAAAAATATCATTAGCATTATTTGATTTTCAAAAGAAAATATCAATGTTTTAAAAACTGAAGTTGAACTCGTAAAACATTTAATACCAGCTAAAGAGTAAATAATATTAAAGGATTTAAAATATTATTAAAAATTTTACCTTTATTTATCAAAAAGATTTAAAATTTAATTAAAAAGAGATTATTAAATAAAAATTAATTCATTTATTTCAATTTATAACAACTTATTAATTTATAAAAATTGATCAATTTTTAATAAATTTGTAAAATAAATCAAACTTTAAAGTTAAAACCCGAACAAAAGGTTGTCTTATTTTAATTGTTTTGTTTCGAAGCAAAGATATCCCCTAAGTAGTTTGTCTTATTCAAATATTCATAACCAAGAAATACTAAGCAGGCCTTGATAGGAAGTTTAGATTCTCTGTTCAATATTATAATATCTTATTGCGTCCAATAAATCTTAGTCATTTATTTATGTGGGTTCTACATGAAGCCCGCGTAAGTTTCACAAAATAAGTGACTGAAATTTTATGAGACAAAATAAGACAATATAATATTAGACAGAAGATTTAAACTCCTTGTAAAAGGCCAAAATGTCAACAAATATATATTATTAAATTCACAAATATATATTATTAAATTCACCCGGCCTCGTAGCTCCTTTTTTAAGAAAACTTTTACAATCAAATTTTTAGTTATTGGAGAATATTTCAATTTCTTTTTTTTTCAGGGTTTTAGTTTTAGTCGAGGGTTTCCACCTGGAATGGAACGTGCGTGTGGGGATGACAGTCGCCATCAAAGAGCGTTGACGCCGGGAAAGTTGTGGGGGACCAAAGTGCCTCAAGCGCAGGGTCGGTGGAGGTACCACGCGATGACCACTGGGAGCGTAAAGTGTAGGCGCCGCCAAGGAACCGTCGTTTATTGATCATGCTAATATTTTTTAAAATATTTATCCTAAACAACAGTTCGTATCTTTTTCTGAATCCGTATTAGTTACTTTTTGGAATTAACCAGGTAACGAAATAATCCATTAACTAATTATTTTAAATAAATTATTTACTGAAACAGTAAACAACTAAACATCAATGCACGTTTCAATGGTATTGCCCAAAATATTAATACTGTTTAATAGATTACATATAAGTTTAATATGTCCGGTCTAGGCAGTTCAATATGATTCGATTAGAAGTCAATAAGCTCGATTCGAATAAATTGAGATTCTGACAAAGCTTGAACTTTTTTATTTTCAAATTTTCAGACTTTAAGCTGGCTCGAACTTAAGCTTATTTTTTTAAATGAAATGATCTTATTTTTAATTTTTTAAAATAAAAATAAAAATTTATTTCAAGCTCGGTTAAATTTCAATTTGCTATAATTCGATTGAATTTTGGACCGAACTCAAGCCTAATAAAAACAAATTTTAAAAATAATAAAACTTGAGAGTATATAATATTTATTAGAAAGTTATGATTTCTATAGCTTTCTTAATGATTCTCGTCTTTATCTCACGCCAAATGTCACCATTAATCATAACTCAACTCTAAATTTGAGCTTGGAATTACTTGTTCTATTTTTGCTACTTTTATTATGTTCTAACTTATCTTATTCACATATTTATATTGGTCTACAGGTGATCTAATCTTCTAAATTTGAGCTACACAACATAAACATATAAATATGTAGACGAGATGAGTTAGAACAAAGTAGAAATAGCATAAGTAAAATAGGTGATCTAATCCTCTAAATTATCTGCAATCTCTCTAAATAGCTATGTAACGCTCCAAATTAGGGGTTAGAATATTAACGAAATTTAGTACGAATTATGCTTGTTACCTGCATATTGAATATTTGCTTAATTGTGCATAAATATTTTGGCATGTATTCATGACATTTTTCGGGTAAATTGGTTTAATGAGATTTCTGAATTGTTCGGACTATATTAATATAATTTTAGTAATTTTTGTATACTTCAAATATTTTTAGAAATTGTTGGTGAATTAATTTTGAGTTGAAAATTTAT
>JANVCL010000212.1:3059414-3094017 GCA_026546855.1 Erythroxylum incrassatum | reverse complement strand
AACCTATTATTAAACCAAAGAAAATATTTGAGTCGATGATCGAGGTCTCTGCATAATAATTAGGAATTTCCTGGCTAGTTGTCGTTTATTGAGTTAATCAATTTTATCTGCGTTCTTTGATGGTTGCATCATAGTTGTTATTTTGTTTAATTTTAATTGCATTAATAATTTATTAGTGACTAGTTTAATTAGTATTTTAGTAGAAAACTCCTAAATCCCCCTTTTTCATTAATTTCACTCGTTCTTTGGCATTTAAATAAAATCAATTATTCCATTATCTGTGGATCGACCCCATTACCACTGTGCGCAATTTATTTTCGTTTGGTGTTTGGAATTTATTTTTGGTAGATTCGACACCCATCATAGCCTTTATTTTTTGTGAGTGATTAGTCCATTCATTTTGTGATCGGACCGGTAAAAACTTCTGAATCGGTGAAAGAAAGAACCGGTCGATTTATTTAAAATGCCTTGATTTTGATGATTTCAACTTGAATAAATATTATGATTGGTGATTTTTTTATCTTTTTGATAAAATATGACTAGTGAACTTTGTTATTTTATTTTGTGTTGTGTTAGTGAACTTAAAAAAAACGTGTATGTTTTGAAATTTGAAGGTTTAAGTTAAGTTTACGATTAGATAAATAATTAAATAATATGTTTAAAAATTATCTTTTATATATTTATTAGTAGCCGATTTGATTACGGTTTAATTCCGGTTGAATCATTGATCCTTGAATCAGTTGCTTTTCTGGTTCAATCACCGATCTGATTTTTAAAACATTGAAATAAAGTATGTGCAATTCTTGATGGTCTAGATGACAAATACAAAGGTATTATTGACGCAGTTAATGCCCATGAAGCGCCTATCTCTTTTCCTAGAAGTCATAAAGAACTCATTAATAAGGAGGCATCCTTCCAACAATCATAAGCACCATCATCATCTTTTTCGGCCTTGGCAAATCCTACCAATTAAAGCAACAATCGATCTTAGCGACCATCCCCTTCTTCAACAGTTTTCAATGATTAAGACAACAGTCCACTACTCCTTATATTGACTATTGAAGAAGTTTTGGAAAGTAACGGAAATCGATGTTGTTTTCATTGATTAATTTGTCAAATACATTGTTTTTATATACATATTTGAAATGTCCATGAAAGATGCGATTCAGGCTAAATTGGGATGGGGACTGTTCACTAAACCTACAGCCCTTTGGGTTTAGATCCTACGGGCTAAATATCGTCTCGATACTACGCGTCTTCCCCTAATGCTCTCTAAGTCAGGGGCTTCGATAGTTTGGAGAGGGATTTCGGTCCTAGAGTTGGGTGAGAAATGGGATACAATGGAATCTGAGGAACGGAAGGTGGATCTTATTTTGGATGGATACCTGGCTGGCCGATTGGGGACCCCTTATTCAAGTGGCGTCCTCTCCAGTCCCAAGCACCCTTAGGTTGGCCACTGTAGCGGATCTTACGAATGACAGAGGCAATTGGCTCTGACATGAGTTCCAACAGTATCTCCCGGCCTCGGCTTGCATGGCACTTGCATAATTATGCCCTATTGTCAAGCATATGGGGGAGGATAGTTTGCAGTGGAGAGTGGACCCCTACCCCTATGGTGAGTTCACAGTGGCATCGACATATGGACTCATTGAAGGCCAATCTCCAGTCCGTCGAAACAAGATGTGGGGGATTATCTAGAAATGGGCGGGCCCACATCGCATTTGATCGTTTCTCTAGCTCGTTGCTAAACGTAAACTACTGACGAACCAACAACGCATGGCTCGCAACATTGCCACCGACAGTAGCTACCACTTCTATGGGTAGGAAGAGACCACTGCCCACGTGATGAGGGACTACTTGCGGGTTAAAGCGCTTTGGCGTAATTTTCCCCCAGGAGTTGTGGATACTGGTTTTTTACAGCAGGAAGAGGAAGTGTGGTTGTCGTTGAACCTCACGAAGCCAGCTTAGGTGCATCAAGAAGCATGGGCAATGGTCTTTGGGGTCGCTTGGTGGTTCTTTTGGAAATGGAGAAACAACAGCCAATTCGAGCCAGAATTTATCTGGCCGAAAGAGAGACACTGTATTATCATGGATTATGTGATGGAGATTGCACGAGCTAGGACCGTGGAAAATTGTGTTTTCTCAGCGCAGGACGTACCGGTTGGTACTTTCGTGGGGTGAATTAAGCCTCCAGCGGGATGGGTGAAAGTCAATTCTGATGGCGAGTTGAACCCGGGTTCCCTCACGATCTCCTCGGGGGTTCTAATTTGCGACTGCCACGGGCAGTGGGGGGGCTTCCAGCAGCTCCTCGGTAGGGGTTCGCCATTGGCTACGGAACTTTGGGGGGTTCACTCAGGCCTTCAGCTGGTATGGGACCTGAGAAATCGCTAAGTTGTGATCGAAGTCAACTCACTTGAGGTCATTAACATTCTCTCTACTCCACCAGTGATACTAGCAAAGTTTTTTTTTGTGGTGACAGGAATTCTGCAGCTGATGCAACAAGGGTGGACGGTACAGTTCCAGCATGTGTATCGGGAAGGAAATCAGTACGCGGACAGCCTCGCTCGCTTCGCTGGATTGATCAGCCCAAGCCTATATATTCTCTAAGAGCCCCCTTTTGGCATTCAGGAGCTTCTCAGTTGTAATGCGTTAGGCGTAGTGTACCCCAGAATGATGATTTACTTTGTTTTTTCCTTTGTAAAAAAAAAGATTGTAACCAAAAGATTGCAAATAATCCCTACAAATGATAAGGACTAAAAAAATACAAACAGTTGAGATAAAATTAGGTAGATATATTATCAGCTCCCTTAAGTACACATTCGGATGAGATTATGAGCTTATCCCGAAGTTGATGAAATGTTGAAGAAGACAAAGCCTTAGTCATGACATTAGCAATTTGATCCAGAGATGAAACATATCAGATGTGAAGGGCCTTTTGAGCAACTAGATCTCGAACAAAGTAAATATCAATTTCAATATGTTTGGTGCAATCACGAGAGACTAAATCCAAAGAAAGAAAGGTAGCTTTAAGATTATCACACCATAGAGTTAACGTAAGGTGAGACAAGCCAAGTTTGCCAAAAAAAGAAGATATCTAACAAAGTTCAACAGAGGCAAGAGCAATGTTTCTATACTTAGCTTTAGTGTTAGATCTTACATCAGTAGGTTATTTCTTAACATTCCAAAAGAATATATTAGGACCAAGAAAGATAAAATATTCGGAAGTAGAACGATAAGCATTAAAACACCCAGCCCAGTCAGCATCATAATAAGCCTGTAAAGAAAGAGTAATGGACTTGCAGTACTTCAGCACTCAGCGAGATCAGAAAATGACATGCCATGATTTTTGGAAATTTGGAGAATGGGAGCGATAAGTGTAGGTTTGGGCTTGTCAAGAGCTATAGAGAGAAGAAGATCTTTGATATACTAGGTCTGAGTAAATAAAAGATCATGGGAAGTAGGCTGGACTTCAATCCTAAGAAAATGATGTATGGGTCCTAAGTCTTTTATAGAGAAAGAGGAGTAGAGATTATGAATGAAGGAGTGAATGAAGGAAGGAAAGGGAAGATCCGGTGACCAAAATATCATCTTTATAAATTAAAAGGAAGGTGATGTAGGATGAGGTTTTGTGAATAAAAAGAAAAGTATCAGATTTGGAGGAGAGTGATAGGAACCAAGAGATCCTACCTGACTGGGCTGCAGAAATGAAGACCAAGCACAACAACAATCACAAAAGAAACAGCACTCAAGAACAAGAACAATATATCAGTGTAATAGATGTCACTTTGTATATTGATTTTACTGAATAACGAAAGATAAACAGCTATTCGAGTGGCTGTATCACTCCTATCAACATTTTGAGAGGTTGATTCTCTCCTAACAATTCATACATTCACCAAATTCTCTCCTCCTATGTTATTCTTTTTTTCCGCCTTATATTCATCTCCTACGACATTCTCTGCGTGATGCTTTTTGTCGACATCATTCTGTTGTAACAAACTATCCACGTCAGTAGGTATTTTGCGAATCTTCTAATTTTGAAACCTTTGGGTCCTGCTTCTTCCCTCTATGCTTGTACTGCCATTTAATAGGGGGATTATCAGAGAGAAAATTGAGAGTAAGAAGTTTTTGACTCAAACGATGAAACCAAGCTTGAAGAGTTTGTTTGAGACCATACAGGGCTTTGTGAAGCTTATAAACATAATTTGGATAGTGCAGGTCTGTGAAACCAAGAGATTGAGACATATAAACTAGTTCTGAGGGAAGGCCATAAAGAAAGATATTATTGACATTAAGTTGATGAATGACCTAGTTATTGAAAATAGCTAAGGAGAGAATGATACAAATAGTGGTGAGTTTAGCAACTGGACTAAATGTAGCAGTGTAATCAACATTGGGAGTTTGATGATACGCTTTCACAATAAGATGTGCTTTATAATGGACAATAGTACTAGCAGGATGGAATCTTATACAAAAGACCCATTTACAACCAACAATGTTGGTGTTGGGAGGAGGGGAAATAAGAGTCTAAGTCTTATTGCAATGAAGAGCATTGAACTCGTCAAACATTGGTTAGGACCAATGGAGAAATTTGTTGGCATGGGTGAAGGATGTGGAATCAATGAGGGTTTTGTGTAAATATGGAGTAAGTAATGTAGCTAGGAAAATTACAAGGAGTATGAGTGTTGTCATAAGTACGTGTGGTCATGGGATGGACAATTGGAAGGAATGGTGGTTATTGGGATGAGGGTGAAAAGGTTGAAACTGAGGGAGGTGGAGATGGTGGAGAGAAGGGTAGAGATAAAGAAACATGCGAGGGTGGAGAAAAAGAAGCAGAAGTGCTGGGAGGACTAGCAAATGGACAAACATTTTCAAGAAATCAAACATGTCGAGAAATGTAAATTTCAAAAGTAGATGGATCATAACAGTGATAACCTTTTATATTAAGAGGAATAGTCAAGAAAGACATAAGGAATAAATTTGGATGAAAGTTTGTCAAGATAAGTATTGGCTAAAAAGGGAAAACATGCACAACCAAATACAAGAAGAAGGGTAAGGTTCAATTTGTTATGAAAAAGCATTCACCTAGAGATATATGATGAAGATAGGTGAGGTAAAAATTGATGAGATAGACAACAACAAAGAATGCTTCAAGCCAAAAGGGTTTGCAAAGAGAAGCATAAAGTAAAAATGTGAGGACAATTTTGATAATGTGACGGACTTAACATCTAAGAAGGCCATTTTGTTGAGGAGTTGAAGGGAAAGAAATGTGAAAGGTGATTCCATTTGAGGTGAGATAGTGAATAAAGGCATTTTTTATGAGTTCATGAGCTCCAATGCATTGGAAGGTTTTTTTAGCACTAGAGAAAAGGGTTTTAGTGATTGTTTTGAAAGTTTGGAACCAAAGGAGAGCTTGAGATTTTTGTGTTAACGGGAAAAGTCATATAAATCTACTATCCAAAAATAATAATAAACTAACAAAAACTAGAAAGGAAAAGAGACGGGAAAAGTCTCCGAATATTACAGTAAATAAGTTAAAAAGGAACAGTAGAAGTGCAAGTAGATAATAAAAATAGCAAGCTAAACTTTTTTCTTGAAAACATAATACACAAGGAGAGTAGAAGTGTCTGCAAAAGCAAATGGATTTCTTTTTTTTTTACAACAAGGAAAGCTAAACAAAGCTTAAAACAACACTCTAGGGTACACTGTGCCTAACGCATCACGGCGGAGAAGCTTCTGAATCCCGAACGGAGGCTCCTGAAGTACACGCAGCCCCGGACGCAACACGCCAGCAAGGTGAGCGAGACCGTCGGCACACTGGTTCCCTTCTCGGAAGGTATGCTGAACCTGAACCTCCCAATCCCGATGCAAGAGCTGGTGTATACCTGGCACCCAAAAAGGAAACTCGGTCAAAACAAAATGGGAGGCTGAGAGGATATTAATGACTTCGAGGGAGTCCACTTCGACAATCACTTGTCGATAACCCTTGTCCTAAGCAAGCGAAAGCCCCGAGAGAACACCCCAAAGCTCAACTGCTAAAGGCGAGCCCCGATCGAGACGTTGCTGAAAACCCCCACACCAAGACCCCTGACAATCTCTAATCAAGCCTCCAATGGACATCGACCCGGAGCCACGTCGCACAGCGCCATCAGAATTGACCTTGACCCAACCTTCGGGAGGTTTAGACCACCCCACGGTAGCGCCCACCAGAAGGCCTTGGGTCGGAAAAACACATTGTTCCATCGCCCTGGCACGGGAAACCCACCCTACATACTCCAGAATGAGACGGATACCCTCGGTCGGCCAAACAAAGCCAGATTCAAGCAGGCAATTGTTTCGCCATTTCCAAAGGAACCAGCACGCGACTCCAAAGATAGTGGCCCAAGCTTCTTGATGCACTAGCGTGTGGTTCGTGAGGTTAGAAGCCAACCATTGGTCGTCAGCCTGTTGAAAAAATCGTCTATCAACCACTGCCGAGGGGAAGGTACGCCAGAAGGATAACACTCGCGGGCAGTCGCGCACCACATGAAGTGTTGTCTCGTCCTGCCCACAGAAAGAACAGCCGGGGTCCGATGCAATACGGCGGGCCACGCGCTGCTGATTCGTCAGGAGTTTACGCCGCGCTACGAGCTACAGGAACGCTCGAATACGTTGGGGTCTGGTCCACTTCCAAAGAGTCTCCCACAGGTTATGATGGTAGTCTGTGGGGCGGCCTTCAAGTAACTCATAGGCGGACGCCACAGTAAAGTCGTCGTGCGCGGTAGGCCCCCACAGGATTCGGTCCTCCCCTATATTATCGACAAACGGAACATAAGGCTCGAGGGCCATACACGTCGTGGCTAGAAGGTAAGGTTGTATTGCATGCCACCGCCAACGGCCCCTTTCATCCGTAAGGTCAGCAACCGTGGCCAAACGAAGAGAATCAGGAACTGGAGAGGTAGCCATTTGGATAAGGGGCTCCCAGCTGTCCACCCAGTTGTCCATCCAAAATAAAATGCGCCTCCCGTTCCTCAGAGTCCATTTAACACCTTACCGAACAACTGACTAGGAAGCCGTAATCCCCTTCCAGATGATCGAAGCGCCATGCCTGGTGATCATGAGGGGGAGATGAGTAGTATCCAGTTTATATTTGGCTCGAAGGATCCGGACCCAAAGGGCATCGGGTTGAGAGAGTAGGGCCCACCCTAATTTAGCCAGCAACGCATCATTCGTCGACCGAATACGCTTGAGACCTAGCCCCCCAGCTGCTTTAGGCTGGCACACAGCCTCCCAATTGACGAGATGCATTTTACGATGGCCATGCGACGATCCCCAGAGAAACCCCCGCATGAGTTTTTCTAGGTCATCGCACAGTTGTCGCGGGAGACGAACCGTTTGCATGGTGAATTGAGGCAGCGCAGAGAGGACAGTCTGGGTTAAAGTAACCCGGCCCGCTAAAGATAACATCCTGGCGCTCCATCCAGCAAGATTCTTTTAAGCATTATCGAGAATGTGCTGGTATGTGCGCTTGGAGGTACGCTCATGTATCAAGGAAACCCCTAAATAACGACCCAAATTAGACGTACAACTAACTTGAAGCCCGTGGCTGAGGCGCCGGGCGGTGTCACGCGAGACGTTCTTAGAGAAAAAAAGCCGAGTTTTGGCCATGCTAACTTTCTGCCCGGAAGCGCTGCAGAAAGTCGCCAAGGTGTCCGCTATAACCTGCATCTGCTACTCGTCGGCTTCTGCAAACAGCACGAGATCATCGGCAAAGAACAAGTGGGAAATAGGGGGCCCGTACGACCCAGCTGGATTGGTTTCCACGCACCGCGAGCCACCGCCGCAGAAATGAGGTGACCTAAACGCTCCATATAGAGGACAAAAAGATAAGGCAAGAGAGGGTCGCCCTGACGGATACCCCGAGAGGGCCAGAAGGGGTCAGAGATAGTGCCTTGCCAGGCAACGTGCAGAGAGGTCATTGTAACACACTGCATAATGACCCAGAGTAAGTTGTCGGGAATACCAATCTCGATCAGAGTCTCCTAGATAAATGGCCAGTGAAGACGATCATAGGCCTTTTTTAGATCCACTTTCAGAGCCAGATAACCGGTTTTACCAGTCTTTTTCCTCATCGAGTGGATAACCTCCTGGGCAATGATGATATTATCAATGATATGACGGCCCGGGATGAAACTACATTGGGTCTCCGCTGTTAAGTGAGCCATGTGAGTTTGCAGGCGATTCACGAGGACTTTAGCGATGATCTTGTAGAGCACAGTGCACAGGTCGATCAGCCGAAACTGGGAGACCTGAGTCGGCGAAGGAGTTTTAGGGAAGAGAACTAGAAGCGTGTGATTTAATTCGGTCTCCCATCGTTCCATTCGGAACACTTTCTGGATGAAATCCACCACAAACGGCCCAACCGTCCCCCATTGTTTATGATAAAAGAGGGCATTGAACCCATCAAGTCCAGGGCCTTTGTTGGGACTCATGGCAAAAACTGCCCCTCGGACTTCGTTGGCCTGGACAGGTAGAGAAAGGGCATGGACATGCTCCTCGAGAAGGGGAGGGAAGGCACCGAAAATCGGAAACGGCAAACACAACCTTGCTCCCTCAGTATAAAGGTTGACGAAATAGCTCTGGACAAGACTGCACAATTGGGGCGGGTCCATAACAACGTGCCCAGTAGAGTCAGCGAGACTCTGACAGTGCAATTTCTAACGCTTGGCCAAGGTTACCAGATGGTAATATTTGGTGTTACGGTCACCCTTAGAAAGCCATTCACATCTGGCCCTTTGATGCCAAAAAAGTTTCTCTTCACACAACACTTGTAAGAACTCCCGGCTCAGTCTGTCTTCCAGGTCTAGCAGAGAGTTCCGAGGCGCATCCGTCAGGGCACAACGGATACCCCCCAGACGATTTCTAAAGTGGTGAGGAATTATTCCTAATGCTATAGTTATCTATTGTAATAATGTTGGAGCAACTTATCTATATTATAATTCTATTTTTCATTCATGTGTAATGTGATTGAGTATCGTTTTATTAGAGATCAAGTACAAAATAAATTTGGAGCCTTGTTCTTTTGAGACCATAAAGTTACAAGTTTAAGTTACGGAAACAGTCTCTTTGTAAAAATATAAAGAAAAAGTTGTGTACATTATGAGACTCTCCAAGTTTCGGCAAAACGAAGAGCCTTATGCACTAAATTTATTGACTTTTCGTATGTTCTTAGACAATCAATTAGTTGATGTCTTGATTAAGCCGCTTCTACGTAATTACCTTCATTTTTTGAAGGTCAAAATTAGACTCTTTATAGGATCTCCACCTGCATAGGGCATGTTAAAGGAATCATTTTCTTAATTATTTGATTACCTAGTCATCTAGTTAGTTTCTTATTCAATTAAGTAAATAATATGAATTGATAACAAATCTTGTAGATTAATATAATTATTTAGATCTAAAATATTTAATTGAGTACAATCCCATACATTAAGGTAACCATCTAGATTTAAATTATTTGATTGATCACAAAATCCCACCTTGTTCATATACCCATTTCCATTCAATAGAATTAAGCAATTATTTTTAATGGTTACATTTATAATATTTACAAGGTAAAAATTATAAATTGAATTGAAAAGTTAAAACTGAACTGAAAAGTTAAAAGGTTAAGATTTTTATAATTGAACCAAACCTCCATTTTTTGTACTCAAACAAGAGGTTGTTTGGATTTAGAGCATTCAAGTCCAGTTCATCTATCTTCAATTAAAATCTAATAATCCTAGTTCAATGGCTGCCGAACAAAGAGCATACATGTTAATAAACCATTCTTGTTTAGATAATTACAGACATACATGTTAGTAAACCATTCTTGTTTAGATAATTAGAGAGGAGGAAATGGAAATTCTTAGGTACTCCTTTTGTTGCCTACAATAAACTAGTTCCTTAATTACATGAATCCACTTATTTAGTTGACTTTAAAGTCATTAAAGCATTACTAAATACGGATGATCACACTAATTTAATTCTAGGGATCCAACAACTTCTCAACCACAAATAGATTATGAAAGCTAGACATATATATCGAGAGGCTAATCGAGCCGCGGATTGACTTGCAAACCATGTCAGATCTTTAGATTTTGGTATCCATTGGCATCGATACCCGCCTGTGGGTTACTTTAATGTCCTAGTAGAGAATATAACTGGAGTTTCCTTTTTCCCGATTAATAGCGTAACATGTGTATACGTTTCCTTATGATATAAAAAAAATGGATGAGCCAATGTTGTCAAGACATTTTGTGGATGCCGACAACTTAAATTTTGGTTAATCTAGTCAATTTAAAACTTAAGCTCATCTTTAGTTCATATGAAATTCTTTACGTCGGCTAATTTATGGTCTCAACTAATATTTTAAAAATCGAATCAAAAAATGAACTGGTAAGTTAAAAAGTTTAAAATTTAAAAGCTTTAACCAATATTATACAATCATAAAATCAAAAAAACATTTAATAAAATTTAAATTTTTTAATATATAATTAAAGAAAACTATTTTTATTCATCAAAAAAATTTAAATTTAATTGAAAAAAGAGACTTTAAAATAAAATTAATTGATTTATTTTTACTTATAAATATTAACTAATTTGTAAAACCGACCGATTAAAATAAACTGATCAATTTTTAATAATAAGAGTTATTAAAATAAATCAAACCAAAAAATTAAAAAGATCTAGAGTCGCAAAGATTTTACTTGCCAAACTAATTGAATTTTTTAACGACTAGTCTTAACCATGCCATGCTTATGAAGCATTACAACAATATGATGTGTTCTTACTTTCAATGTTTAGTATCTTCTGGACTAACTATACAACTAAAATCACTACAAAATTTTTCCAGGCTAGTTAATTTCCACCAAAACCAAGTATCAACCTCCCTCTATAACACTACACTTGATCACAACAATGTGTGTGTTTAGCTGCAGAACTGATTCTGCTCCAAGCAAATTAGTGAACTTGCCATATATTTTGCAGATAAACACACGAATTATACACCAAGGAACTGAAAAAATCAGGGAAAGTTCAAACTTTTCAGTTCTTAATGCATCCATCTTCCCAGTTTCATTGACATTATCTTCCTTTTCTTGTGAGCACTGTGCTTGGCGGCAATTCGCAGCTTTCTCTTTGCATTCCTTGTGGGGTTAACCACAGCCATGACCTTTTCCTCCTGCCTTCTCTTCTCTCGCTTCCTCTTGAGACTTTTCCTTATCTCACTATAAACCTGCACAAATTCTTGGATGCCCAGAGTTTTACGTATACTTTCACACACTTCTTGTGCTAACTGTTTCAACTCATCTGAAAGAAAGACCAGACTTTCTTGTCAGGATGCACTAATAAAAAGGAACAAAACTAAATCACCTCTTGCGAGAATACAACAATCAAATTCAATTACCATCTGCTATTACGAGTAAAGACAGAGCCCTACCGACCAGAAGGAAACACTCATTTTAAACCAGTTAAGTTGAAATGATCATAAAACATGTTGATAAAGGCAGCTTTGTATAAATTATGGTCTTTAGAAAAAACAACGATGCCTCAAATGTCAATCCATAATGATACACATTCCAAATGAAATCAAGAACAACATTAAAAGTGAACAAGCTTAGATATACGACCCTGGAGGCTTTCGGTAGTTTGCGAGGGGGAGAACTAAAGCAAGAACTTAAGCTCGCTTATATGTTAATAATTCTTTTTTGTCACTCACAACTTGCTAGCTATTCTTATGATTGACCCTTCTTTCAGATAATACCCACACTTAAGAATTAACTTGAACTCCACAGCTTTCAAAGTATCAAGAGTTTTTAAGAATTTGTAAGTCATATCAGAAAAGTTGAGATTTACTAAAACTTCAATTGGTTATAACAAGCCTGCATATGAACAAAAATTAGAAAAGAGAATTGGAAAAGTTAAGCATATTCTACAATTAAAGTGAATTGTACCACTGAAATCAACACAATAGCTTATCGAATGCTGGAAAACATTTTAATAGTTTATCCTCATTGAATTTCCTTCTTGTAATTCAGTTAACCAGAAGCGCCAAACAACAACAGTTAACCAACTAAAATTCAGACCAAGTCAATGCTTTATGTTTGCAAACAGATTAGCTCAGAAGCAGACGCAACAGAGAGTAAACTAACCAGAAATAAGTTTCCCTGAAAATCCTTCACAAACTTTATACAAGGGTAGAAGCATGTCAATTGCATATTGACGACAGTCTTCCTGATTGATTTGTGCTGAAATTTTCCGAATACAATCGAAGACGATTTTCATCTACAAATAGCAACAGTTGGCAAAAACAATTAAACATTGAAATCAAAGCATAAAAGAAGTGAGGATAAAAATCTAAGAAACTTGGAACAGTCTGTAAAAAAGCTTAGTGAATTTATACAAAATATCCCTAGATTAGCCAACCAACCTGTATAGCCTCCCTTTGAAGGGCAATCTTTCCCATACTTTTAAGCAAATTAGAGACAAAGAAATATCGAAGATTCTCAGACTGTTCTCTGTCATTGTGTTCATGTACATCAGATATAATATATTGAAACAATCCTTTTGCCTTTCCTGAATCAAGCAACTGAAAAGCTTTAAGAAATTGATACTGATCTTGCTGCTCAAGGGCAGACCAGAACTTGTGGGGATGTACATGTCCCGCTCTTCCCATCAATGTATGGATAGCACAAATTGCAAAAACAAGATTTTCCACAATGAGATTGCTTGAAGCCTCATCGATAGCGTGTACTTTCAGTTGGTAACAGTGAGAAACGGCTACCATAAAAAGTTTACTTGGTCTCATCAGGCTAAACGTTACAATTGAGTTCTCATTATTCTCTCTTTTGACCTTCGTTGTGGCAGCAAAGTAAGAAGCCACAATGCGGCTTGAAATGTTGCGTAACCATGGATGTGGATGTACCAAAAATTCACATATTGTAACATATATATCCTGGAAATTAGCACCAAAAGCACCACACATCAACAGGAAAATTGAGTAAGTTCAAAGGCAACATGTTGCATGACACTAACTGAAGGGTGTTATAGAAAAAGAAAATTCACAAATATTGGACAAAAATTCAAGCCAATTGCAATTAATTCCATCATCTCCACAAGGCTATTTCTTTGTAGGTGAAGCAGGAAAAAAAATATTGATCGAAAACATAGTAATTACTGATTACCACAGCTATGACAACGGCCAGGAACATTGGATATCTAAATATTGGTAATCAATTAACAGCATGCTTTAAATATAAGCATTAAACTAAGGTGATAACCCAGTGATTAGAGCATTGGATGGGTAATTTGATTAATCTCAACATTCAGAACGTCCAATCTCAGCCATCCGGATGCATTAATCGTTTATAAACAGTTATACTTCATACAACCTTCATGACAATCCCTCCCACCACAAAAGAACTGGGTAATCCCTCAACTATTTGTTTTGTATATTGCTATATTATCTGACAATTCTTATTTTATCTGGTTGATTTTAACATCAAAGAGAATTCCATGGCATTCCAATGTCCCATTGAGGTGAAAGAAAAAGCCAATAGAAACAGATAACAGGCTGCTGCTGGAATAGCAAAATAAATGAATTAGGAAACAGATCACATGAAACTCAGTTCACCTCAAGTTCCCTTGTAAAGAATAGATCACCAAAACAATGTAGGATCTTCTCCAGCAAAACTAGCGAATAGTAGGCTTCTTTCCATCTAGGAACACCTTCACCAGAAAAATCTGCTGACTGCCTGTCAGTGACAGCATTAACAGCAGACAGCAAAATGTTCCTGCTAAGAGGTAATATACTACTGATATGATCTTGAAACCTTGTGCTTATGACATCAACCAGCAATCCCAAGGCCTGCACAATGTAAAGAGATACCATCTGTTACAAGACATGCTAAACCAAACAAACAAAAGTCGATAAACACATGGAATTATTAGCTTTTAGTTACATTCACTTCAACAATTTGAATGATATCATAGACCATGGCACTATTCTAAAACTGACAGATATGAGTTTCCAGTAAGATCATCGCATTAGAATACGTATTCTTCAGCTATTTCTCTCCACTACTCCCAAAGTAGATGGATGAGTTTCCAGTAAGATCATCTCGTTAGAATATAGTATTTTTCAGAAAATTTTCTCCACTATTCCCGTGAAACCATTTTTTTTTCAAAAGATCCAATATTATTAGATCTTAATCCAGGATAAAGGGCTACCATCATTAGCAGGTCGAAAATTCAGATATGCACTCTGCATAACCAGGTCCAGTATGCTTCCCACAGTCCCTAAGATCTGTAGTGCTGAAAATTTAGGTTGCTGGAACCTAGGTAAGCTTTAGTTGCTGGAATTTAGAATTGAAGACTGTGTAACTAAGGAACTAAAAAGAAAATGACAGGTCTAAGAATTACTCTTAGGAGTTGCAACAAGAATTAAGACCACTTCAAAGGTTTGAACAAACAGAACTTTTAGTATCACACTGATGGCTTTCAGAAGTGATCGCTAAAAACCTACAGATCTTTCCAAAACCTAGAAATCACTCCCAGAAGAAATATGAAAGTTCAAAATTTTGGAAAAGAAAAACGACTGTTATTCCATTAACTGAATGTACAACTTCAATATATAGACTTTTTTCCCACTTATCCTTACAAGCAAAGGAAGCAAGCATTTTCTTTACCCTATTTGAGTGGAACTCCTAAAATAGAAAATCAGACTATGAACATAAATAAATCCTAAACTAAAACACATTGTCTATCATCCATACTTCGAAAAAAGTCTACTGCACCTTTTCTTTTCCCTTCCCGCTCATTGATGTATTTAATTTAACATGTAAGTTTCCCAAGAGCTGAGATCCTGGAAACAGTTAAGTCGATAAACTTGTTACAAGTATTTACCTGTGCACCAGGTGCTTGCTGTTGGTGCTTGGCACTCATGTACCAAGATAGACTGAGCTCGAGTATTGTATCAAGTAAATGTGGACTAGCACGCCCAGTCAAAAGTTTGATAGCTTTAGCAGCCATTGAGCGGATTTCATTGTCATTGTCATTGACCAAGCAAATCACCAAATTCATAAATAATGGCAATGCATGTATATCCAAAAAGCTTTTTGGGAATTTGATTATTATGTCTTTGAGCATTTCCAGGACAGCCTTTCTACCAGTTGGATGCTCATAGCTGCATACAAAAAGAAAAATAAAAATCTTTATTCAAGGATAATAAAATGTGTGAATGTGCCTATAGAGACAGAGAGAGAATGGCATTTTTGTGATACATGCCTTAAATTACTGAGCAAAAAGTCCAACAGTTGTTGCAAATAGGTTCCTGAAAGATGATAATCGAGTAGAAATTGAATCAATATCTGACTGCATTTCTTCCCAAGAGAATCCTCTCCACCTTTTACCATCAAGTCTGCAACTTGAAGCATAATATCATAGATTTCAGGGACAACTAACTTGCGACTAACTATTGCTTTTAAAAGTGAGAGGGCAACAGAAGAAGAGCAGCTTTCACGGTCGAAAAATAATGGAGAGCGAATCAGAAAATGCAACTGATCAGAGGAAAGTGTAACTCTAGTACTCCGCAGAAGTACAGTTAACAACCTTAGACATGATTGCACCAGAAGACTATTGGCATTGGGGGAGGTTTGTGCAACATCTAGCAATGTGACTTTTATTTTATCTGCTTGAGATGCAAGAGATGGTAGAGGTAACCTTACAAGTGGAGCAAGACATTTAATGGATGCAGATAATATGTCTTCGTACTTGGAACTCAAGCAGCTGCCAAGAAGTTTTACAAAAGGATCCAACATTGTCAAAAGATGCTCATTGTTTTTATCCAATTTCACTTTCTTTATATGACTATGGAATAACCCAAGAGCAAACACAGTAATAAGATGCGAGCACACCGGTCTACCACCAACCACTCCGCTAGAAGAAATTGGTTTTGCACCTTGAACCTGAGTATGATGACCACTTCTCTCCACAATTGAAGAAATACCCTGAGAATTTTCCTCATTTATTCCATCCTCAATCAGGCCATAAACAAAAATAAAGAGATCAGTCTGATCTACAGACGGATTGCATTCTAAACCAAGCGCAATATGGTGTAACATATTTTCGAGTTTGATTTTGAGCTTTGCAGTCAAGTGCTTCTGAATATGAGCTGTAATGGGGGAAAGAAGTTCCAAGGCATTACTTCTGAATGTTATGCTTTGGGCTATCAATTTCAAGGTTTCAAATGACTTTCGCTTCCTCGTTTCCTTCATTTTAGAAGCAATCTTCTCCACATCTTTCTCTTCAGAAACATCTCCAAGAATGTCATTCTCCACCACTGAGACAAGATCTTTTAAACAATAATCTAATCTCCCACAGATGGGATCTGTAAGAAACTTTGATAAAAGAAAATTGAGAGTATAACCCAACACATGGAGTTCATATCCTCGCTTAAGAGTAGCTCGCAAAACCCCAACAACAAATTGCAAGTATTCTAGTCCAAGCTCCTTCAAACAAGCAGTCAAAGCAAGCCTAGCCTCATCACGAGAACTCTCCATACGACTCTTTAAATGATTTGCAATGCGGTGAATGATACTGGGAAGTTGTGAATCCATCATGTCAGCAGGAAGCAACTTTAGCACTTTCAGTGCAACAACGCTGACATTGACATTGACTTTATCAGAATCAGAACCCAGCAACTTTTGTATCTTTGGGAACACAGTTTTACGAAGACAAGCTTGTACTTCAGCGACGGTATCAGAACTAGCAGTCTTTTGAGGAGTTGTTGAAAAACTGCTATCTGTACCTTCTTTAACATCTTGGGTTGAACAAGTTCCAAGAAAATGAAAATGGTCCAATATAGCACAAATTAGTCGCAATAACATCTTCTGCTTCTTCAGATTCAAGCTCATCTCTCTAAAGCATCGGATCAATAATGCATAATATGACCCCCATTTCATGCAAGCAGAAATTGAGGCAAGGGCCTCCAAGCATGCGTTTTTAACATGCTCCCCCTTGCCATCTTCTACATCAAGCAACATGTTGAAAAATAGGGGCACAAATATTTTATTTATGATGGCCTGAAAAATCAATAGTTCAGCATAAATTTCAACCAGGTAAAAATGTTGACTTCAACACATGATAAAGTGGAATAATTACCTCTGACATATCGCTTTTTCTGATAACATTACTGAAACGTACAAGCGCCCTTGCTCTTCTGTGCTTCTGCAACACCAAAGTAGAGCATATAGGCATCTTAAGCAATAATAAACAGACGCGTTCAACATCAAATATGTTCAGAGATCTCTTATGTTAGATGACAAGCAATGAAGGCAATTTCATTAAAGTTAACCTCCTAGTTTTGGCACGGTGAAGTTAAGCCATCCACCAACACTTCTACCAAAAAGGACTACATATCCAAAATTATTGCAGTCCAAGACAATTATTTTTAATACAAAATTCCATTGACCTTTCACCCTTGCCTATATCAACTCGTGAAAATTCATAAATTGAAGCTAAATAATCAATCTTTTGCAACAAAACAGGTCCTGAATATTGTTAACAAAAAAACTCAAGGAGTAGCATCTGTTAGACTACTTTTTGCATGCAACAACTATGTTTTCGACTGCTGATAGATATAAGGACGGACATAATGGCCAATCAAAGGATTTTTTGGACTGTTTAATAATAGTGAAATTTGGTGGGCTCCATTAGATATTATTTTCAACAGATGACCCTTATTTGAATATCACCATTCTCTGCATAAAGGTTCAATTTTCCTCAATCCAGATTAAGGCAGAAATAGGGCAATTAAATATGAATGAATTACACATTTATTTTTGTGGGAAGAGCTTCTGATATGCAAAAACAAGAAAACTTATGTCAATTACTAGGTAAACAAAATGAATGCCTAAGATATCATTATTTTTGTTAAGGCCATGTTTTATGTCCATAAGAAAGACAAGACCATGTTGGATTGATCTCTAAGCTCAAATCTGACAAAGTATTCACATTAAAATGTTTGAAAAAAAAAAGAAGGAAAAGACTTGGTCAAACTGTTTAAGGTCAGGCACTTTCCGGTTGAAGGAACTGGATCATTGATTTTTTTGGCCCAGTTGCACATTTGTGCTTTTTCCTAATTGATCCAACCACTTCTTGGATCAGTTTAAGGTTTTTCAGGATGAATCAGCTGGGCCAGTGTAACTTGATACACATAAATAACAACTCTATGGCCTCTGAAGAAAAGGCCGAATCACTATGAACATCAATCTTAGCACAACATATTGAATGAAAAACAATGGCCCTAGCAAATTTGTGGTATGGATTAATTGATAAAAGACAACCATTATAAGGTGAAGTCCAAGACCTGTAAATGCGTAATATTGTTAAAGAAATCCTGTTCAACATCTTCTGAACACAAAGCTCCAAGTGAATTAAGGTCTGACACCCCTGGAAGCTTTAACACCATTTCTCGCAGTAGCTCGACCCACTCCTGAAACCATTGAAATCTATTATGAAAATCACTCAAATACTAAGTAGTATCTATTACCCATTCCGATATCACTTGCCCAACCCTTTTTTTAAACCAAACCCCAAAAAAAGTTAAACAACGATTGTGGCCGAAAAAATTCTACATTATATAACAATGAAAGCATTTGGTATGTTTCACCAAGAAATGTTCTCATTTACTTCTTTCTCAGACAGCTAATTGAAGGAACCAAGTTATACTCTCTGTTCAAACAACATAATTAGTAATATTAAGATGAAGTTCAAAGGCTCCAACGTTTCTCAGTTTCAAGCAGTTATTTGCAAATCCAATGGACTCAGAAACAAAATCCCAACACTCCCCCACTCCAGCTATATTTGGGGGTTTATAATACCTTCCTAACAGAGCTTCCTGCATTCATTGCATTGCCCAAATGCTTCAAAAGAAACTTTTTCAACATTTGCTGAATTCCTACTCTTGTCCAACAACCTTCAGTACTTGCTATCATCTCCCCATCCATTCCACAGTGATTCTCAAGTTCCGCACCAAGAGTTAGAGCAGAAAAATCAACAAAAGAGAGCAGTGACCTATAAGCACTATTTCTTAAGATTAATTCTTCCGAGGACATATCATATATGCAATGTGATAAAACAACTAATGCATGGTCTTCCGGAACTGAGAGGAAAAATCCAGCCCCAATCCTTTCATAAGCATTCACTATGGTGTCATAATCAAGACCACCAAGTTCTTCAGCAGAGGTTGCATTCAGGTTACGGACGATGTTTGCCTACATTTTCAACAGCAATAAGATCTTCAGTAAAATACAGTCCTAAGTTTCTATGAAAGAAAGAACCCAAAAGACAAACAAAACATAAAGCTTACCACCAATATAATGGAAGGATCAGTTTTTGCAAGGGTATCAAGAAGATCACAAATGCACAAGCGCATATCCAGTTCAGCAGATACCAGAAGTGGAGAGACAGTTTTAAGAATCTTTGTACTGCAATCCTTTCCTGATATTGGAATGAGATCTCGAATGACTTCCAAAATCTCAATATGGACACCTGCAGAAATCAATTAAGCATCATATATCACCACAGAAGCCAAGTGGTGGCAAACTCATACTATATTCTCAGATTCATACTAGATTAAGGAAATATTCTTACCAAAATTCTTCGAATTTGTTAATAATGGAAGCAACACATCTAGAATCTTCTTTGCCAGTAACTGATCTGTTACATACTTCAACAGCAATTTGAAAATGCTAATGTGCTTATCCTCGAGATATTTGGTCAATTTCCTGGTACAGAGCACACCAATGAGTGATTGGATTTTTATTGTTATTTATTTATGCAAAATTGGATGTGAAAAAGCTAGATTAACACAACAGTAACCTAGGTACAATAAACGACCCAGAGCAAACTAGTCATCTCAGGACAAAAAGTTACCATTTCCTGGTGTAAGAGCCTTCCAGGTTTCATCTTAAACGAAAATATAGATTATAATTTCACATTAGATACTTAAATGTAATTGAGTTACATGATTAAACTTCATCAAATTCCTAATGAATAAAAGAATCAAAGGACGCAATCATTGAAGTGTATGATAATTACCGTTTTTTTGCATTATCCCCCTGAAAGAGAGAACGCAAGCTTTGGACAAGTTCATCCAGGTTTGGCAGAAGAACCCCTTTTACAATACTATCTCCATCTTCCAAATCTTCATCAAGATTCAAAAGGTTTTCAATAAACTCAAGAACACAAGATATAATTGCCTCGGAAGCAGTCTTGACAGTTAGAATTGAAAACACATCAGAAACAAGGTTCTTTTCCCTATTTAACAAGGGTAAAAGATAATGGCTTTTGCTCATAGCCAAAAAGCACGAAAACAGTGAACTTGGCCTCTCACTACTAGACCCCTCGTTCTTGAAACTGTCTACTAAAGGTTTCACTGATGTAAAAAACATGTCCCAAAATTGACAACCAAAGCTATGATTATCATACTTATTTAGTACTAGACAAACAATTTTTAGGCACAAAGACCTCATGTCCTTAAGCTGCTGGCAAGATGTGTTGGCCTGCAAGTGGAAACAATTTTCATTAACACTGCCAGTTGTGACATAATAATTAAATTAATCAATGAAGTATATTCTTAGAAAATGATTTTTTCGATATAGATAAAAAATTACAACAGAAAACCTAAAATCCTCCTTCTTACCACCACAACTGGGTTGTGGATACATGAACAACAAGAAACTATGCTTCCCATACGTTAGAACATACAAAAGAAGACTACTAATATGCATCGCACCAACACTAGCAATTTTACATCTTCTTACTAATCAGTAATCGGTATACTCCATGTAATAGGATTTACCAGCATATGATTTTCTGCTGAATTCTCTTTTTCATACAATTCCAAGTTGGTTGAGGACACACTTTGCACTGCAGAAGTTCCAGCAGCCTTTGCAACATGAAGACTAGAAGAGCAGCTTTCCAGTATTTGAACAACACATCCCATCAATAAATCCAGAAAAGGTTTGATAAGTGATTCATCAAAAACCCCAAGAATCTCTTCAACAACATGCAGAAAACCAAATTTCTTTTTCGACGATAAGATTGTCGAATTTTCCAAGGCCAAGTCCTTCAAGATAGTCGATGGGGAATATTCACTGCTAAAACCATGAGGCGAGGTCAAACTAAACATTATGGTACCATTAGTTTGACTTGATCCACTATGCAGAGGCTTTGTCAACAATACAAAAAAGAGAGCAATTTCATTGACATCAAGTTGAGCTATGAATCGAAGAACAGCCTTTCTGTGGTGCAAGCTTGTGTGCTAAAAATGAGAGAGAGAATTTACATATGTCAACAAAAGGTGCAGATAGTGAAACATAAAACCAACAGAAAGTAGGGGCAATGAGATTAGTATGGATTGAAATATACCTTTCGAGAGGCAAGTGTCTTAAGCTTTCTCACTTTTGGCATTAGAATACGAATAACTAAGGGCAAAAGATTAACTCTGTGATCTTCTTGAATGAGACCGGAATCTCTGCTTAAACCCCACGTCACCAGTTCTTCCCTCAGTTGTTTTGAACTGATCAAGTTTCTCAAATGCTGTTCATAAGGAACTAAGAAATCATCTTTCCAAGTTAAAAGACAATCTAGAACCTTCATCTGTATTTCAGCATCATTCTCCTCAATAAGTCTGGAAAACGAAATGATGACATTTGTCAATGATATTTTAGATTCAATATAGCAAACATTGAGGAACCAATTTCTAAAAGCAAAGTATATATTAAAGCTGCACCAACCTTGAACTTAAGACATCTTTTAAGAACTGACTACGGTAAAAAGCTTTGGGATTTCGCATAAGTTTCAGCAAGTCCAGCCAATCTTTCAGGATGCCTTTCCACTCCTTGCCTTTACAAGCATCTGAACTGAAAGTTGAGACACTAAAAAATGCACCAACAGTTTAATAAATTTTCCATTTACATATTATTTAAGCCAAATAATGATTCTATAAACCAACAAAGTCACAGAAAAATACCTACCTCACCAAATTGTCATTATTGTAACCCAAAAACTTCAAAAATAGTGGTACAATTTGTCGAGAATGAGATTCAGCAGAAGAAGAGAGTTTTTGCAAGGATTGAAGCAATGAAGATATAACAGTTGAATGTGGAGTGCTATCAAACTCAGGGGCCAGAAAAGAATTGAAATGCCTGATCAGTTCTGGAAACAAAAAGCAAAGGAAGTATTCAGTTTCATTTTCTTGCTAAAAGGGCTGCAAGGATGCACACTAGCCACCTATGAGTTTCTAAAGAACACAACTTGCGAAATTGGTAGTGACTTCAACAGCAAATGTAGTTCACTGAACTGTCCGATATGGTCATCTCGGATAAAATAACATTAACAAAGTTGAAAACATAATAGTTCAATAACTGCATTAATGAGGAACCATTAGCACATACCACTGGATTTCTCAACCAGTCCAGCAATTTTTCCACTATCTTCATCATGAGACATCAAAAAAACAGATATCAATTGTTCAACATAATTAATGAATTTGTCCCATACAGCTCTTGTGTACTTGTCAATGAGAACTGCAAGGCATTCAGATGCTGGATCCCACAGATAATTGAAACGATTGTAGAATATGCCAATCATCCCACTCAAGACAAGGGGTATATAAGCTATTGGTACCCTTCCAGTAGAGAGAGTCATCTGTACTCTAGAAATCAATAAGATGACTTTCCTGCTGGTAGATACTGACAAAGGAGTTGACTCAATTAAGAGTAGTAGCTGAAGAACCTGGAAATTGAAAGAGATTAGCCAGGATATGCTTGGATAAAGCATGAAGTTGTATGAAAGAACAATGATATACGCACATCACCACCATTGCCACACATATCAGAAGAGTTAGGAACTTCAGTTTTCATTTTCTTTTCAGGTGGCTCATCTTCAGTAGATATTACACAAGCTTGTGGTTCGTAGTGACACAAAATTCGAAGAGTTGAAACACGAATTTCCTTGTCTATGTTGCACAAGTTACCAGCAAATGTTCCTATTGCATCTGCGACATTTCTTGCTTCAAACTCAGGAGGATATAATTTATGCCTGCCATCTGGTTCCAGCACAGGCCTATCAAATTACAGCAAGCAAATCATAATAAATGGAAAATGCCATCCATAAAAAGCAGGCTTTGCACGATGTGCAGAACAACGAAACAAATCAACCTACCCATACGTGTAATCCAAATAATCAGCAATAGCAGACAAGACATGACGTGATGTTTTATGTTTTTCTGCAAGATGTAGAACATTGACTGTTTCTTGAATTCCGGACTTGTTACCGTACTTGCAAAAGGAACATAAAGCAGCACCTACAAGGCTTTGCCAAGCATGTCTCGAGATAGCTGCAATATTTTCTGAAAGAATAGCACAAGAACAGTCCCCCAATCAGGCAAAAGTTCTAATAAAAGAATATATATTTTTTATTTTTCTTATCACAATATAGTTCATTTTCTATATTCATAAAGAGTTAAGGGGTATCATTTAATTTTTTCAAATATACTGATTATGACTTCGGCAAAACTATAGTTATCATTCCACATTTTAAAGGATCTAATTTACTATTAGGTATTCATTCGGAAGTAACAAGAACAACTGAAAGGACTCACATCTATATATTCTTGAGATGAGGTACATCCTATGATACTGATCAATGCCACAATAAATATACATAACAACAAAGTAATAAAGTTTGAAAGACAAACCAGATTCAGTAATCAGAAGGCGATCAATTGCGTCTATCAAGTCTCTCATAAGGTATGACCTTTCTTGGATATTCATCATATGAGGATAGCAGCATATAACTGCCCACAGCTGAGCCACATTGGCCTCATCTACTACAGATGATATTGTGTCATCGTGAACGTTACTGTTGATAATTTCAATCCAGGAGCAGATGGTCCTCTGCAGGAAACTACGAATATTCGGAAGGTCTTCAGATGTTCCATTGAAGAAGCTAGTGCCTAAAACTTGCTTTTGTACTCTCTCACATAAGGATAAAAGCAGAAACACAACGTCTTCCTGGGATGTTTCTATCAAGTCATTCAAGACACTGATGTCCAATGAAAATGTCAATAATCTCAGCTTGTTAAGATCTTTCTAATTTGAATAAGAAAATAAAGATGTTATGCTACCTTAAGACATTGAATCTGAATTCATATAGTACTTGCACATCCTTCTTCAGCAGTTCACTGATAAAAGTCAAACACCTGAAAACAAGCAACATTTATCAGTTAAATAATAGCAGAACAGCAAAAACGATGCAACATAGACTAGTGATTACCTTGGGTTTCGCAAATGAAATACAGGAGCCCATTGCAATGAACAATGAGAGATGGCAGATATATCTCTTAAATGGTTAAGCCCATCAAGAATGCATAACATTAGCATTAGAACCTTATCAATAACTTCGGGTAAATGCTCTTTTCCATCTGAGACACTGGTGGACACAATAAATTTCTTGATAATTGATCCCACACAATCAATCATAGGTTGATAATCTGCACAGGATAGTGGCAGTTTAAAATTGGAAATCCACATGCTAAGAAGAAATATATTCCAACGTTAAAGAGTTCAAACAGATAATAAACAAATTAAAATTCATGAGGAACTTCGGAGCTCACCAACCATAGTGTGCCTATAATTACTCCGTAAAGCAAATAAAAACAATGATAAAAGCCGGCTTAAGTGCAGTAAGTAACAATTGGTCACACAGCCATCTATCCTCTGATAAAGGCAGTTCCACATCAGAACTAACTCCTTCTGTTCTATCTCTTCACACAATCTCTCAAAGGTAGAGCTCATAACTTCAATAACAGTATCAGCTCCTGCAAGGGGAAGACAGATTAGAAACAAATAAAAATTGGAAGTTATCATAACCTAGTAGGCAATCAGCCATTCATGATTCACCCATGAAAGACAATTACACTATTGCTTCGTGAACTTATTTACAAAGTTAGCTGGTTATGATATTCACACTCTGGCTGGAGCTCTCTCACATCTTCCAGTTTCTTAGCAGCAAATAGAAAGTACGACTGATGTAGTAATCGTGAGCAGCTTATCCTCCCTTTTTCTTAACAAAAGCAAGTTTAGGGATATCATCCTAGTGTTATTTGGCTTGAGCAGACAATTGGATTTGCCAATATGGCTAAGATTAGATGTAATCATTCTGACAAAACCACAAGAAATTGTAAGATAGCCACATAGGAGGTCCCTGACTAGCAGAAACTTCTACATCTTAAGTCAGATAAGTTGAGTCTAATATTTGCATCACTTTGTCCTAATTGTACAAAAGGAAACTTCAAAAAGGTATACTCTAGGTATATGAGAATGTCATACTCAGCTTTCTGTATAGCAGTATCTGCAGTAGATTCTTATCCAAGAATTGCATTATTTGATGATGACATGGGAATTGCTAAAACATGTAAAGTCTATGGCTAACCCAATAACGAAGTTTCATAAGGGGGCTGGAGCAGGCTACCATGTTTATGCAAAAATAGCAGATTATGGTATCTAAATTTATAAGATAACAAATTTTATGCAGTAAATTGTGGTCCTTTAATTCAACCAAGTAGCTATTCCATAAATGAGAAGACAAGGTCTGTCAGTGGAAATGTTAGATTTGAAGATTTCTAAGGTGTGGGATGGACAAGCCATCATAATCGATCTTTTCATTTTAAAATTTCTCTACCCATATTTTTTATTTATGACTTGCCTAAGTACCAAATAAGTGCATTATAGGTATCCAAAAGTAGTTAAGGCAATTTGAATAAAACGTTAAAACAGTATGCAAAGCGGGATAAAATAGTCTGCATAATCATCAATAACAGAAAATTAGCTGAAGATAAATTTCACAATATCTTGTTGAGATGAGTATAGTTTTACAGCTTTCTTAAGTGGTTTTAGGATAATTATAGTGCATGATAATCTTCAACTGGGGCATTCATTCTGTAAATCGAGTCCTAATTTAACATGATAGTTTCAAAAACACCTCATGCCTAATTCCAACCTAACACTAAGTCTCATGCTTGCTTTATAGGGGAATTTATTCTCAATAGAGAAGAAAGAATACAAAAGGGGGGGGGGGTGGAAAGGGATTTATATATAGTTCACGAAATAAGTCACGGTGGAATTTATTCTCAAATGAAGAAGATAAACTTTATGAATTGTTCTGTAGCACAATAACAAACGAAAAGTGAAGTATAAAATGAAATTAGGTCCGAGGATAGTATTAAAAGGCTTGCCTTGTTCAAATTTATCACCAATGGCAAATGTTGAGTTGTCAGTCAAAAGCCACAGTATACTTTCTGCCTTTGAATGAAACCTTGACGATGTTCCTCTCGTAACATGATAAAGTAAAGCGCTGACACCAGATTTCCGCTGAGGTACTGGTTTCTTCACAACCTCAAGGATAATCTTTCGGATACCTGAAAAGCAAAACTTTGCCCATAGTTAACTTTAGGTGAAACTTGGATTTCATATTGAAACAATACAACAAAACATGTGAATAGAAGAGATCAAAACCAAGATGACATGCTATTCAAAACCAAATTAACTCCTTTATGCATTACAATAAGGCCATATATTTCATAAGTTTCTGCAAAACCTGTGTTTTATTATAAAAAAGTACAACTCCAACACACTAAAAAATGGGCATACCTTTCCTATGTTGCTCCTTAGGAGCTTTTCTCAGCAAGAATGATGTTGCTGCTGCCATGATCTCTATTACGTAACTCTTTGGATAATATCTTAATTTTGTTGTGATCCTTCAAAAAAAAAGGTAAAAAATATTTAGGAGAAATGGCCGATCAGTGCCAGCAGATACAGAGATTGAAGATTCTCCTAGTTCTTCAATAGAAAAACCAAAACTAAGTTCCCTGCTATAATAAAAGCATAAACAACCAATTATCTAGTATGACAACATGAAGCATTTGACATATCATGTGTTTGGACAGCATAAATTCAGTAACCACACAAAGCATCCAAAATAAGAGCAAGAACTGAAACAGTATTATCAATGGCATTCTGGCTCATTGGAGAGGATGTCTAAAACATGCTCCTCTACCAGGGTTCGAATCTTGTGGAGACAACAAATTATACATGTATATAAGAACTGAAACAGCAGTACACTCTAAAACTTTAACCATATAACTTGCTGTAATTTTAAAGTTGGATGCCATTAACAACTAGATCATTTTGAAGCTAAAATGTTTTCTTTCTACTTTCACAGAACTATAGGCCCAGCAAGAAATGTTGTTAAGAGACCAATATTTGGGAAATAAACGATCATTCTTAATGAGATCTTTTGTAGTCTCACACAACTGACTGAATACAGAACTTCAATTACTTGCAAAAGAGTCTAAATCATTTTCCAGTTGAGTAAAAGTTGATGAAATTCTATGATTTACATGCCATTGTCAAAATTTACCATGTTATCTATAAAATAAATCAGATACAGATACATAAAATGAACCATTTGTTATTGCTTCATCATTCTTACTATAATCTTCTATCACTACTATAATCCTTTTGAGAAATAGTTCCAATGTTACTTCTTCAAAAGAAGCAAATATTTTGACTCTATTTTTTCAGGCAAATCTCACTCTCATTAGTTCACAAAAATAAAAAACACTTAGGAAAGTAATGAGTTGATTGATTTATCCATTTAAATCCAAACTACTCAAGCACATGGATTCAGCTGCACTCTGGAGTCAGGTGATAGATACTGTTACAAACCAGAAATTAGCAAACTTAAGAATCCTTGCATTTTCGTATCTTACTTAATAGGTCCAAATAACAATAAATAACAAATTATGTAAATGATCGTATTCAAATTTTGATCAGAAACAGAAACTTAAGTCTCATATCCTTTCCTAGCAAACAAAACATTTTGAAGTTGATCTTCTCCATGACTGCATTCGACAAAAGTGTCAGCACATTGAAAGCATTTTACTTGGAGAAAGCAATTTATAGAGCTAATAAAAAACATACTTGAGAACATATACAATGTCCCGTATTAGATATTTCTGCAAATGCATCAGCATGTATGACCAAGAAGTGAAAATCTGCATAAAAAGATCACATGTTTAAAGTGAATTTTTCTGTTAAACAAGTCATTCCAACAAGGTGAATACTATATGATAAGAGGCATAAGCAGATGAATGGCTCCGTAATTAGACCTGCTCAATGATTTCTGGCTCCCTGTCAGCACCACTTTTAAGAAGACAGACCAAAGAATCAGCAAACCTGGGTAAAAACCTGGCCAAACAGGAAATGCAAATAAAATTATGCAAAGTGAAGGATATTAAGATTTTGAATGATAATACACCCCTAAAGGTTCAAATGAAAAAGCTACTGTAAGAAATTAAAAGGAATCTTCCCAGATTAGCATCGTGAAACTATTTTTCTGGACTTATGAAATAAAAAGTATGAAGCAACATGTATCATACAAAATTTTTGAATTTATGATTCAATGCTTTCCAGATTTTCATTTTCCTCATCTGTCTGCAATGTATAAAGCGTTCCTTTTGAAATCCTCTAATTATTCAAATAAACATCTAAAAATCTAACTCAGGGATTGCTGTAATTAAGCAGAACTGAAGTAAGGCTACAAATATTTGTGACAAAACAATGAAATTTGGGGTGATGATGCACATGGAGTGCAACCAGCATAATCTACAAGCTGAAATATGTTGATGTTCCAAGCCTTTTACATCTCTGATCACTTTTTGCCTAAATATTTAGCAATGAACTTGAATGAAAACTAATAACCCAAAATTAAAGCTAACCCATTCAATATGTGAGATTTTGTCAACATGCTAAGCCCTTCTTAAGCATTTGAATACATAGACAAAAACGACCACAGGGCTACAAGGTAACAGACTAAAAAAATTACATTACAATTATTAAAAAAAAAGGAAAGAAACTCACGAAAGGAAGTCTTCAAGGAGGTCTCTAGACAATGCTGCCATCAATCTGTACAAACAAACAATAAATTTCACTTATGCTCCGCAAAAGCTAATTTGTAGAAGAAAATTAATGGAACAAAAACCACAATGAACAGAGAGACAACACATGGCCTAAATAACATAGTCAACATATACCATCAGCACACTCAAATCGTATATTTTTTATATGTTTCTAGTCAAATAAGGAACGAACCATAACTGCAGTCTACCTGAGAATAGGCTCAAGTGATAGTCGTGCCACCATTTGTAATCTACAAAGAAGTTTAGAGAAAATAGTTTCCTTGTGCAAGAGCACCAAAGGTAATGTCTGTACAAATGGCATCATTTCCTCATAAAATGAAATGAAGTCCTCCGCTGTATTCAACTCCTGCATTCAGCATATTGAAAATTTTATGAAAAATATGGAAGAAGCAAACACCACAGTGGAAGTACCTGCTCTATATCCTATTAACATAAAATTTTAATTCTTACTGAGAGGCCCTCCACGTAAAACTTTTTATAGAAAAAACATTCATCAGAAATTATACAATGTGATCACAAATCCAACAGCATAAAAGAATTTATCTGTCGAGCAACTCATTTTCAGTTTCCACAAACCTCAGCTTACATTATGACTGAATGAATTAAGAAAGATAACGTAGTAAACGCACCCTCCATTCCATAAGGCAGTCTCGAAAAAAAGTGGATCCCTCAGATGGCTCATTTTTTATTTTTTCAAGGCTCCGATAGACATCAATTTCAATTTCTTCTATTCTCTGAGATAATGTCTTGAACTGAAGGCAGACCAAAACAAAGAAAAAAAAATTATATTGTGCATAAACAAACAAAAAGTAATTGTTCAACAAGGAAGTAAATCCATTAGCTACAGATGAGTATAACTTCAACTAACTGAATATATATAGAACGCTAACTTCTATGTTTAGTCAAATCCCAAATAGTGACAGCCTTTTATGGTAGATAAGGCATCCTCAGGTGTCCCTAGGATGAGTTCTCTCAAAAGAATCCAACAGAAAAGTGGTCGATGATTCTTCTGCTCACAAGTTCATAGTAAATTACATATTTATTTCATGAGATACAACAGCCCTCTAACTGGAATAAAACATCAATATCATGTAAATAATTTTTATCTTCCGTTTCGAAGCTATTCTTCACTGTGGTTTTCCATCGACATAGAAAAATTACTGTCACCAATACTACCTAAAGATTCGTTTGATAGGTAACCAAGTAGAATCAGATTGAAAAACACCACCCCTTTCCATCTCCAACATACAAAATTCATATTCTTTCTCCAACTCAATTGTAACAATATCATTCTAGACCCCGCTCCATATTCATCGAAGAACCAATCCAATAGAAATTACCACCAAGTCTCAATCTTTTAACATTGTTTGATTCCCCTGGAACCTTGTCAAAAACCCATTAGCTCGTTTGAATAAAACATCCATTATTTTCAACAACTTAGCACGGTTTAGGCTTTAAAGATTGTATCTTTCTTCACAAATTCATAGTACAACAACAACGAGAGAGAGGGTAACTTACAACAAAGCGGCGGCCGCCAGAAGATTTGTTGAGGGACTTGACGGCCCGAGCATCGGAGAGAGTCGCCATTAGAGGTGCTTTCGTGAACCTCTAGCGTCTTCTTCTTCAATTACTATAGGTTAAGCTAAAAACCTCCTTTAAACCCTTCTTTCTGCCCCAGCACGCTATTAGCTTCGCCTTGTTAATTGCCGTGTGAATTTACTAAATACATTCATAATTTATTATATATTTTAAAAAAATATGACTCTATTTTAAACATATTTTTTAACTTAAATTTAGGTTAATCCTAATTTTAATTTTTTATTACATATAGAGTTTTTCTTAGCCCATAATAAATATTAGAATACTTGAAATATGCTGATTTATTTTAAACATATTTTTAACTTAAATTTGTTTTAATCCTACTTTTAACTTTTTAACTTAAATTTACTTATGAAATTTTATGAATTATTATACTAAAATATCATTGTTCTAATTTTGTATAGTTATATATAAAGCTAATTGTATATTATTACTTATTATAAGTACTTAAAATATTACACATAATATTTAAAACATAAAATAATTAGAACTGAATCCTGTAACTTATTTTTAAAAATTATAATATATTACAATACTTTTACTTAAATAATGTCTATAGTTTTTATTTCTTGAATTTTAAGTGTGAAGATGAGAAAATTTTAAATGTATGGTAAATCAAATGTTTATAGCGCTATGGTTATCATCATTATACATGAAAATAAAATGACAAACATTCACATAGATGTCTTTCACAATTGGTAAGCATCCATGGAGACTAGATGCCCAGAAAAGCCTTCTTGATCAAATATAATTGTCTGTTAGCATCTCCCATAGTCAATCTCTCTTTAGGTGATTCCACAGAGCATGCAAGACCAATCTCAAGAATCGCGAGTAAGCACTTGTGCACCTCAGGTGGCACGCTCGCATAGTTTCTGTGCTTATTGAAGTTGGCTTCTTCTATTTCTTGGTCATCACTATCTTCTTCTGTTGCTGTCATAGCACCTGTTCCTGTTTCTTGTGAAATTGTGTGGACAAGACTTGGGTCCAGAACTTGGTTAAGACCACCTGGTAATGCCGACTTCACGAAATTCTGAAGTGTTAAACCGTTTTTGAACATTTCGTCAGTCGGTCGTTTTCCTGAGAACATTTCTAACACAAGGATGCCATAGCTGTACACATCACCTTCTTTTGATTCTTCTCCTCCCATTCCGTACTCTAAAATTGTTATAACATACATGGAAGTTTCAATGAGTCTGATAAAGGAAGCTAAAGCTCTTTATTATATATAGTTTTCTGTTCTATATACTATGCGGAGACAGGGAAGTCCGTACCTGGAGCAACATAGCCAATGGTTCCTTTGAGTCCAGTTGTGCTGGTTCTACTTTCAGAATCATCATTGATGGTGGACAGGAGCTTGGCTAGACCAAAATCGCTTACATGGGCAACCATGTCGTCATCAAGAAGAACATTGCTTGGTTTCACGTCGCAATGTACTACTGGAGTATCGCACTGATCATGAAGATAGTGCAACGCAGAAGAGATATCTATTGCGATATTCAGTCTCTGAAGAAGGTTTAGTCTCCTTGATTGGTTTTGCCTCTCAAGGTCAGGATGCAACCAGTTGTCCAAGCTACCATTTGGCATGAACTCAAAAACTAGAGCCTTGAAATCATTACCTTTGTTATCCAGACTCGAACAATAAGTTAAGATTTTGACAAGGTTTCGATGTCTGATGGTTCTCAGAGCCTTGCATTCGGACAGGAAGCTCTTGGAAGCTCCATACTTGTGAAGATTCAGAACTTTGACGGCTACTAGTTTCCGTTCCTGACTCATAAGTCCCTTGTATACGGAGCTAAAGCTACCATACCCAATTAAGTTGGCGGAAGAGAACTGATCAGTTGCTTGGCAGAGTTCCTTGTAAGTAACCATCACAAACTTGCCCATGGGTATAGTTTCAGACAATAAACCTTTTCTGGGATTTCTTAGAAAAACTAGAAAAGCTGACATTAGAAGGATGCCTAAAATAACACAAGGAATTAGTATAGCTAGCTTGAAAGCAAGGGACTTCCCCTTCCTATGCGCTGTGGTGGGACACTTTGGTAGCTGAAATTCGTGTTTGCCACCACAAAGCTTACCATTACCTATCAAGGATACGGCACTCGAATTTGCGAATACTCCTCTTGTCGGCACCTCTCCCTCAAGATCATTGAAAGAAATGTTGAGAAATTCCAAAAACTGAATGCCCTGTAAATCCTTCGGAATTTGTCCTGTTAAACCATTTCGAGAAAGGTCTAATCTTCGTAGACCCTTCAGTGAAGCCAAAGATGAAGGGATGTTTCCTTGGAAGGAGTTTCCTTGCAGATACAGATATTCCAGGCTCTGACAACTTCCAACAGTGCTAGGAATTTCACCCGACATTTTATTTTCTGAAATGTCCAGTAGATTTACATTTGCTAACTTTCCCACTTCTGCCGGTAGGCTGCCAGTTAGTGAGTTAAATGATAAGTTCAGTTGTACTGATAAGGAAGGGAGAACAAAAATCTCTGGGGGAATAGGTCCAGTGAGATTGTTTTCAGAAATGTGTAGAGTTTGCAAACTATGGCAGTTCCCAATAGTTGGGGGAATGGTTCCTTCAAAGTTATTCTTCAATAAGTAGAGTTTAGACAATTGACTGAGATTGCCAATAGAGGATGGGATCTGACCTGACAACTTGTTCTGAAATAAATTCAATCCCTGTAGTCTGCTAAATTTTCCAAAGTACGATGGAAGTACACCTGTGAAGTGGTTCCTCTCCATTCCCAGAACGGTTAAGTTGATAAATTTCTCTAGTGCCACAGGTATGGTTCCAGTGATTTGATTGCCTCCAAGGTAAAGTTCTTCAAGCTGAATTGACAGATTGCCAATAGAACTGGGTAAAACACCTTCAAAATGGTTATAACCAGAACCCAGGATTTGAAGCTGGCTACAGTTTCTTAAAGATGTTAAGAAAGCCAAATCATTTGCAGCATCACCTCCTAGGTTATTGTATGAAAAATCGAGCCACCATATATTTCTCAAATTTCCTAGATTTCTTGGAACTTGTCCAACAAAATTGTTGACAGGGATATTTAGTATCTGTAATAAAGAAGCATTAGATAATGATGCTGGTATAGACCCTGAAAATTTGTTTCCACCAAAACTGAATTGCCTTAGATTTGGGAGAGTGAAACATGTTGTTTGCAGTTAAAAAGTTCGTGATAGAGGAGATATTGAATAAGGATGGAGGAATCTCTCCAGACAGTTGATTGGATGCAAAATTCAGAAAAGTTAATCTTGTTAATTGACCAAGGCTTGCAGGAACGTTTCCCTGCAAATTGTTGACCAAAACAGAAAAGTTGGTGAGTGAAGAAATGTTTCCAAGGGAAGGAGGGATCTCTCCTACCAGATTGTTTGAACCCAGAATAAGCACCTTAAGCATTATTAAGGAACCAATATTGGGAGGAATATTTCCTGTAATGTTGTTCTTTGCTAAGGGTATTGTCCTTAGTTGGGAAATGTTGGTCAAGGTGGCAGGAATTTGGCTTTCTAATGAGTTGTTGTTGAGCAAGACATGCTGCAGTCTGAATAACTTACCAACTTCTTGTGGAATTTCGCCTGTTAGCCTGTTACCTTGGAGATCAAGTGACCCAAGAAAACTCAGGTTGCCAATATAAGGTGATATTGGTCCAAAGAGATTCTGTCCCTTCAACACCAAGGATATGACTCGTTGATGCCGGCGACCGCACGTAATCCCATACCAGCTGCAGATGGAGAGAGAACTGTTCCAGGAGTTCAAGACTAGATTTAGATCATTAGTTATACCTTCTTTGAATTTCAGCAAAGCAAGTTGATCAGTTTCATTTCCCAGGCTGTAAGCTTGCGCACATGGCATGTTCCAAGAAAGGATATAAAATAGTTGAATGAACAAAACTGAACGGAAAGTGGGGTGGAGGCAGGAGTCCATTCGATACTGAAGCATAT
>JANVCL010000212.1:3043276-3059314 GCA_026546855.1 Erythroxylum incrassatum | reverse complement strand
TCAGATATTTCATTAACTTTCTTAATAAACGTGCATTTCTCTAAAACGACTCTTATTATGAATCGGAGGGAGTATTTCTAAGAATTATGTCAAGAGTGGCAGTTCCAAGGTGATTTGTTGAAAACTGGAGAATAATTGGTGAAAACTTTACTTTGGAATTATTTAATGAGTTTTGTTTTAACGAATAGTCGTCCATCAATGTAGAGAGAAAGCACTAACGTGATATGTGGGAAATTCGCAGCCACACAACCTGTCGAAGACTAATCTAAGTCATTGTCGAAAGCTGGCTGACCGGACACCTAATACACTGACGAGTTTTGTTTCTAAGATGATTGATCAGCCAAAGTCTGAAAGATTTGGTTAGCAGATTTTTTTAGAACTACTATTGAAGTGAGGGAATCATTCCAATGAATGGTAATCTTAAGTTTACTATAATTTTTTCTAATCTATTTATTATTACTAAGTGATGATGAGAACATTTTTATCTATGATTAACAAGCAAAAGAATTATTGATACTTATTTTATAATAAAAATTTTGGCTTACTTTTTTTTTAAGTTAATTGAATAATCAGTTAATGAATTATCGAACATTATTTGCATTTATAAATTAATTTTGAAATATATATAATAGAGTTTCTCTTATTCACTACCACTATAAGTGCTAGATTTATATATATATATAATCAGAGTTTAACCTAAAACTTTTTAATAGTCTTTAAAGTTATATAACATAAAAAACCATTTTCTAGTTTAAACTTAACCTATCTAAATATTTTTAAATTACATTCACAATAAGATAATATATTTTTTAAAATAATTATATAAATATAAATAAATTATTTAATTGTTACCAAATATATATTTTCTTATAATAATGCATACAAAACACTAAAGCCAATTTTCTAAAATTATTTTTTACTGAATTTTTATATAATTCATATTTGACAAACTGTTTTCTTCGATATAGGACGGTTAGTTGACAAATAACTATTTAATTATTTGGAGTTAAGTATGGATTATATCTTTGAATTGGAAGATTTCTGTAGCTATGTCATCGTTTAGCAACTGATATTGTGATGATTTTGGTTCAATTTCATCATTTTGTTTTAAGCCAAGACTTTGTATTGAGATTTTATTGAATATTTGGTGATTATTCAAGGTGACTTGAATGATTGGATTGTTATATCGGTTGCTGGTATTATCTCTGTTTTCTTAATTGTTGAGTAAAAATTGAGCATTGAGTTTTAGTATCATTTGCTCTATTTTACTATTCTGATAGTAGGTAGTAGATTGGAATTTTGAAAAATATTTTTATAACAAATTGAGGTGGCTCAGTTGTTGGATTAAAAGCTTAATTATAACTCTTGATTCATTTGTTTTAATTCCAATATCTATTTGATTGATGATTATATTGTGTAACCAGCCAATTAGAAATCGGTTTACGGCATACCATTCTTTGAAGAGTGGATTTGGAGTCATTTTTGCTCCTTCAAAAATGTATTGAGAGGGTATCAACTCGAGCCATTAATATGTGATTCAAGAAAGTTTCCTTCGATAAGTGGTAGTACCATTGATTCTCACACGAGATAGTTTCCTCCTTCCAGTTTTATAGAAGTTGTTTGCCTAGCAAAAGTTAAACAGAAAATATGTTTTAGAGGTGTGGGTAGACGGGATTGAAGTAGCAGGAGATGTGGAAGAAGGAGGAAGCCAATCGAGGAATGATGAATGCTCTAATACCAAGTTAGAAAGATAACATAGTGAATGAAAATGATAGGCACGCACACCCAGAGTGTGCTCACGCCTTTCGTATATATTATTGTAAATAACCGAATTCGTTACAAGACAGAGAGGGAGAGCAACTTTAGCCATACACTTGTAAGGTAATAGTACAGTATGTACAGAAAGAATATTACAACATAAAGAGTATTACAACGTAAATTAATTCTGTGTTCTAACCTCTTGACCGAGAAATTTGTACAGAAATTTCTCTCCTGATATGAAAACTCTTTAAACGCGAGGTTTAGTGGAATTAGCATTGAATTGATGAGTATACATTTCAAGTTATCAAACATAGTAAAAAGAAAAAAAAGATTTCGTAAAAAGAAAAAAAAGATTATTCACAGTTTAGGTCAAATGATTCTTTGCATTAGTAGCTTCTCTCTTCTTTTGCATGTCTACAGGTGATCCTTTTACTACTTTTAACGCTATCATGCCATTTCTTGAACTCCTGGAATGATTACAATTCCTTCTTCAACTAGTATGGTATCACATGCAGTCGTTGGCATCAACTCCTTAAACATAACTTGATTCAACTATTAATTTCTGAACAAAGAATTATTCTTAGAAGTTTGGTTATTTAATTTCTGAATTTAATATGCTAAATGTTCAGATATGAATAACTATATAAAAAATGAATATTCTCATAATAAATGATTTTATATATATGTCAAGAAGGGAAGTATTTTTTTAAAAAAAGATATATATTACCCTGAAAACAATAATATACAATCATATGATAAGGATAATAACAAAATTACTACAACCCCCTACTATACCAGTGTAAACATTCAGCCTATAACCACATTAAACCAGCTAAATTAACCAAGAAGGAAAGTTGTATCTACCTAAATGAAAAAATTATGTGGATGTGAAAGATGAAAGGATCAACCATCTGTCTACCTGCCTAGGCTACTTGACTTTAACTATAAAAAATAAGTGACGAAAAGTTTGCATTTTTTCATCGAAATTTAGAATTTTGTTTTTAAAAAATAAAAATAAGAATATTAATCAATATACTTTTACTTTTAACAAAGAATAATTAAAAATTAAATTTCACAAATCATTTGAAATAAAATAATTAGCAAGATTCGTAACTCTTTTTTAGTAATTGAAGAAAATTTATAGCCAGAAGTTAAAGTCCACAACATTCTAAATAATACATCATTAGCAGGCTTCACAAGTGTTCTTATCAATTCTCGAAAGAATTCATAACTTTTGTAATACTCTAACGGAGGATTAAGTTACTTTAATTTAATACTCTAACGGAGGATTAAGTTACTTTAATTATTCTTAGAAGTTTGGTTATTTAATTTCTGAATCTAATATGCTAAATTTTTAGAAATGAATATCTATATAATAAATGAATCTTCTTGTACTAAATGGTTGTATATAAATGCCACCAAGGAAAGGGGTATCTACCTAAATGAAAAAAAGGTGGATGTGAAAGATGAAAGGATCAACTACGGCTTCAAATCCTCTGTCCCATTTATCCAGTGCCAACTTTATTCCACTCGTGCATAACTATAGATTTTGTTGGGACCTACTAAAATCTATAAATGTGCATGAGTGTAACAGAGTTGGTACGAGATAAATAGAACAAAAGATTTGGTTCCATCAACTACCCGTCTATCTACTACAATACTTAGACTTTAATTATGAAAAATAATTGATGAAAAGTTTGTACTCGTCTTAGACTTTAATTATGAAAAATAATTGATGAAAAGTTTATGTTCTTTGTCAAATTTTAAAATTTTGTTTTTCAAAAATAAAAAAAGAATATTAATCGATCTACTTTTAATTTTAAAAAAGCATTATTTAAAATTAAATTCCACCAGTTGTTTGAAATAAAATAATTAGCAGGATTCGTAACTATTTTTTCTACTACTTGAAGGTGTTAGTGAATATATAAAATCAATTAAGTTGGCCTCACACAATAGCTTATGCTATTGTGGTGAAATGGTCATTCAATATGGTATTAGAGTTTTTGTGGCCAAGTGGTCGTGAATTCAAATCCCACTACCCACCTATTATTCAACACAAGGTAGAGTGAGCATGTGCAAGTTTCAAGCCCTTTAGGCTTTCACTTGAGGGGTTGTATTAGTGAATATATAAAACTAATTAAATTGGTCTCACAAAATAGCTTAAGCTATTGTAGTGAAACGGTCACTTAACATAAGGAAATCTATTACTAGAAGTTAGATTCCACAACATTTTAAATAACATCATTAGCTGGATTCGTAAATGTTATTATCAATTCTTGAAGGAAAACTATAATGGAGGATTAAGCTACTTCATCATGAATAAAAAAAAACTTCTTCAAAAGGGCAAGTTGCTAAAAAAATTGTGCAACTGGTATGGTATCACATGCAGTTGATCATTATCAATGAGTCATTGATAAAGCAAACACATGCAAAAGGAGGGTGAATTGTGTGTGACTTAAAAAATTTAAGTTACTATCAATGTGTCTAAATAATAAAAGAATTGCTAAATTTTAACAGAAAGGTCTATAAATAAAAGGAGCCTATTAAAAAATGAAATGCACTTGCTAATGTCTAAGAAAATGAAAGGAACTTGTTAATATTTAAAATGCGAAAGCAGCCTGTTTAAAACGAAAGGAGTTTGTTAACTTTAAAAATGAAAAGACCTAGTTAACTTTAAAAACAAAAGGACCCTATTAACGCTCAAAGCAACTGGAACCTCTTACGAAATGAAAACATAAGGAGCCTCTTATAAGTTGAAAGCACAAACACTATAATGCGGAAATTTAAAAGTTAAGAGAGAGAGAGTGACACGGTCGATTTATACTAGTTCATCTTATAAGGAAGTCTACGTCCAGTCTCTAAGTATTCAACTCGAGTATTTTACTATAAAACTTCAAGTAGTAAATTTTCACAAGCCTCTCGAAGCTCACAAGTATATATTTTTCAAGGTTCTTCATCCTTCCACACTTATAGTGTTTTTAACAAACTTTTACAAGATATCAACAAAAAAACTATATAAATTAACAGTCTCTCTCAATAGAGTGATTTCACTTTCTAAGGAACAAGGTGTTTGATATAGATATAACTTTCAAGAATATTGACGTTGCTGAAGTATTTTGCAATTCTGTGTATTTCACAAATGCAATGACTCTTCCTTAAGTAGATATTTTTTTCAACTAATCATTGCTTCATTTTGATTCTGAATTGACTTTGTATCGAACGATTCTTCAATATCATCTTTGCTGGAATCTTTCAATATTTAGACGTTAAGAGAAAAGCTTTATCAAAAATTCCAAAAAGCTAATTGTTCGAATTAGTAAAATCTTTACAAATGACGTGGAATCATTTATAATAAGGTAAGTTTATTAAAAATTCCTGCAAAAAAGAAGACATTTTTCCTATGATTTTATTTCCTTTTTAAGAATTATATCGTTACCTATACGAGGAAATAAATCCAATTTGAATTTTGAAATATTATAGAGCTATCATCAAAATCATTAATAATAAACCTTGAGCTGACAATCTCACCCTTTTTGATGATGACAAGCAATAATAAATATATTTTCAAAATTCAAAATAAATAAAGAAAAGATACGTGTAAACTTTATAAGTTCTTACTTACAGTCATGAAGGAGCCTTTCTTATGAGAGGAACCTGTCGTTTATTCATATCACATATTTAAACTCCACAAAATTTAGTTCACCCATATTTCAACAATTAGCAAAGAATAGGCAAATATATCATCCATATCATCAAGAGCAAATATATCATTAATTCTCCCCATTTTCATTATCAAAAAGTAGATGGAAAAATAACTAAAGCGTAAAAAGAAATCACAAGTATGTAAAGCTAGAGAAGTAGCATAGAATTTTCATACAGAGTTAATATCAGATAGTCTAAACATGTTAAGCTCTTTCCTTAATACACAAAATCTATATTCAGAAAATGGCTTAGTAAAGATATCAACTAGTTGATTTTCAGTTTTAACATGCAAAAGATCAATGGTTCATTCTAAAACATGATCTTTAAGAAAGTGATGTTTGATTTCTATATGCTTAGTCTTAGAATGATGGATAGGATTTTTAGAGAGATTTATTGCACTTGTATTGCCACATAGTATAGGAATATGATCAAAATTCAAAGAAAAATCCTGAAGTTGATGTTCATTCATAAGATTTGAGCACAATAGCTAGCAATTTCTATATATTCCGCTTCAGTTATCGAAAGCACTGTGCAATTTGGTTTCTTGCAAGACTAAAAAACTAGACATCCTTTAAGAAATTGACAATGACCACTTGTGCTTTTTCGATCGACTTTATCACTTACATAATCTGCATCACGATAGCCAACTATGTTAAATGAATCAGTTTTTGGATACCATAATTTGAAATCCATAGTTCCATGAAGATATCAAAAATTCTCTTGACTGTTTGAAGGTGGCTTTCTTTTGGATTTGATTGAAAGCGTGAACAATACTAAGCATAATGTCTGGTCTTGAGCTTGTAAGATATAGTAGTGACCTAATCATTCTTCTATACTTTTTCTCATCCATAGCCTTACCTTCTTCATCCTTATCAAGCTTAGTTCCAGTATACATAGAAGTATCCATCGGTTTGACATTCTCAAAATGGTACTTCTTGATGAGTTCCTTCGTTTATTTGTCTTGGCTAATAAAGATCCCTTTTTCTATTTGCCTGATTTGTAATCTGAGAAAGAAAAATAGTTCTCCCATTATGCTCCTTTCAAACTCCTTCTGTATTAATGCTTAGAATTCTTCATACAAAGATTGATTAGTAGCACCAAATATTATGTCATCAACATATATTTGCATTATGAGTAAATCATTCTCCTTTTTCTTAATAAATTTGGTTTTATCTATCTTTTCTCTTTCAAAGTTATTCTTAAGTAGAAAATTACTTAACCTTAAGTATCATGCTCGAGGAGCTTGCTTTAGACCATACAGAGCTTTAGTTAACTTCATATGTAATCAGGACATCTTCAAAGCCTAGAGGTTGCTTAACAAACACTTTTTAGTTAATATATCCATTTAAGAAGACACTTTTGACATCTATTTGGAATAAATTGAAGTTTCTATAACATGCAAAGGCAAGTAAAATTCTAGATTCCAGTTTAGCAACAGGTGCATAAATCTCATCAAAATCAATACCTTCCTGTTGATTATAACCTTGAGCTACAAGTCTAGTTTTGTTTCTTACCACCTTATTATTTTCTTCAAGTTTGTTTTAAAATACCCAATGAGTTCCAATGATTGACTTGTTTTATGGACGAGGTACTAGATTCCAAATTTTATTTTTGTCAAGCTGATTTAGTTCATCTTTCAGAGCTGAAACCTAATTTTCGTCAATAAGAGCCTTTTTAGCGATCTTTGGTTCTAATTATGAGATGAGGGTAACAAAGCTGTTCTTGAAGGATGATCTGGTTCTTAGACTTTCAGAGAGGTATCCTATAATGTACTTTATGTGTATCAAGACCTTTCCGTTCTCTTGCTATTCTTCATTGTATAGGCTCCTTTTAAGAGGAAGGAGCCTACTCTGTCCTAGCTTCAGAAGGACTTTCTTAATCTTATAATTCCTAAGGTATTATAGGTGTAGTTTGAGTTTACGATGTATTTTTAAGAGCCAAGGAATGCTCTTCATCATTTAAATCAGCTGTTGTTGTTAAAGTAGTGCTTCATCAAATATTACATGTATTGATTCTTCTATCTTCTTTGTTAAATCGAGCCACCATATATTTCGCAAATTTCCTAGATTTCTTGGAACTTGTCTAACAAAATTGTTGACAGGGATATCATAGTATTTGTAATAAAGAAGCATTAGGTAATGATGCTGGTATAGACCCTAAAAATTTGTTTTCACTAAAACTGGATTACCTTAGATTTGGGAGAGTGAGACTTATGGAATATGGAAGACTCCCATGAAACATGTTGCTTGAAGTTAAAAAATTCGTGATAAAGAAGATATTGAACAGTGATGGAGGAATCTCTCCACACAGTTGATTAAATCCAAAATTAAAAAAAGTTAATCTTGTTAATTGACCAAGGCTTGTAGGAACGTTTCCTTGCAAATTGTTGAAGGAAACAAAAAAGTTGGTGAGTGAAGAAATGTTTCCAAGGGAAGGAGGGATCTCTCCTACCAGATTGTTTGAACCAAGAATAAGCACCTTAAGCATTATTAAGGTACTAATATTGGGACGAATATTTCCTGTAATGTTGTTCTTTGCTATGGATATTGTCCTTAGTTGGGAAATGTTGGTCAAGGTGGCAAGAATTTGGCTTTTTAATGAGTTGTTGTTGAGCAAGACATGCTGCGGTCTGAATAACTTACCAACTTTTTGTGAAATTTCGCTTGTTAGCCTATTACCTTGGAGATCAAGTGACCCAAGAAAACTCAGGTTGCCAATATAAGGTGATATTGCGCCAAAGAGATTCTGTTCCTTCAATACCAAGGATATGACTTGTTGATGTCGGCGACTAATCCCATACTAGCTACAGATGGAGAGAGAACTATTCCAGGAGTTGCAGACTAGATTTAGATCATTAGTTATACCTTCTTTGAATTTCAGCAAAGCAAGTTGATCAGTTTCATTTCCCAAGCTGTTAGCTTTGTAAAATCTTAGACAAAACAGAAGAAAATGTTTTTGTTTTTTCTTGAAGATCGATAAACAATAAAGTGTGGATATTTATACACACTTTTTTTGGTAAATAAGAGAGTATTTATACACACTTTTGTAGCTGGAATATTCCTATATTTTGTTACAACAGAAAGAATAATAATTACTAATTGTTTGTTATAATAGATTTCCTTCTAGAATATGTATTGAAGCTCTGCCGATGTGGATTGATTTTGTGGGTTGATCATTTGTCTGATGGGCTTGAGTGTGATGTATTATCTAAAGGGGTTTCTTTAGCAGGTTCCTTTACATGCCCCCTTAAACTCAAGCTTTATGGACTTTGCAGATTGAGTTTGGCACACAAAACTGAGTGTTTGGCGATGTTCATTGGTTTCTTTAACAGATCAATGATTTGGTCTTCAGAGCTGACACATTTCATTTCTAGAGTTCCATCAGAAAAGCGGTCACAAATGAAGTGCACATTGATTTCGATGTGCTTCATTCGAGTATGATAAACTGGGTTTTGCGATAAGGCTCTGGCTCCATTATTATCATGCCAGATGGTTGGGCGTTGGGAATATGTAAACCCTAATTCGGGGAGAAATGACAAGATCCAAAGAATTTCAGTGGAGAGAGCTGAAAGAGCTCTATATTCCGCTTCAGTACTGGAACAAGCTACAACATGTTGCTTTTTAGAGCTCCAATGAATGAGATTCCCCCCAAAAAGACACAACCACTGGAGGTGGATTTTCGGTCATTAATAGAGATGGCCCAGTCAGAATCTGAAAAGGCAACTTGTAAAGGAGGTGATGAGGAGCGAAAAACAAGTGTTGTGTCAGCTGTACCTTGTAAGTATATAAGAACCCGCTTTAAAGCAATCCAATGTGATTGAAGAGGATTAGTCAAGAATTGACTTAGTTTGTTGACAACATAATAGCTATTAGGACGACTGTCAATGCTGCGATAGTCAGAAGGATTGTCAATTGGAATGCCATCAAATGTGGAGAGCTTCTAACCAATGGAAACGGGAGTGGAACACGGCTTACAGATACCCATATTTTCCCTTATTAGCAGATCTTTAATGTATTTATGTTAAGATAGATACAAATCTGTACAATTTCTTTTGACTTCAAAACCTAGGAAATCGTGTAACGAATTAAAAGTCTTTAGGGCAAACTGCTTATTTAATAGATGAATGATATCTTGGATAGTTGCTTGACCATTGCCAGTAACCAGGATGTCATCAATGTACATTAGAAGGTATATCTTTACATGTTTGTGATTAAGATAGAACAAGGATGTGTCACAGGTTGAGGGTTTAAAACCCCAGTTCTGGAGAGCCTGTTTGAGTGTTAAAAACAGGCTTGAGGGGTTTGTTTGGGCCTATACACTGCCTTTGAAAGATGACAAACATGAGTAGGATAAGTGGAATTTTCATACCCCTGTGGTTGATGAATGTAAACTTCATCCTGTAGTTATAAACAAAAACAAAATATGAGTTGAAAAGGATGATTGTATTCAATTAAAGAGAAGAAATATATACACAAGAGTTACAATAGAATTTCTGTAAAAGCTCCTACAAAAGTGGAGATAAACTCAAACTAAAACAAATCTAAAATAAACCATAAATTAAGGAACTGAATAACAATACACCAAAAGACAAGGTCAACAAGTAACAGCTATTACAACATGTGTTAATATACCCCCTCATGCTAGATGGTGAGGAACAACACATAGCTTGGACAAATGATGATGGAAAGAATTTTTAGGAAGCAGTTTCATGAGTGTATCAGTAATCTGATCTGAACTGGATATGTGAGTGACATAAAGCTGCTGATTTTGAATGTGTTGCCTAACATAATAAAAGTCGACAGCCACGTGCTTCATGCGACTATGAAGGGCAGGGTTATGACACAAGTATGTAACTCTTAAATTGTCACAATAGATTTTCGGTGGCTGAGAAAGAGTAACATCAAGTTCTTTGAGGAGATTTTGAACCCACCTTGTTTCATCAAGAGCACTTGCAATTGTTCGATATTCTGCCTCGATAGAGGATCGGGCAATTGTTCTTTGTTTTTTTGAAGACCAACTAATAAGATTAGGTCCAAGAAAGAGAATGTAATATGTGGTTGAACTCTGATAAATGAGATTGCTAGCCCAGTCAGCATCTAAGTTCTAGGATAAGTTGAGATTATTACTGGTAGTGAGTCAAAAACCATGATGAGCTGTGTTTTTTAAGTAATGGAGGAGGCGTTTAACAGCCTTCCAGTGAGCTTTAGATGGGGCATGCATAAACTGAGAGAGCTTGTTGACAGAGAATGAGATATCAGGTCGAGTAAACGACAAGAATTGAAGCTTGCCAAGCACCTCTTTGTACTCAGTTGGTTTATGTGAAGAAGTACCATCATTGAGTTGTGACTCTGAGTAGAGCTTATAGGAGTTGATACACCTTTGCATTCATGCATATTGAGACCATGAAGTAGTTTTGAAATATATTTTGTCTGCGAAAGAAGCATACTATTTGCATCACTTTGAACTTCAACACCAAGAAAGTATGTCAATGGACCAATATCTTTGAGAGAGAAATGGGATGTCAAAGATGAGATAACATGTTTAACTATCTCAGGATCAGTGTCAGTAAGGATTATGTCGTTCACATAAATAAGAAGCTACACAATACCTTTGGAGCAATGAAAAACAAAGAGATATGGATTTGATTTTAATTTAACAAATCCCATGGAAAGCAAATGTGATGTTAACTCATTATACCAAGCACGAGGAACCTATTTAAGTCCGTAGATGGCCTTGCGTAATCGACAAACATGTGTTGGGTGATTAGGATCTGCAAACCCGAGCGGTTGATGCATGAAGACTTCTTCTTCAAGTGTGCCTTGGAGAAAGGCATTGTTTATATCTAGCTGATTCAACACCCAATTGTTTTGGATAACAAGGGAAAGAAATATGCAGACTCTGGTAGGCTTGACAACAGAACTGAATGTGGAGTGATAATCAATGCTAGGACGTTGCGTGAAGCCCTTGGCCACGAGATGTGCCTTGAATCGATCAACAGAACCATCATCTTTTCTTTTTAGCCTATAGATCCACTTACAATCAACAATATTATTGTTAGAATTCAAAGGAACTAATTCCCATGTTTTATTCCGAATTAAGGCATCAAATTTAGCTTGCATTGTTGATCTCCATTCAAGGTGTTGTTATGCTTGCTTAAATGTGTGAGGGGTTGGTGTGACAGGAACACGAGCAAGGTAATCAAATGGCTTGCGAGGGCAGAAAATATTATTTTGAGATCTGGTGATGGGACGGTGAGTTGGTGAAGGCAAAGAGGTTTGGGTGGGATCTGTTGATATGGTGGAATTAGTATTTGGAGAGGGAGTTGGAGGTCAACAGTGATAAGTAAAAAGAGGTCAGTTGTTGGCAGATGTGGTAGGTAAGGGTTGTTAAGGTGTAGGTTGGAAGTTAGAAGAAAGTGAGTGAATTACATGAACACGTGAAACTCACCGAATTGTGGCCGGAAGAGACAGATGAAGTTGGTTGATGGTAGGTGCAGGTTTGTCGAATCAAGATGGGCGATGGGAGTGGAAACAAGGCTGGTGAATTAGGTCGGTTAGGTGGAGGTGGAGAGTTGGCATCTGTAATTTCCCAAGTGAAAGAAGAATATTGATGTTTAATGTTAGAAAAGATGGTTTGAAAAGGGAAAGTATTTTTAATAAAGTGGACATCACGTGAAATATAAATTTTAGATTTAATAGGATCAAAACATTGATGGGCATGATGGGTTGTTGAAAAGCCTAGATAAACACAAGTTGTGGATTTGGGTTCTAGTTTGTGAGTGGTATAGGGTTTGATCCAAGGATAACAGATGCAACCAAAGGTTTTGAGAGAATGATAATTGGGTTGGACTCTAAATAACTTTTCAAAAAGAGATTGAAAGTTTAAAAGGGTTGTGGGTAATCGGTTTATGAGATATATTGCATGTTGGCAGGCAAAGGACCAAAAGTTTGAGGGTAGAGTGGCTTCATGTAAAAGGGTTTTGGCTGTTTCGATGATGTGCTGATGACGATGTTCGGCTATGGCAACTCTTTGTAGGGTATAAGGAGGTAATATTAAGTGCACAATTCCATTGGAAAGAAGGTAGGGATCAAGGCTTTTAAATTCTCCTCCACCATCAGTATAGAGAGACATGATTTTAGTCTTGAAATTTTTTTCCATTAATGGATGAAATTTGGAGAAAATATCTCTAAGCTCATTTTATGTTTAACAGTATACAACCACATGTATTTAGTGTGTTAGATCAACAAAAATGTAGTAATAGCATTTTTGGTCAATAGAAAGAATGGGTGATGGACCCCAAAAATCACTAAATAAAGTTTTGAGTGGGGGCATCACTGGTGAGAGACAAAGGATTGAATGGAAACTGACGAATTTTATTCGAACAGCAAGAGTTACAAAAGGTAAATTTGTCTGTAGGGAGAACAGGCAAAGAAAATTTATTTAGAATAAATTTAAAAAATTGAGAGTGAGGATGTCCAAGACGATTATGCTAAGTACAACAAGATGGAGTTTTGTGGTAGTGTTGGCGATAGGCTTCTTGGCAGTGAGGTCAGGCCACTCGTAAAGTCCATCTCTATTCCAGCTGTAAACCAGCAGATTCCACATTTTCAAGTCCTGCACATAAAAAGTAGATAGAAAAAATTCAATAAAAGTAAGATTATCTTAACAAAATTTGGAAACAGACAAGATTGCGTTTAATTTCAGGTGCACATAAAGTATCTAATAATTTAAAGCTCTTATTTGATGCAATTAATTGTGTAGATCCAGTATGAGTAATTGGGATGGTTTTACCATCTCCCATTTCTATTCCTTTTAAACCATTGTACTCTTCAAGATTGTTAGACTCAGTGGTGACATGGTGAGAAGCTCCAGTGTCAAGAATCCATTAATTGGCTGTAGATGGTACACCAGAGATAAAGTTTACCTTGGCCTCCAGATGATTGTGAGACCGAGACCGACAAACATTGGCAGTATGACCCGGCTTGTTGCATAATTGACAGCGAATGGAGTTTGAGTTGGTGTTGCAATTATTGTTTCCATGACGTCACTGAGTAAAGGTATTTGGATGACTGTTTGTGGAGGGAGACTGAAAGAAGTTGTTGTTGGTGTCATTGCTACTGTTAGTGTTAGGGCGACGTGAAGTACGACTGCTGGATTTGTTGGGCTTTGAACGAATGGCAACTGTAGCAGTGATTGGAGTGGGCATCTTTTTGGATTCCTCATGTTTGAGAAAGAGCTCATGATCAAGAAATACAACTTTTCATAGGAGATAATTGATTCTCGTGCACAGATTACAGTAGATATCTCAAGAAATTCTGATCCAAAATCACTGAGAATTTTGACAATCAGTTCATCATTAGAGACAAGGGCACTAGCAATAGCAAGTTCAGCAGAAAGAGACTTGATTTGATGAAGATAATCAACTACAGGTTGTGCTTCTTTGGAAAGACAAGCAAGTTGATCACGGAGGCTAAAAATTATGGTTTGGGACTAGTTTGCATAAGATGTGTGCAGAGAATCTCATGTAAGTTTGGTAGTGGAGGTTGCAGCAACAATTGGAGCAATTGTTAGATCTACAGAAGACATAATAGCATTTTGGATTAGTTGATCTTGGCGGAACCAGATGTTGAAATTTGGATTTTCAATTTGCCGATTGTCTTGCGTAATGGTGAGGGAGGGAGCTGGAGACGTTTCATCGAGATGCCCGAACAAATTATGTCTACACATGAGCATGGAGATTTGAGCTTTCCAAATTGCAAAGTTATGGCTGCCATTAAGTTTTATTGGTAATTGAGATACTGGATTGAACTGGACAACTATAGTGTTGCTATTGGCAGTATTAGCATTTATGACATTCATGTTGGTGGTCATTTTGTGGGTAGATAGTCAGAGGATCACATTCGCAAGAGTTAAGAATGAGGCTTTAATACCATATAAACAAAAACATAATATGGGTTAAAAAGGATGATCGTATTCAATTAAAGAGAAGAAATATATATACAAGAGTTACAATAGAATTTCTGTAAATGCTCTTACAAAAGTGGAGATAAACTCAAAATAAAACAAACCATAAATTAAAGAACTGAATAACAATACACTAGAAGACAAGGTCAATAAGTAACAGCTATCACAACATGTGTTAATAGTAGTGATCCATTGAGGAATGCATTGTTGATGTCAATCTGTTGTATGTCCCGTTGAAAAGATATGACTAGAGATAGGATCACTTTAATGGTAGAGGATTTTACTACTGAACTGAAAGTTTCAGTAAAATCTACACTTGGGTTCTAGTTAAACCCCTTAGCCAACAAACGAGCTTTCACTTTGTCAAAGGAGCCATCCGAGTGACATTTTACTCTAAAAACCTATTTAGTGCCCAAAACATTCATTTTAGGATGATAGAAGACAAGAGTCCAGGTCTCGTTCTGGTGTAGAGCATGCATTTCAGCATCCATAGCAGCCTTCCAAATAGGATCCTGTAAGGCAATGAAAACAAATTTGGGTTCGGTGATGGGTGGGGTGTGATATAGTTTTGTTTGAAGATGTCACTCTTAGAACAAGTTTGCATCAGATGATTATTAGTGGTTGGGAGAGAATGATAGGTAGGGATAGTGTTTGTTTGGAGAGGGTGAGATGAGGAGGAAATATGTTGTACTGGTAAATGGTTAGGAAAAACAGATTGTATAGGTAATACTAGAGATAAAGAAGAAGGAGAATTTACCTGTAATGGAAGTAATGCTGGTGAAGCCCTTGAAGAACAATCCTTCTACAGGGAACTACTTACAGGATGCTGCGGAGAAGGTGAAGCAGCTTGTAACAGGGAGATGGGAATGTGAGAATGAGCTCTATGTGATAAAGGATTAGAGGTAGATGATTTAGGAAAAAGCAATGGATAAGCTTATTCTGTTTCATTAAATACTACATGGTGAGAAATGTAGAGCTATTCACGAGCATTTAAACATTTATAGCCACGATGAAAGAGGCCATAGCCTAGAAAAACACACTTGGTAGTACGATAGTTGAATTTGTGAGAGGAGTAACACCTCAAGTAAGGATAGCTGTTGCATCCAAAAGGCTTGAGATGATCATAGGATGGTTGTTAGTTATGGAGAAGCTCATAAGGTGTTTTGATGTTTGTGACAGGGCTGGGTAAGTGATTTATGAGATAAGTAGCTATGATACCATGTAAAATCTTAGACAAAACAGAAGAAAATGTTTTTGTATTTTCTTGAAGATTGATACACAGTAAAGTGTGTATATTTATACACACTTTTGTAGTTGGAATATTCCTATATTTTGTTACAACAGAAAGAACAATAATTACTGATTGTTTGTTATAACATATTCCCTTCTAGAATATGTATTGGAGCTCTGCTGATGTGGATTGATTTTGTGGGCTGATCATTTGTCTGATGGGCTTGAGGGTGATGTATTGCCTAAAGGGGTTTCTTTAGCAGGTTCCTTTACAGGCTTGCGCACATGGCATGTTCCAAGAAAAGATATAAAATAGTTGAATGAACAAAACTGAACGGAAAGTGGGGTGGAGGCAGGAGTCCATTCGATACTGAAGCATAT
>JANVCL010000212.1:3030504-3040619 GCA_026546855.1 Erythroxylum incrassatum | reverse complement strand
TACTGCACTTGCATTTGTAAAGACCCCTCCAGTTGGAACCTCTCCCTCAAGATCATTGAAAGAAAGGTTTAGACAACCTAAAAATCGCAGGCCTTGTAGGTCTTTAGGAATTTCTCCTGTAAGGTTGTTTTGTGATAAGTCTAATTTTTGAAGACCTTTTAGGGAAGTCAAAGATGAAGGAATCACACCTTGTAAGAAATTTGCATGCATGTAAAGATTTTCCAAGCTAAGACATTCTCCTATGGTCGTTGGAAGTTCACCAGACAGATTGTTGGCAGAGATATCCAATGTGTTCAATTTCAGATTTCTCACCTCTGTTGGTAGGTTTCCATTTAAGGAGTTCCATGACAGGTTGAGCAATTTAGTTAATGCAGGCAGGCCTAGTATCTCCTTGGGTTCGGTTCCACTGAATTTATTTTCGGAAGCATCGAGTACACCCAAAAATTGGCAGTTTCCAATACTTGAAGGAAAGCTTCCTTCCAAATTATTCTCATTTAAGTACAGCCAGTACAAATGACTGAGATTGCCTATGGAAAGTGGGACTTGACCGGACAACCTGTTGTTGCCTAAACTTAATGCCTGCAAGTTAAATAGCATTCCAAGTTCAGTGGGAATGGAACCAGTTAAAAGGTTGTATTCGATCTCTAAACTAGCTAGGTTGACTAGTTTGATTAGTTCTGCTGGAATACTTCCAGTGAAATAATTGTTTCCAAGCCTTAACTCACTTAGTTGAGAAGATAAATTGGCAAGTGAGGTAGGTAAAAAACCTCCGAAGTTATTTGAAGAGAGGGACAGGATGTTCAGATTGGTGCAGTTCTTCAAGGATGTTAAGAAAACCAGGTCATTTGCTGATCTATTTCCAAGGCCATTGTTGAAGAGCTTTAATCTTCGCAGATTTTTCAGATTTCCCAAGGTGGTTGGAACTTGTCCAACAAAGTTGTTATTACCAATGTCAATTGCTTCCAACTTAGAAGCATTGCCAAATGACTCCGGGATTGATCCAAAGAATCTATTTCCACCAATGCGAAAGGATAAAAGATTTGGGAGCTTGGGGCCAATGTCGTATGGTATACTCCCACGAATTTGATTGACAGGAACTGAAAAGACATTAAGCGATGAAATATTAAAAAGGGCCTCAGGAATTGTCCCTGAAATACTATTGACTCCAATTCTGAAGTGCGTTAAGCTTGATAATTTGCCTATTTCAACAGGTATCTCCCCCGTTAATTTGTTAAACGCAACAGAAAAATAACTGAGCAATGTGAGGTTGCCAAGTGAATGTGGTAACTTTCCTGTCAAGAAGTTTTGACGGAAGTTCAGAGACTTTAGCTCCACAAGATAACCAATTCCTTCAGGGATTTTTCCAACGAGCTTGTTGTTTGCAAATTGTACTGTTTTGAGCTTGGTACAACGAGTCAAGTTGGTTGGAATATCTCCCCCTAAATTGTTCCTGCTGAGATTAAAGCACCTCAACCTAAACAAGCTGCCAACTTCCTGCGGAATCTCACCCGTAAAACTGTTGTTTTCCAGCACAACAGTCTTGAGAAAACTTAGATTTCCAATGTATGGTGATATAGTTCCAAACAAACTCTGCCCAGCTACGTTTAAGGACGTGACTCGTCGATGTCGATGACTGCATGTGATACCATACCAATTACAGAAAGAATGAGAATCATTCCAAGAGTCAAAGATTCCAAAAGGGTCGATGGATATCCCAGTTCTGAATTGGAGCAAAGCAATCCTGTCAGTTTCATTGCCTAAAGAATTGGCCTGACAGCATAGGAAGTTGGAAGATAGTAAAAGGATCCATTGCAGACTTGCAAGTGAAGAGAGAATGGTAGTATAATGATTCATTTGGCGTAAAGGTGGGAAATTGCAGCCACTCAATCTCTGAAGTTGAAGAGAACCTTACCATCGGCAGTCATTTAAGGAAAGCTGCCTGACCTGACACCACGCTATATACACAACTTTAAGAAAGAATTATTGATGATGGCCAGTGCCCTGTCTATACTCTATATGCCATTCGTGGCAAAAAAGATTGATAAAAAATTTGTACCTTTTTTCTTTAAAAAATTCAAATAAGTAAATAATATTTAATATTGATGAATATAATTTTTGTGAATTTAATATATTTACCATTATTAAAGAACATTTTAAATTTTATGTGCATTACGTTTAAGATAATCTATTTACAAAATTAAAATAAATTCACAAATATTGAATATTGTTAATTATTACTAAATTTAAATAATTAAAATAGATTGATATATTTAGTAATTTTCAATATATAAGTAAAACCATTATGTAAAATTAATTTATTAATAAATATGAAATGTAAAAGTAAATTAACATATATCAAAATATTTTTAATTTTGAATATTTTATTTTTTTTGAAAAGTAGAATATTCCATTGTTTATAACATGTATACTTGGTATCTTATGATGATAGAGCCTATTGTTTATTACATGTTAAAATATGTTCTACATTTTAATTATAATATAAGAATAATTTTTAGTACATATTTATAAAATAGTTATAATATGTATTTAAAAAATTATGTACTTATGATAAGGTTAATATAAAATTTTATCAAAATATGCATATTAGTAAATATAATTAAAATAATAAGTGCATTTAATTGAAATTTGTAAGTATTACTTACACTTCAAATTTAGATTAGAATCTAAATGTAAATAACTATACTTAATATTTGATTATAATTTTTTTAATAAATTAAGAGTAATTATAAAAATAAATTTCATTCACAATATATATATATATATTAAAAGTAAGTATATTTAAGCGTTTCGATTTTCTTTAAAAGTATATTTATTAACATAAAATTTATTTCTTTTCATATTTATTACTAATCATATATATTTGTAATAATAATTGAGAATGAACTATTACAAATGAAATATAAAAAATTATATACTTGTATTGAGGAAATAAAAATTACATATCATATAATTAATTTTATTAATAAAATAAAATTTGCCATGCATCGAGCTTAGTTTTAGTCATTTGCATTTGGTACCTCTAACTTTCTATTATTTCTAAATTGAATTTCCATCACAGAATGGCTTGACTAATATTTTCATTTCCATATTTATTTTCCTCTTCTTGCTTCCTTACGCTTTCAATTATGACTGATAGTTACATCGTTCAGAGTTCCCTTTCATCTCTTTTAGAAATGCTTTTCACTCCTAGTCCTTGGTCTCATTTTGGAAAAGCAGACAATACTTTTCCCGACATATAAACATCTGTCCTTTTAGATAAAGTTAGTGCATTGCGCCTCAGCCTCGTTGTCATTGTCAAGCTAACAACGATTGAAAACTCAACCTTGGATTCTTGTGGGTTTATCTGTAAAATTTTTGAATCGTTTAATATTTTAGTTCAAATTTTAAGTTTAATTTATTTTAATAATTTTTATTATTAAAAATTAAGTAATTAATTAATTAATTAATTAATTTTTATTAATTAATAAATTTTATAAGCTAAAATAAATAAATAAATATTATTTACTAATATTTTTTAAAATTTAAATTTAAATTTTTTAATAAATAAAAATAATCTCTTTCAATAATATTTCAAATTCTTTAATTTTATTTCATCTTTAGCCGATTTTATGACGACTTATTATTCGTTGAATCTTTTAAACTTTAAATTTCTTATCTTATTGGTTTAACTTCCGGCTTAAGTTTTAAAACATTGCATGCTGCATCAATTTATACAAATACGGTATAATTACTTAGTACAAATAATGAATATCCTCGAATAAATGACTCTGGGTCACATTTTTCTAAAGCCAAAAATATGAATGTATATGATGAAGAGGGGAATAGTTTTAGTTGGGTACTGATTTAGGAAGAACATTTTGCCAAAATATTACACACAATTCATTATTGAAAATAGCCTTTAAATTGACTAAAACATCATAAAACGAGTTCGATTCGCTAACACATATTTTTTAATGATTACCGTTAATAACAGACAAAATAATCCTGAAATTGTATGGAAAATATATGTTAAGACCACCTGGTAATGCCAATTCTCGAAATTATCAAGTGTGTTTTTGAACATCTCATAGATGAAAAATAGAATTGTAGTAAAGAGGCATTTGATTATCTAGAATTGTTTCTTGTCACTCACTTATAAATACTGTTGAGAAAATCGACCAGAGTAGAGCAAATTTGTAGTTAAATAGGACTAAAAGGAATAGTAATAGAGAAATAAATACATAGATTTTACGTTGAAAATTTCAAAATAAATTAGGTAAAAACCATAGGCAAGAAGAAGGAATTTCACTATGAAAATTTAGAAGTTACAACCTTTCTCAATTTTACAAGGAGAAACATTAACTTTCTTAAAAATGAGAGAAACACTTTTTAAACTCTTGCGGGGATTTAACTAAAGAAGGGGAGATTTTTTGGGATGGATTTAAAACTCATATGGGAAGGCCTATTTATATCCCACACTTGTATAGCCAACTATGGACAGATTGTCATAGGTAGTTAGCTTCATTTCTCTTCTTTTTTCATTTGCATGTGGACATGCACAAATTTTCTTCCTTCCCTTGTTGGCTTTGGGAAGTCGATAATAACAATCTTCTACTTAAAGATTTGATTGAAAATCAATCCGATCTTCACACTATTCTTTCTTCCTTGCCATTTCTATATTGCTTATGTCTCCATCAGGTCGCAAGAGGATCGACATTAAATAAATTCGTCAGTATTGATTGCCTTTATCATGAAATCTGCTAAGTTGTCTTTGGTATGAATTTTCTACATATCTAAAACTCCTTCGAACTGTTCACGAACGAAGTGATATGTGTTTGGTTTTTGAATAGAATGTTGAATTCCTTGCAAGATACAAAGCACCCTGACTGTCACAAAACAAAGAAATTCTCTTTTGTTTGCGTCTGAGTTCTTCCAAGAGCATTTTCAACCATATTGCTTCTTTACTGACTTGTGTAGCTACTACATATTCTACTTCTATTGTCGACATAGCAACAATTGATTGTAGTTTTGAAACTTAGCTTACAACTCTACCAACAAGTTTAAACATATAGTCTTTAGTAGATTGGCTTTTGTTAAGATCAACTGCATACTTTAAATCAACATATCTACTGACAATAAAGTCTAATCCTCCATAAAATAATGCAACATCTGAGGTTCCTTTAATGTATCTTAGGATCCTCTTTACAAAATTTCAATGCTCTCTACCAGGATTCGCCATGTATCAACTAACCACTCTTATTGCATGTGCAATGTCTAGTTTTATACAAATCATAGCATAGCAACCATTAAACTTCCCTCTGCTAATGCATACGGTACCACTTTATTCTCAATCGTCATTAGATGAGTCCATCCATTCAACACAGAAGTCCATGCTTTAGAGCTTGAATAAATACTTTCATTCTTGATTTCCAAGCAGGGTAATTAGAACCATCCAGTAATAGTGGCCTAGTGATTTATGCCCCTTCTTTAGTAGCCATGATTGCGGAACACCTATCTACAACAATTTGACACACCAAGTTCCGTTTAGGTGAACCATACTCTAATACCAATTGAAAAAGCTGAAGGTTATAGTCCTGCAATATATATGTTCTGCCATAGTTGCTTCAAATTGAACCTGACGATTGCTTAGTAGAAAGCAACTAGATTAGCAACTGTGAATTTTTCTAGAATTAAATCGCATGCAAAAAACTTAATATGCAATAAATAAATCAACACATAAAATTTAGTAACGCAGTTTGTTACACTCGGTCTGCACTTGCGGGGCCCTCATCCAACTTAATCAACTTTCACTAAAGTATAATGGTCTTACACAAGGCTTTACTGAGCTAACACCACCCACCCCTCGATGTTACCCACTAGTATTCATATCTCGTGAAAGTATTTCACACTCAATAGCATGACCACCTCATGCTAACTTCAACAAAGAATTTTTGAAACAACGAAAGATAATAAAGATGAAAATACTATCTCAGGTGATTAAATCAATAATAATATAAACAAAGAAACACTTGAGTCAAAAGACACTCCCTTATATGTACAACCTCATCAAACCAAAATCATGGGAAGTTGTCCAAAAAAAACTCTATTATGAACCTTCAAATTGATCACTAAAGAACTCCATTCACAACAGCCACAAAAATCATCAATCGTACATATGTTTCATCACCGAACCATGCCAAAAACACAGCTGTAAATATTGATCGATTGACTGCTCTTTTTTCTTTCTCACAAAACCAAAAGATCAGTAGTGCAATTGTTCACGCACATATGCAAAAACACAACTGCTGAAAAATCAGTTGAATCTTCAATAAATCTGTTGCATGTATATCTTCAACAAAGCATGTCTATCTCAAATAAATCATGAAAAACCAAAGGGGTTAATTGTTTATCAAACTTTTTGTAAACTTCTTTGGCACCAACAAAATAAAAAAAAGCAAAACCAAAATGATAAAAATACTAAAAATTTGATAACGCAGTTCGGTACACCTTGCCTACGTCTGCATAGCCCTCACCCAGCTTAATACTTTCACGAAAGTACAATAGTTTTACCTAAGGCTTTACTGAGCCTTTACCACTCAACCCTTGACACTATCTCTCAACCTCACTTCTCGTGCAAGAACTTCACACCCAATAGTACGACCGCCTCGTACTAACCTCAACAGAAGATTTTCTCAATCAATCTTTTAACGAAAGAACAATGAACAAATAAATCAAGTGATTAAAATAATAAAGAACGAAAACTAAATACACTTGAAATAGAACAGAACAACTTCCCGATGAGTTTCGCTTCATTGAAATAGATCTAGAAATCATCGCAACAACAATGAGCTGATTCAGATAAACACTAACATGAAGCCACAGCTCACGCAAACGTTTACAGCAGTAGATAAAAACTATAGACCAAAGAGGAAAACAAATCAGCTGCACCAACAATCAACACATGGCTCAAGACACATTCAATACTCCAAAATCAACCCGGTCATATGTGAAAGTTCAATACTTCAAAATCAACCTAGCTGTATATGACAAATTCAATTCAACTATCTCTAAAATTCTAGCAATCACCTTCTCAGGCTCAGCCATTTGACGCTTCATGATGGCTTAACGAAATCGTCATGATAGCTCTATAACTTATGAAATTATTCTTTTCACTGTGATAGAGACAAGCTTAACGTCAACTAGCATATACAATTATGAAATCACCAACAACTCAGCACTTAATGAACAACCCACTACCTAGTAGCTTTCCACACCCATCAAACGTTAGTTTAGTAATCTTCTTTTCCAATGCACAATGCAATCAATGCACCATTAAACAACACACCCACCAAGTTTATCTCACACACACACACACCTTGGAAATAGACTTCAACCGTTATTAGGAGATATGCCCAAATAACCACAATTTTAATTCCTCCACAATTAAGATTTTATATGTCCAATTTAAAATGCCAAAACTAAATAAAAGATATATATAATATATCTTAACAATCTTCCCCTTTTTGGCATTTTTGTCACAAACATAAAACTCCCCCATAAATAACATAATTGGATATATAAGTATCAAGTTTACAATTCATATGACAATTACTCCCCCTTAATCAAATATCAAGTTCCAAAGAACATCAAGTTTATTGAATCATCAAAATTTCTCCTCCTTGGGACAAAAGATGCCAAAAAGTAAGATAAATAGTCTCGCATATATCTTGAAATCTCCTCTTGAATAGAACATTCACCATAAACAATCTAACGACTCCCCTTGAGACAAAATAGTATCAAAAAGCATAATCATAATAATCAACCATAGGTGCAGCAGAAGAATCAAAAACATGTCAAGATGACAATTTACCACCATTCAAAACACATACTAACATATCACTACTTACTTCAATTTCATCTTCATCAGACTGATCAAATTCATAAATCCAAGTAATGAACTATAAGTGTTGTTAGTGTAGTGAAAGAGAAAGATGCCCGAGAGAGATCTATACCGATGAGAGAGCTGAAGAATCTTCGATAGAGCCAAAAAGAAGTTATGTAAACTACTAAAAAGATGAGACGACAATAGCAACATAAAACTAAAGAACACAAAAAATCTTTTCTTTCCTTTTTCTGTACATTTTCTTATTTTTTCTTCATTACGTTTTTGTGCTTGTACTTGACCCTTTCTAATTCAAGTTTGCTTCGATATTATAGGATGCTACTGGAAACTTAATAGAGAGTGTCTAGATTTTCGATTTTGGCCCCTTTGAAATATCATTTATAGTAACTGATAACATACTAATATTTCTAATGACTCCACAAAAATGACATGTAGGTATAAATCTTTGATGCCTTCTCGATGTTTCTTCTTCTGGGACAGATCTGGACATATTGTTTTTCTCTTCATTCAATGTAGACCACTTATCTTTATAGCCAATGCCTTGAAGATCCCCTTTAACCTTACCAATTTCCATCAACTTTTCTAGTTTTTCGGTACCTCCATTTAATATTCTCAATCCCTTTTTGGTACTTACTAATTTCATTCTAGCTTTACCAAACTCATTTGATGTCAACATCAATTTCTTTTCTAACCCTTGGATGGTGTTTTTCATGGAGAGATTCTCTTCCTTCAATCTTTCGTTCTTTCTACATATTTTTACCCATTTTTTATTAATTCATAAGCCTCGTAAATGTTCATCATTTTATCACTTGACCCACTTTCATCACTGTCATAATTTGAGATCGACCTTTGAGCTGAATCGTTTACATTTTTTCCAAAATTTTCAGATTTACTCACTTTTTCATCTTCAGTTACTTCCTTCTCGGTTACTGTTAAATAAGTAACTGGATGTTTGTTGTACTAAGTAACTAACGCATAATTATTCACAACTTCTTCTTCACTTTCGGAATCGTTAGCACTCCAAGTGCTTGTATATGATTTTCCTCTTCTCTTCTTCATGGTATTAGCACATTTCGCTTGAACATGTACGAAGCCTTGACACTCATGGCTGATAGGATTGAGTTATCTTATATTTTCTTATGTGTTTTATGTGATTTCAATCCTATTTTTAAGATAAAATACTTAACTGTTAATCAATTTGTGTTTTTTGCTAAGTTGGATATGTTGAAGACCAAAAAGACAAAATTTTTAAAAGCATTAAAAGAGGCTTGCAAAAAAATTCAAAGAGGATTTAAAAGAAGGGAGGCGTCGTTTTTGAAGGCGTGATCAAGAGGAACGACGAGGCATCAACAACATGAAGGGAAATTTAATTGACAAACCACCGCACTGAAGAATTGAATTAAATAGAGACAGAAATTAAAATGAAGGAGTAGTGCTTGAGAGGGTGTAGGTGTTCATTGTTTAATGAAAACGCAAGTCACGCACGCCACATGAACGGACAGGATTTAAGGGGCCAATTAATAAGCACGCAGTAGGTGTGAGTTGCAATTTAATTGAAAATCAGCTACAACACAAGGGCAAGTCACGCAACATGAGGACAGAGTCGGCCCAAGCACGCAGAAGGAGGGATTTAAAGTTATTTATCATTTTGAGTGGATGGCTGGACCTTTGGAGAGGAGGGCCCATGTTATTTAATGAAAAGGGACAAAAACCTAGGGAGGGGAGACACAGAATAAGATTGACGATAGCTTACAAGAGGAGAAGATTATTATTCAAACAAGAGAGAGCTCTAGACAGGGATTGCGGCGGTGGAGTTTTGGAAGCTAGAGGTTATTATTTCTTTCATATAGAAGGTGAGTGACGCAGTTGCTTTTGAAGGAGGACGACCTAGTATGACAGCGGTAGCAGCTAATTGTGAGTGGACGATAGTGTCAAAGCTTTCGGGGGAGTTTTAATTTTAGCAAAAACAAGAGGACAACAGTGAACAACAACTTGGGTGGAAGAGTAACGTTATATTCACAATCAACTCGAGGGAGGAAGAGGACATCATCAACAGGAGACACACAACACAGAGGAGTTGCGTGCGTTGAATAGCGAGAGCAAGTAACAGTGAAGGTTGAATTTCATTTTTAAAGTGTCAATTTCAGTTTTATTAGATAGTGAATAGTATTTTGTGTGGCTAAGTTTTTAATCTAGACAAGGTACTTTACGT
>JANVCL010000212.1:3015333-3030404 GCA_026546855.1 Erythroxylum incrassatum | reverse complement strand
TTGAGGTCTTGGGTTCGAATCCCCCCAAGACCAAAGAGGACAATACTGATTAAGGTTGTGGTCGCGTGCAAACTTGAAGTACTTAGGGGATCCAAGCCCCGGTGCACAAAACATGGGCCCAACACAGAATTTGAATAAAAGAGGCAAAGCTCTGTGGATGATCCTATAAGAATCATATCATCAACATATAGAAGTAAAAGAAGTGAACCTTGATCATAATGAAAAATAAAAAGAGAAGGTTTAAGTAAACTACAAAAGAAACCATATGATATAAGAAATACACTGAGTCTATCAAACCAAGCACGTGGTGTTGTTTTAAGTCCATACAAAGCATATTGGAGCTTCATACATGCATAGGTTTCTATAGATCAAGCATACTTGGCGGTTGTTCCTTATATATATCTTCAACGATATTGCCATGTAAAAAGGCATTTTTGTCATCAAGTTAGCGAATAGGCAAATGTCTTATAAGAGCAATAGCTAAGACAAGTCGAATTGTACTTAGTTTGATTGTAGGAGAGAACGTCTCTTTAAATTCAATACCATCAATTCGATGATATCCTTTGGTGACTAATTGTGCTTTGAGACGATCTAGTGTACCATCAGGTCGTAGCTTGGTCTTAAAAACCCATTTGGATCTGATTATATGCATATCTGGAGTGAGTGGAACTAATCACCATGTTTCATTGTGAAGTAGTGCAACAAGTTCATCAAGCATACCAGTCAAGGCATATTTAGAATTTGGCTTAACAACTCCAAGTTTGGACATGGTTATTACGGGATGAGTAACTGGTGCTTTATAAAGTAGCATTGTATTTGTAGAAGGAAGGGACTGAAGTGGAAGTACATATTTAGAATGTAAGTCAGTCATTGGTGTTGGTAGATTCAGACCTTCAAAATTTTGATCATTAAAAATAGTTCTAACATTGTTGAGCTCAGGTGCATCATGTGGTGAATTTGGTGTGGACTCTGAACGATGAATATCATCGATGCTAATAGAATGGAATTTGTCAATGCAAACATTTGTGAAAGACTACCTGAATTAAGAGGATTGTTCGAAGAAGACAACCAAGAATCAAATATGTAAAGAGTATGTGATGCAAAAGCAAAAAGAGATGTAGCTTTAAAAGGAAAAACAATCTCGTCAAAAACAACATGACGAGAATGAAAATTTTGCGACTAGGTGGATGGAAGCACTTGTATCCTTTATGCTTTTCACTGTTTCCTACCAAAATGCACAAGATAGTTTTAAGGTCAAATTTATGGTCTTTTGTATCCCATGTATATGGAAAACATTTAGAACCAAAAACTCGAAGTGATGTGTAGCTAAGATGAGTTCCATGAAACACGAAATATGGAGTGTCAAACTGAACAGATGAAGATGGTAAGCGATTAAGAAGAAAAACTGCTATGGTAAAGGCTTCTACCCATAAAAAATGAGGTGCATGACTATGGAACAACATTGTCATACCTAGTTTACGTATGATTCTGTGCCTTCTCTCAACCATACATGTTTGCTCCGGAGTGTAGGGGCATAAAATCTGATGAATAATACCTGTTGCAAGAAAATGTGATTGATAATCTAGATTTAACAAATTCTCGTCCACCATTTGAGTGGAAGATTTTCAGTTTCTTATTGAACTGTTGTTCAACATACTATTCAAATGCTAACTAGGAAACACAAAAAATCATATTTATGTTTTAATGGAATAATCCAAGTATACTTGGAAAAATCATCAACTAAACATGCATAAATTTTAAACTTGCCAACAAATAAAACAGGGGCAGGTCCCCACAAGTCACAGAGAATCTTATCAATGATACCAGAACTAGAGCGTTCAGAAAGAGCAAAAGGAAGTTTACTTAGTTTTCCTAATTGACAACTGTCACATAAATGTTCAGTCCATAAAGGGCTTTGAACATCAATTAATCCTCTATTTTTTAAAAATTGAACTACTGAAGCTTAAGAGTGTCCTAAGTGTTGGTGCCAAACATCTATAGTGCCAAACTTGAAACAATGAGAGCAGTGTGCTTCTGGTACATCAGATAAGGTATACAGGTCACCCTTCCTTTTCCTTATTGAATGTCCTATTTTTCGTTCCTTTATACAAAAATCAATGTTAGTAAATTCATAGTTAATAGGAAATTGAGAGGTTAATAGACTTATTGAAAGCAATTTTTTTTCCAAATTTGGAACTAAAAGAATATCATGAACAGGCAAAATGTTTTCTTTTTGCTTAATATATGAATCACCAATACCTATTATAGGTATAGAAGAACCATCTACAATTATGATTGAATCAGATCCAAAGTATTTATGAATAATAGTCAGCATACCTTGCTTTTGCTATTATGTGATTTGAAGCTTCTGTATCAGAAGTCTATTATATTTCGACAATGAATTAGTCTAAAGTGAGAGCTACAAGGGCTTGTGGAATTTCATCATTTTTAGTCATTCATTTTGGAATCCACTAACAAATTTCAGCAATATGGCATGGTTTTCCACAATATTGACATGTTTCATTGCAATACATATCTCGCTCTATTGCTGTCATACATCATTCTCCTAGAGGTGGTGGTGGTCGTCGTTGTGATGTTGAGTTTTTTGGATAGCTTTGATTTTGGTTTTAAAACTGTTGTGTTTGAAATCCACGACATGAGGAAGTAAAGGTAGTACTTTGAGATTGTTTTTGTTGCTGGCTATAGAAGGCTAAATGTGGAGTAAGGTGAGACAGAGACGCATCTGATTGGTTTAAAAACCAGTTATGATGCTAATCAAGATTTTGCAATTGTGAAATGAACTCAGAGTAAGTTAGTATTGGAGATTTCAACATTGTTGTTATAAAGGTTTCATATTATGGTCCAAGACTTGTGAGGAGATAGAAGAATTTTTCTTTATCTGGTACATGTTTTCCGATAATAGTAAGGTTGTCACACAAACCTTTAAAGATGTGTATGTGATCTCCAATGGTCTTGTTATCATCCTTAAGAAGATATGTCAGTTGTTGTCATAGTGTAAACTCTCGCTCTTGAGAGTCTTATGCATAAGCATCTTTCAGTGCTTCCTAAACTACATGTGCTATTTCTAAGCCAATGACAAGCCTAAGAGCTTCTTCAGAGAGGGATCCAAACTCGAGGAAGGCGATCGAACTTTTGCCAAGCAGTGAATTCTTTTGTCAATTGTGATGTAGTGTTTTCGGTCTTTGAATTTGAGGTAGTATATTTTGTTGGAACTGGGGTTTCATTGGTGAGATGACCAACCAAATCTTGGCTTCAGCAATTTTGATCTCTCATGTGTTGTTTGTAATGTATCCCACACTTCTTTTGCTGATTTACACGCTGATATCATACTGAAACGTTCTTCATCTATAGCAGTGAAGATTGCATGCATTGCTTGGGAGTTACCAAACACTCCCTCTTCTTTAGCCCTTGTCTATTTAGATGGATCTTTAGGTACCGCTTCATTCTTTTCATCAATTGTCATTGGATGAGTCCATCCATTCAACACAAAAGTCCATACTTTAGTGTTTGAATAAACACTTTCATTCTTGATTTCCAAGCAGGGTAATTAGAACCATCTAGTAATAGTGGCCTAGTGATTGATGCCCCTTCTCTGGTAGCCATGATTGTGGAACACCAATCTACACCAACTTGACACACCAAGTTCTGATTAGGTGAACCATGCTCTAATACCAATTGAAAAACCTGAAGGTTATAGTTCTGCAATATATATGTTCTACCATAGTTGCTTTAAACTGAACCTGACAATTGCTTAGTAGAAAGCAATTGGATTAGCAACTATGAATTTTTCTATAATTAAATCACATGCAAAAAACTTAATATGCAACAAATAAATCAACACAAAAAATTTGGTAATGCAGTTTGTTACACTTGGCCTGCATTTGCGGTGCTCTCACTCAGCTTAATCAACTTTCACTAAAGTATAATAGTCTTACACAAGGCTTTATTGAGCCAACACCACCCACCCTTTGACGTTACCCATTAGTATTCATATCCCGTGAAAGTATTTCATACCCAATAGCATGACCACCTCATGCTAACTTCAACAAAATATTTTTGAAACAATGAAAGATAATAAAGATGAAAATAGTATCTCAAGTTATTAAATCAATAATAACATAATTAAACAAAGAAACACTTGAGTCAAAAGACACTCCCCTATATGTACAACCTCATCAAAACGAAATCATGGGAAGTTGTCCAACAAAAATTCTATTATGAACCTTCAAATTGATCAACGAAGAACTCCATTCACAACAGCCACAAAAATCATCAATTGCACACATGTTTTATCACCGAAACATGCCATACGAATATTGATCGATTGACTGCTCATTTTTCTCTCACAAAACCAATAGATCAGTAGTGCAATTGTTCACGCACATATGCAAAAACGCAATTGCCAAAAAATTAGTTGAATCTCAAATAAATCTGTTGCATGTATATCTTCAACAAAGCATGTCTATCTCCATTAAATCATATCTTCTTTAGATTCTATTTCAAGTAGGATTCCTTCATTCACACTATCTTATCTTCAAGGCAATACTACATTATCCAAGAAAGTGGAATTCTATACCAAGTAAATTTCTTACCATTAACCAAATATATCAAACTACAAATAATGCCCAAAATAATAAATTAGATATTTTAACAAATATCATAACAATTGATTTATACATATCTAATTATGAATAACCATAAAAAATAAATCTCCTAGTAATTACTGACTTTGTTTATATGACAAGAGGATAAGGTGCATCTACCTAATAGAAAAAACAAAGCGAATAGATCACCAATTAGATGGATGGATGTTTATGAGAACATAGTGACACATGATTTTGAGAACAGGTGATCTGTTCTAAAAAACAAGGGAATGAGAAAGATGAAAAGGCAACATCATATTTACATATCATAGTTAATTTGAGCTCAACTAAAAAAAATTGATGAATACTCTATGTTTTTTTAATCAAATTCCAAAGTCAAAATTTTATTTTTGTTGTGACTGTTACAGCTGAGTCTTTTGTATTTAGGATAAACTTGAGTTTTTCTTTAGGTACCTAATCCCTAACACCTGTATCCAAGTCTTGATCATTGAGTATTCGTCAATAGAAGGCGCCAGAGGACTGATGTTCTAGTTAGAACTATTGAGCAGTCAAGGAGAGAGAAATCGAAGAAATAGGAGTGTGAACTCTCTCATGTCATGAAAATGAAGTAACATGGGGAAAAGAAGGAACAAAAGAAGTAAGTAAGAGGAAGATGAAAAAACAAAAGAAACCAAAAAGAAAGGGTTTATGGTATTTAGAAAAGATAAAATTTTATTGGCCCTTTCAAACTTTTAAATTTTATTTTGGCCTTGGATTTGGGAGAGTGAGGCTTATGGTATTTAGAAGACTCCCATGAAGTATGTTGCTTGAACTTATAAAGTTCCTGATAGAGGAGATATTGAACAGTGGCGTAGGAATCCCTCCAGATAGTTTATTGGATCCAAATTTCAGAAAAGTTAATCCTGATAATTGAACAAGGCTTGCGGGAATGTTTCCCTGCAAATTGTTGAATGAAACAAAAATGTGAGTGAGGAAATGTTTCCAAGGGATGGAGGGATCTCTCCTACGAGATTTTTTGAACCAAGAATGAACACCTTGAGCATTATTAAGGAACCAATACTGTCAGGAATATTTGCTAAGGATATTGTCCTTCGTTGGGAAATGTTGGTCAATGCTGCGTGAATTTGGCCTTCTAATGAGTTTTTGAGCAAGACATGATGCAGTCTGAATAAATTTTTATTGAGTTGTTACTATGCAAGACATGCTGCAGTCTGAATATCTTATAGAGATCAAGTGACCCAAGAAAACTCCTAAACAAAACTGGGCTCGAAGATCCTCTCTTCTTGCTTTTTTGGATTGAAATACTTCGTGTCTATGGTGAAATCTTTGCTGATGTTAAGGGAATATAAAGAGTAACAATCCTTTTGATAGTTTTCAGAGGTCACTTGTGAAATCTGAGCTTAAAGAAAAGTTTTCAGAGCATTGACAAATGTAAAACCATTAGATAATCAAACCATTAGTTCATAACTTAAAAGCAGGACTCTCTGATCCGTCTTTCTATTTGCATGAAACTTGGAAACCAGACATTCTATTTTCAAAGCGAATTTTCAACAACACATATTGGTTTGACTAATCTGTTCATCTTATCTTTGTTTTCCTCTTCTTTATGATGGTTTCGAAAAATATCGAGCATAGCTGACTAATTTGTACTAACATTTTACTTTCCTTCATCCTTGTTATGATTTGGAAAACGTAGATAATACTTTTCCAACCCGTAGACTTCCTCTCATTGGAATGAAAAAAGATAATTAAAAGGAGATATTACAGTTTTATTGACTTCAAGGAACAAGCATTAACAAAAAATTTTCTCCAGTAAAATTTTGCAGCAGCTAAACGACTTCAACTTCATCACAAGTCCTATTGAACAGTATCATAAACATTTCAGAAGTTCTTGCAGGATATAACTCTAGCAAGTTATGATGCCACTTTCAGATATTTTACTGTCTCAAGAAACTATAGAGAGCCAATTCTTGGAATTCTGTCGGGGTGACAATGCCAAGATGGTTTGCTACTTGTTAGCAATTTAGGAATAATTAGTAGAAGCTTTATTTTAAGATGATAATTTTTTGAAATGTCTCACACGTCATGAACAATTCCAGACCTACTAACACTGTATATAAGATTAAACTTTTACAGTCATTTAACAATCTTAAGATAAGTATTGTTTCCAGGTACATTTTCACGTAAATAAAAATTGAAAGTACTAATATGATATTTGGTACTTTATTATCATCCAGATACCTATCTGCCTAAGAAAGCATTTTTGATCAAATGTAGTTGTCTATTGACATCCCCTATCGTCATTCGATCTTTAGGCAATTGGGCAGAACAAACGATTCCAACTTCAAATACAGCTAGTAAGCACTTCTGCACTTTTGGTTTCATGGAGAGCAAATTGATCTCAATTGCATTGTTATCATCTTCTCTAGAGGTTGCTTCTCTTGCAGCTTCTGTTTCAAGAAGAACTGGGTCTACTACATACATTAGTCTTTGCGGCAAGGCCATGCCAATGCAGTCTCGAAGATTTTCTCCTTCTTTAAACACTTCATCAGTTGGTCTTCTTCTTGAGAACATTTCTAGCACCAGAATGCCATAGCTGTACACATCTCCTTCTTTTGATGCCTCACCACCTAATCCATATTCTGCAATTAATAAAATAATGCAAAGGTCATTTATAACGAATTAGTTGTTTATTTTCTAGCAAACGTGATGAACAGAAGTGATGATTGAACATGATAAACTCTAAAGTTTGTACCTGGAGCAACATAGCCAATAGTACCCTTAACTCCTCTAGAGCTGGTTTGGCTTTGTGATACATCATTGATGGCTGAGATAATCTTTGCTAAACCAAAATCGCTTACATGAGCAGCCATTTCACTATCCAAAAGAACATTACTGGGCTTCAAATCACGATGAATTATTAAACTTTCCAACTGATCATAGAGATAATGTATTGCAGATGACACATCAATTGCAATGTTTAATCTTTGAAGAAGGCCAAAATTTCTCATTGTGTCTTTCCTATCAGGATTTGAATGCAACCAATTTTCCAGGCTCCCATTTTCAATGAACTGGTAGACTAGAGCTACAAACTCATTGCTCTTGTAATCCAGACTAGAGCAATATGTTAGGATCTTTACAAGATTCCGATGTCTGATGTTTCTCATGGTTTTGCATTCGGCAAGAAAACTCTTTGAAGCTCCCATATTTTGAAAGTTGAGGACTTTAACAGCTACCTGTCTGTCCAGTTCAGCTAGAAACCCCTTATAAACGGAGCTGAAGCTACCTGATCCTACTAAGTTGTTCTCGGAGAATCCACCAGTTGCTTGATGGAGATCTTTATATGAAACATTAAACAATTTTCCAACAGACATACTTCTTGAAGGTGATTTCTTTTTAGATTTTTTCCTCCATAAACAAGCTAAAAAGGTCAACGTCAAGAAGGCACTTACAGCTACACAAGGAATGATGATTGATAGTTTAAAAGCAAGGTACTTTCTTAGGGTTTCTACCAAAATTTGCCCTTGAACTATTAATTTTTTTAGGATAATGCCCTTCAACTATTCAATTTTAGGATAATGCCCTTGAACTTGTTTGTTGTCTGCAAATAATGCCCCTTAACAGGTTGAAGCAAAATTGAATACCACGTGTCATATTTTCATTGGTTTTTTTTTTTAAAAAAAAACTCCTTCCTCTAGTGGATTTTTGTTGACATAATTTGACAAAAATTAAAATAAAATAATAAAAATAAAAATCAAACTAAAAAAAATGTAATGACTTAATTGAACCAGTTAAAAGGATGCTTGCGAAACTTAATTGACTTAGCTTGACTAGATTGTTTAGTCCTGCGGGAATACTTCCAGTGAAATAATTGTTTCCAAGGGCTAACGTACTAAGTTGAAAAGACAAATTGGCAAGTGAGCTAGGTAAAACACCTCCGACGTAATTAAAATTGAGTAACAGTGTCTCCAGATTGGTACAGTTCTTCAAGAATGTTAAAAAAACCAAGTCATTTGCTGATCTGCTTCCTAGGCTATTGTTGAAGAGGCTTAAATGCCGAAGATTTTTCAGATTTCCCAAGGTGACTAGAACTTGTCCATCAAAATTATTATTAATAATTTCAATGAATTCCAGTTCAGAAGCATTGCCAAAAGAATTCGGGATTGATCCAGAGAATCTATTGTCGCCAATGCCAAACCATGTGAGACTCCGCAGATTTAGGCCAATGTCGTATGGTATAGTCCCATGAATTTGATTTTCAGCACCTGAGAAGACACTAAGTGATGAAATATTAAGAAGGGTCTCAGGAATTGTACCAGAAATACTATTCACTGCAATGTCGAAGTATGCTAAGCTTGATGATTTGCCTATTTCAACAGGAATCTCCCCCACCAAATTGTTTTCTACAACATCAAAAAAGTTGAGCAATGTGAGGTTGCCAAGGGAAGACGGTAACTTTCCTGTCAAGTTGTTTCGAGAAAGCGTCATACGCTTTAGCTCCACAAGCGAACCAATTTCTTCAGGGATTTTCCCAACAAGCTTGTTGTATGCCAAATATATTGTCTCGAGCTTGTTGCAGCGAGTCAAGTTGGTTGGAATATCTCCCCCTAAAATGTTCCCTGTGAGATCAAAGTACCTCAACCGAAGTAAGTTGCCAACTTCCTGTGGAATCTCACCCGTAAAACTGTTGTTTCTCAAAACCAGAGTCCTGAGAAAACTTAGATTTCCGATATATGGCGATATAGCTCCAGCCAAATTCTTCCCAGTTGTTTTCAAGGCCGTCACTCGTTGATGTCGACGACTGCACGTTATACCATACCAGTTGCAGAAGGAATTGGAATCATTCCAGGAGTTAAAGATTCCAAAAGGGTCTTTGGATATCCCACTCTTGAATTTGAGCAAAGCAATCCTGTCAGTTTCATTTCCTAAAGAACTGGCCTGACACAACTGGAAGTTGGAAGATAGTAAAAGAATCAGACTTGCAAGTGAATAGAGAATGGTGGCAGTATTAAGATTCATTTGGCTTAAACTGTGATGATTATGTTCTTTCCTTGTCTTAATTTGCGAAGACTGAGAATGTTACTCCAAAGAACGTGAAGGCGGGAAATTTGTAACCACACGGCTTGTCGAAGACCAAGAAAAGTCATTGCCGACAGCTGAATAACCAGGCACCATAATAGTTAATAAACGTACAAGTCAAAGACTCAAAGTCAGACTTTGTTTGCAGATTTTTTGTAGGATTACTGTTGACGTGAGAAATGATCAATGAATCAGTAATCTCAACTTATTATAAATTTTTCTAATCGTTTTATTTTACGTAAGCGATAATAACAACATTTAATGTATGTTTGACAAGCAAAACAAAAAAAAATGTTGTTTACAGTTATTTCATAATAAAAATGTTATTTTCTACGATTTTTTATACATTAATTGGGTAGTCAATTAGTGAGTTACTTAATACACTAATTGATGTATTTATTCATTAATTTTGAAATGGATCTAACAAAGTATCTCTTTTTGGGCATTTATAATGATAGACTTAGATTTATACATGTTAGCTAGATTGAGGCTTAACTTAAAAAATTTTAATAGTCTTAAAGTTATGAAAACTTAACCTATTTTATAATTTTAAAATTACATTCATATCATAATTTAATATTTTTTAAAATAATTATATAATTATATAAATGTGGGACTTGCTTCTCTTTTATATCTAGAGAATTCCCTTCCCTTCCCAATTCTATCCTATGTGGGACTTTGGACTTTGAGATTTGAAGGCATTATCACATTTGCCTAATGCTTTTTGAAATTATTGAAATAAAATATGTAAAAGAAATTTTTGCTATACCATTTTGAATGAATTGGACTATGTGTGCAAAATGAGACTTAGGAGATGGTTGGTTCACATGGGGAATGATAATAGAAATGTAAATGAATATAGTGAAGAATGAGAATAAATATTATTATTATAATTATGATGGTTAGTTAAGAGGAAGGAATAATTACCATTACTTTTAATAGTGGTTGGTTTTATTAAGTGACCATTTCACCACAATAGCTTAAGCTGTTGTGTAAGACCAACTTAATTAGTTTTATATATTCTCTAACACACCCCTTCAAGTGAAAGCCCTTTGGGCTTGAAACTTACACAGATCCACTCTATCTTGTGCTGAATAATAGGTGAGTGGTAGGATTTGAACTCATGACCACTTGGTCATAAAGGCTCTGATACCACTTGTAACATCCTACATCACCCGCTTATAGATATTGTCCGCTTTGGGCCTTGGCCCAGCCAAGCCCTCATGGTTTTGCTTTTCCTAAGGCCTTCCCAGGAGGGTTGTTAATAATGTTGAGAAATAAAATTTTATTATATTGTAATTAATTAATTAATATTTTAATTAATTATCTTGTAATTTATTATATTTAAATTAATTAATTAATTACATATTTTAATTAATTGATGAAGCATTGCATAAATGATTAGGTGAATTTATTTGAAGCTGTGAGTATTTGAACCTTAAAGGATAAAAATAATCTTTGGAATATCCTTTTTTCCATTCGTGTGTGATCCTCTATCATTTGGATACTTCTAGAATTTGCATTAAACCAATTTGAATTGGTACTATACATTAGAACTTGAATATGATAAAGGTTTTCCTTGTTTTTTCTTTCTTTTCCATTTAGCTTAAAAAGCCATCTTCCTAGCCTCTTCAAAGAACCTAGACCGTAAGGCAATTAGATCTTGACTGATATGAAGTGGGCTCTAAGATGACCAGTTGGTACATGTGGGTAGATATAGGCTCTCAATCTCAGTGTTTAAGTGAATATTCAGGAGTGATCTCTACTAACTTTTATCCTTAAAAAATTAGAATCATTGATGTAAAATTTATTGATCCATTTAGACCAAGAGCTTCCTTGTCATTGATAATCTTTCAAAGAAGAGGAAAAGAAAACCTGCCCTAACAGCAACTAACTTTTAAAGAAGAAAACCTGCCCTAACATACACTAAGGAGAGGAAAAGAAAGCTTTGTGAAAAGCAAGACAAATGCAGAGAGAACTTGGATGCTTTGCTCTTTCACCTTGGTCTTGTTTATGGCCACTTAAATCTTATGTGAAATTTTTATTATTTTGATTCTTTGGATCCTTTAAATAATAACTTCACTAATTTTTACCGAGATTTGACCAACATAAGATTCTAACAACTTTAAATACATTTTTCTCTTATAAATTGGAAGTCCAAAAATTGGATTTTCTATTAAACCTGCCCATGCCTAAGATCACACTATACTATTTTTTCATATTTCAATTTGATTCCAATAATCTGATCCAAATCTGCAAAATAAAATATTTTACTACTCTAATTCTTCTTGATTCCCCTTGATTAGTGGTGATATTGCTTATTTATTCTTTCAAATTTGAATTAAGGACTAGTCTTTTTTTAATAAAAATATTGAGTTTGAACATATTAAGATATGATTAAGAAGGATTTAAATGGTGAAAATTAGACAATTATGACATATTAAAATACATCGATTGGACTTTTATTTAATTTTTAATATATTATATATTATATATTTAATCTTTAAAATTTTGAACATATTTTTAAAATTAAATTTCATATTAAAGTTAAGTTTTAAAATTCCTAATATGATAAATTAATTTATACATACTAATTATTAAATTAAAAAAAGAACTTCTTCAAATAAATGTCTTTATTTGTATGTCTTATTCGTATCTACCTAAAGAAAAATGTAACCTATTTTAAAATTACATTCACATAGCAAGTCAAGATCTTTTAAAAATAATGATATAAATACTAAATATATGCTTTTTTTATAATAATGCATGCAGAACAACAATCATAACCCTCTCTTGCCTGAACCTTGTTCACCTCTTAAAAATTTATCTTCTCCGCTTGTGACCCCTCCTCCCCCTTCTCCTTTTTGCGACCAGAATCTTAACGCCAATCTTCCATCTTCTTCGTTATCGGCCCCTCCTCTTGTTAATCAAGCCTCGCCCCTCCTCCGAACCCTTTCCCCTACTATGCTTCCCCAACCCGACCAGGCTGCCGCCCCTAAACCCACCTTGCCCCTTACGGAGAAACCACTAAGGAAAAAGGAGAATAGTAGCTTAAGGTGACTCCTCCTCCATATTTGACAAAGCATGGAGCGACCAAATTTAAAACCGCCCTTATTGGTTTCTCCCTTGGCAAGCGTCCGACCTTTCCTTTGGTTCAAAGAGCTTTATCTAGATCCTGGGTTGCGTGGGGTCTTAAGGAAATCTTAATCACCAGCGCCAACAACTTCCTCTTCAAATTTGAATTTGAGGACAGAATGAAAGAGGTTTTGGAGAAAGGACCGTGGCACATCCAAGGTAAACCTCTGTTTCTCAAGAAATGGTGTTTGAATGGTGGGGAGCCAGAGGTAGTTGGATCCGCACCTGTCTGGACACGATTCTATAATTTTCCAGTCGAATACTGGACCACCGAGGGTATTGGGAGAATAGCTAGTGCAGTTGGAATTCCATTACTCATGGATACACTCACCGCAAAGATGACCAGAATTGTGTATGCAAGAGTGTGTGTCAATTTACACTTACAAAAGAACCGACCAAATGCCTTTCTGTTGGCAACTTATTCTGAAGATGGGGAACTATCTTACAAAACCATCCACACCGAGTATGAATGGAAACCAGATTCCCAAGTACCTAAGAAGAAATAGGCACCAACTGGGAGGACCTTTGAAACAGGATTGCAGTCAGAATTGACAGAGAAGACCATTACCAATTGATCGAAGAGTTCTGCAAGTGCACAAAATCGTCCTAGTATTCACACAGCAAATATTCTAAAGTCGTCTCCCTCAAGGACCAATTCATTCACCACTCAAATTAACTCTAATTAATGGCATGTTATCGATAGAAATTTATAAAAGTGATTGGAGTTGGGTGATTAATAAATTGTAAGTTACAACAAGAAATCAAGAAAAGGATCGATTTAAGGATTTAGAAATAAGGGTAGGGGTTCACCCATTCAAAAGGTTGATTCGCACAATATGAAATTGGGCAAATGTTAGGCTATGAAAACAGTTGCAATACTTTACCTATATCTTTTCTCAAAGCATATAGGAGCATTCAGCTAGAAAAACACCATTTTTCAATGTATGAACTCACTAACCAAATCCATTAAGAACAAGCAACATCAAATTCTCACCCTAGCTTAGGTTATCTCTAACTATAAATCCAAGGTGTTCAATTTCCTAGAGCATGAATAATGGTTCACTCTTCAGTATATCCTATGATTCCTAAGATTGCATCTCTGGAGATCAAGTATAGAAACAATAATGAAGTTCAAAAAAGATGAACATAACCCAAAAATTTTCATTCAATATTCAACTATCCATATCATACAAATCATCCTTCAAATGGGCTACATCCCTCACCCTAAATAAGGGTTAGTTCCTAAACATTGCAACAAAAATCATACACATAAGGATGTTCAACATTTAGAAAGAGTAGAGAGAGAGAAAGGAGCAGAAACACAAGAGTGGCAGCTTCCAATCCTTGGGTGAATCCCCAAATTCCCTATATCCCTCTTATTTTGTGCCTCCTAGATGTAGTAACCTCGGTTTTAGTGTCCAGTCCCCTTTTTTTAGGTCTAAAACAGTGAGTATTTATAGTCCTTCCATCTCAAGAAACCTAATTTTTTGAAATAGGGGAGTGTTGGCCGCCAATGTCCGTTAAACGAACGTACATGTCTTTTTTTGGACCTTCTCAGGTCTGGAAATGGTGTTTTTCTAGGTGATGTCCATTAAACAGAATCGGGCCTGGGAAGTCCTCTTGCCAATTGATGTCCGTTAAACGGACATGTGTGTCCTTTAAACGGACATGGCCCAATCCAACAATTTCACTTCTTTGACCTTCCATTTGACATAATTTCTTCTCGGAGTCTTCTCGGAAGTTGTAGAGCTTGGAATTCTCCTTGTAATCGTCCTTAAGTGATCTTGATCTGGCATCCACAAGGAAAGTTATGCCCTTCTTCCCCAAAATCTACCATTTGTACCTATTAAGCAATACAATCAGAATGTGAGAGAATTAACTTCATAACACTTCAAATCATAATGGACTAAGTCAAATTAAATCCAAATCATCCCACTATCATCTACCAATAATTTGACTTATCACCAATCCCCAGTCCCCCTCCCTAGCACCGGTTGCAGTACAAAACTCTTCTAGTGAAGAGCCCCAAACTAACCTGTCTGTTTCTCTGGCAATTCAGCAGGCATACCATGTGAGTCAGCAGATCAGCAATGGTGATTAGGAAGTTAAAATCTCCACCTAAGATAGAGAGGAATGCCAACTGGAAGCAGTGATAGGTGTCGAATCCACCAAAAATAAATCCCAAACACCAAACGAAAATAAATTGCGCACAGTGGTAATGGGGTCGATCCA
>JANVCL010000212.1:2965998-2987236 GCA_026546855.1 Erythroxylum incrassatum | reverse complement strand
AGACAATGGTAGCTTCGAACTTTTCAGGTACGGAGACAAGAAGTTGTTGGACTAGCCTTTGAGCTTTAAAATCAGCTCCTAAAATCCTGATTTGATCCGCAAACTGTATCAACTTCTCAGCGTAATTCTTGACAGAATCATCGTCCTTCATTTTAATTCTTTCAAATTCCCGCTACAAATTCAATATCTTCATGTTCACTTTTTCGTCACCCGCATATTCATTCCTCAAGAATTCCCAGATCTCCTTCGCCGACCCAAGAGTCATTATCCGAGTGAATATGGAGGGCGCGATTGCTTGGTATAAGCAAGATTTCGCTCTAGCTTTCTTGGCAACTCTTTCCCTCAACCAACGCAACTGGGCAATTGGGACATCATCCGCTGGAACCTCCACTTCATAATCCTCATCTATCGGTTCCTACAGATCTTGACCTTGCAGGTACGCCTCCATTTTTATCGCCCAGATCTGGTAACCTTCACCATCGAAGACTGCCGGCTGAAAGCTTGGAGTGGATGACTCAACCATCTTAGAGTATGCACTCCTCGTTACCTTTGCGTATTCCGGAAGGAAGTTTATTTGCTCAAGATGCCGAACTCTTGCCTATACCCTCACAGGTCCCTTAAGAAACCTGCTTTAATACCACTTTGTTGTTGTTATCGACCAACCATGCACAGATAATCAATTAAACAGTAGAAAATGTAGAGAGAGAAACTAGCGTAAGAAATGAAATGAAAACAGAGGTGAACAAAGTATGTTAAGAACTCAGTGAAAAACTGAGATTTCATTCAATGGGTTTATTGTACAATTTCAGTAAAACGTCTGTGTACATTTATAGCTTTATTAGCTAACAGTTATCTAACTGCTTTCAACCGACTGTTCTTGAACATCTTGAGTTCTTGCATTCTTGAATCTTTCACGAAGCTGCATGGCTCGATCGTCTTCATGATGTCCGACAATTCCTGAGACATACCACCTACAATATTGTATGTCTTGTTTTATAATAGTAATTAAATTGACATTTAATTAATATACTAGAAAATTTTATAATAAAACATTCCTGATATTTCGGAATTTAATTTAGTTATGGTATTTTTGTTAATTATAAATTATTTTCACTAAATCTAATAAATTGAATATTTCTTCTTTAAAATGTTTCTGAAGAATCAATCCTAAAACCTACTAGTGTTTCACTCTAATCATAATATCAACATACTACTAGGAACTATCACTAAATTGGATTCTATGAGATATAATCAAGGTTTTTGATAGATTTGTTGAAGTATGAAAAATTATAGACAATGATTTTAAAACTAAACTTCTTTGGTGAGAGCTAGTCACCAACACTGGCACAACAACAGGTGCTCTTCCTTCTAACCCTTGAGCGAGATTCTTCTAAGTACCCAATCCGGTAAACAAACATCAATAGAGAATTATGAAACCAAGACTACATGCAGGAGAAGATGACTACGTACTTTTGGCATCATTAAGTACCCACCTAAGTTGCTTTGTGGTGAAGACAACATACATTAAAAGATTTAGTTAGATTTGGTGTGCAAAGTAAATGCTATTGTAAAGAAATTTATTAGGATGTAGATTTCTGACGTGACAACTCTTTATACGCGAGGTTCACATTGACATCCAAATTTAAGTCATATGTTACATGAAAAGGTTTTAAGTGGTTTTCTCTTGTAAATTATAGTTGAATTACAATTAAATTGATGAGTATTTATTTTAAATTATCAAACATAATTTTAAAAAAAACAAAGAGCTTATTCACAGTTTAAGCCAAATGAATCTTTACATTAGTAGCATTCTTTCTTCTTTTGCATGTCTACGAGTGATCCCTTTACTTTCCAGCCAACTCTCTTTATGTTGTCAGGCCATTTCTTCATGGAATGAAAGTGATAGGATTGCTTTGCTCCAGTTCAAGAGTGGGATATACCCTTTTGGAATAATCATAACAAAAAATAAATCTCCTTATGCTAAATGACTTTATTTATATGCCAAGAGGATAAAGTGCATCCAATTAAAGAAAAAACATGTGAATGAAAAGATAAAAGGACCAACTTCCTATCTACATGTTATTATTGACTTGATCTCAACTATGAAAATATGAAAAGTTTGTATTCATCACAATTTAAAATTGTGTTTTATAAAATAAAAATAAGAATATGTTCAAAATAATTGAATCTATTTTCACTTTTAAATAAAAGAATCATAACCAGAAGTTAAACTTCACTAACCATTCCAAATAAAATTAGGAGAATAGAGCCCTTATCAATACTTAGGGAAATTATAACGGAGGATTAAGCTACTTCATCCTTAATCAGCAAAGGCCAAAACTTCTTCAGAAGGACAAGTACTTGCTGCAGAATATAGTGTTCAATTTGCGAGGTTCAACTAGAGTTGTCTCCATACTAGTTACAACCATAGCTGTTGTTGAAATAAGATGCAACTGCCATTTTCGGGGAGCGTGGAATACTACTTGGTGTATTGCACAGAGTCGTGGAGTGCTTGTTTAGAAGGCACGTTGAGAGAGGAATGAAGAAGTAAGCTTTGATACCATTGGAAGGTACAAAATGACAAAGCTGCCTATGGAAAATGGAACTTGACTGGACAACATGTTTATGTCTAAATATAATACTTGCAAGTAGGCTAACGTTCCAAGTACAGAGGGAATGGAACCAGTTAAAAGGTTGTCCTCCATATTAAAACAGTTAGGATTGATCCAAAGAGTATCTCTGCCAAAGCCAAAGAATCTGAGATTTGGGAGATTGAGGTCAATGTCTAATGGTACAGTCCCACAAATTTGATTATCAGCAATTGAAAAGATGCTATGTGATGAAATATTAAATAGTCTCAAGAATTGTACCAGAAATACTATCGAGTCCGATTGAGAAGCGTGCTAAGCTTGATAATTTGAACAGAAGCTCCCCCACCAAAATGTTTTCTCCGACACAAAAAAATATAGACCAATGTCAGGTTGCCAAGTGAAGCTGGTAAATTTTCTGTCAAGTTGTTCCCATAAAGGCACACATAAGTCAGCTCCACAAGAGAGCCAATACCTTCAGGGATTTTTCCAACATGCTTGTCGGCGGGTAAGTGTATTACGTACCGGGAGCTTGGTGCAACAAGTCAAGTTGCTGGGAATATCTCCCTCTAAAATTATGTTCTGGTTCAGATCAAAGTATCTCAACCGAAATAAGTTGCCAACTTCCTGTGGAATCTCTTCCGTAAGTGTATTTGTTTTCCAACACCAGATTCCTGAGAAAACTTAGGTTTCCAATGTACGGCGATATAGCTCCGACAAATCTCTGTCCAGTTATATATGTTCAAGGGCGTGACTCGTTGATGTCGACGACTGCTTATAATACCATAACAGATGCAGAGGGAACTCCGAAAGGGTAGTTGTATATCCCACTCTTGAATTTGGGCAAAGCAGTCCTGCCAATTTCTTTTTCTAAAGAATTTGCCTGGCAGCACAGGAAGTTGGAAGATTGTAAAAGAATCACTCGCACACGTGGAAATGAAGAGAATGGTGGTAATGTAAACTATAAAGATTCATTTGGCTTAATTAGTGTTTTAAGCCAAAGGAACATCTATATATAAAACTAGTTAATTAGTGCATTATGAAACCATAATACACTAACTGATGAATTTTTATAAATTAATTGAATAACCAATTAGTGAATTATTCAATACAGTGATTGATATGTTTATATATTAATTTTTGCCCACCAATTAAGTGGTCAGAAGTCATAGAATGAGTAAGGATTTTTTATATATGTAAATGGAGAGAAAACACTAGATATATTATATAACGAGTGTAGGGCGATAAACCCCCGACATATCCTCTAAAAGGATTGAGAAGTACTTTATGGGTGTAATATCAAAAGTAATAATCCTGATGTCAAAATGTTTGGCATAGTTAGTGAGCCAGTCCGCACACCTATTATCTTCCCTATAGATGTGTCGAGATAAGCCTGCCCAATTACGAGTAAACAATTTATTGATACCCAAGACGAGGGAATTAAGAGACATTTCTCTTTGAGACTCAGACCTGGATGATAGTAGATTAATCACCACATGCAAATCTACCTCTAATTCGATTCGATGATGACTTAGGTTCTAGGCAAGGTTGAGTCATGAAAAAACTCCCCAAAGTTTACTAGAGAGAGAAGAACACCATTCAATATTCTGCACAAAGCCTTCAAGTCAAGCACCCGAACTATCACAAATCATTACACCTGTTGTGGCCGACGAGAGTGAACTTTTGCTTACTCCTGAGTAGGGATTATTATGACTTCAACTACCACGTTCATTTTGAAGTTGTCTATAGTACTCTAGCGCACATAACAAAGTCGTAGTGGATAACAAGAAAATTGACTTAGTGAGACTGAATCAGCCAACCCATGTGGTGGCCTGGGACCTTACAGTGGTAAGAATGATTTGGAGTTGAAGTTAAAAGCAGGTAGTGTCATATGATGGAGGATTAAATAATTGATGTAAAGTTTGTGTTTTTCTTCACCAAAATTCAAAATAATTGATGAAAATTTTCTGTTTTTTTATCAAGATTTAAAATTATATTTTTACATAAAAATAAGAATATTGATTAAATAATCATTCTCTTAAAATTTTATTTTCATTGAGATAAAGAGATATAATTAAAAGTTGAGGGTAAGCTTTGGAGTAATTAGTAAAGTTATTTATTTGTGATCGGAAGGTCACAGGTTTAACAAAAACTATCTCTTTATAAAAAATATATATACAAAAAGAAGGTTACGTATATTAATGACTCTTCTAAAACAGGGTGTTTTGTGTAATAAGATACGTGGAGATTGAGTTTAGATATTAGATTCATTCTAAGTTCTCTGCATTTGTATTGTGAGCTTCACATTGCTTCCTAGCCGAAGGGATTATTAAGACCATTGAAAAGGAGATTAGGAAATCTATTTGGTGTGGTGGAAAGGAAGGTCACTATAAGACTAATGTCAAGTGGAAAGAGGAAGGATCGGGACTAACCCCTTTAAACTTGTCTAATGAATCTTATTTCTCTAATGGAAGACTAGGAGACAAAGTGGGATGAAATTTTCTGAGTGGATTTAAGTTTGGTTAAATTGAGTTAAGTCAGATAAAGTCCATTTGCTTGGCACCAGATTTTCTGTACATAACACTCTGTTTCAACCTTATTTTGTGCTAAAAATAATGTCATTTTATGTCAAAAATAACGTCTGCATGTAACACCCAGTTTTAATCTTATTCTACGCTAAAAATAACGTCATTTTATGTCTATTTATTTATATATATAAAAAACAACGTTATTTTTGACACAAAATAAGGATGGAATAGGATATTGGATACAGAAGATCTGAACAGAATTTGCTTAGGGTTGGGTTGAGTATGGGTTTATTGGTTTGAGTAAGGTTAGCTTTGTAAAACTTAGTTATTAGTGATTTTCTATTAGAAAGGCAGAGAAGACAAGAAAAGATTAGGTTGGACCTTTTTAAAGTTAAATTGGGTCAAACTTTTTTCAAATTGATCACTCAGGTCGAATCCGTTTAAACTTGTTGATTAAGATCAGCAATTCAAGAGGATTAGAAATGAAGAATTTTGGAGCAGTGGTTTTTTTTCACCAAAATTTATTTTTTTGGTTCTATATTATTTGTACATAAAATTTTTAAGAAGAGAGTTTATTTTACGTGATTTTCACCAAAGGGGTTATGTAAAGGTGATAGGATTGATAGGAGAATGGTGTGCTTAGATCGAGTTTAGAAAGAGATGAAGGCTAATGGTAGATTGTGCAAGAATGTAGGGTGGGATGTATGAATGAATTGTTTCAGTAGCGATGAAAAGGAAGAGAATTTAACTGATGGGATCGATTTAAGCAGAAGGAAAGGTTGGTTATTTTTTGATTTGTTAAAGAGGATTTGATATGGAAACTATATAATTATTCAATAGCTAATGATGGTCTTGAAATGGAATTTATGACCTGTAAATCCTAATTTAGTATGGCACAATGGGTATAATCTAGTTCGAGTAATCCCTTGTAATCCCGATCAACCTATTGGTTTCAATATAAATGCTTGCAACTTGGGTAACAATCCAAGTTCAGAGTGAATGGAATGCAACCTTGCAACCCCAAATTCCATTTCTGCAGATTCAAGTATGTCAAGCCTTCATAAATACCAATCCTCCGGATCCTGATACAGTTGGAAAGAATATGGACTTCCCTGAAGTCTAATAAACAGTTCAATAAGAGTTTAAATACGTTTTCTAGATTCTGTAATCTTGGCTACTCCCACCAAGTTACTGTCTTTATTGGTGTAACTATTCCTAGGATAAATTCCAAGTTGTCAGAAATTCCAATCTGCCAGAACCAATCTACCCTTGCAGAAAATACTAGACACTGTTGCATGTTACTGCAAAAGCTTACAAAATGGAACATTAAAAACATATATTAAAATTAAGAACAAAGATAATGCTATTTATGATTAAAAAAAACTATTAATCCTTAATGATGTATCACATTGTATAGTATGCAATCAGGCGGACTTGTCTTGTGGATACATGCAAGACTCGGTGATACACATGGAATCGCTTGCATTTGCTTTTCTTTTTTGCCTGTTATCAAATCTCAATAAGGTTGCAAACTCAATACTATTGGAAAATGTACATCAATATACTCGTGTATCATGTTTGTTCCCTTGAAGCTCATCTCAATAGGTTCTTATTGTTGGAATTGAACCTTGAATTGTTTGCCCTCTCTTTCAACCTCGTATAAATTGCAATCAACTATACAAACTCTATTGCTGCCAACCATACTGTTGATTACGGTTTCCACCCATCATGTTAGAGCCCCGACCAGCGGCAGAACCACTGTAAGGACCAGTTTGAGGATAATTTGGAGCACCAACTCCATATCCGCTGCCTCCACCACGAGGAGGTCCACTTGAACCATAAGGTGGGGCACGTCCCTGTGGAGGATATGGTCCAGTCCCATACCCTCCTCCGGCACCTTGACCCCCACGATTTGGATGATTGTATCCTCCACTTGTTCCACTCGGATACCTGCCTGGCCCACCAGGAGGTCCACGGGGCTTCCCATAGTGATGGTTAGGACCTGGAGCAACCGGAGGCTGAGAACCATGCATTGGCTGATTGAGCCCTGATCTCATATTAGGACGAGCCTGCCCAGATTGCTGAATGGGTGGCAAGCGGCTATGCGGCTGTGGATGCTGCAGTTTTTGACGTTTTGCATTTTCTTCATGCTGCCTTTGTTGCTGGCGCTTTTTCTTTGTTTGGAACTCGTGTGATGATTCATATTTGGGTAAACTAAAACAATATAAGAAACAAAGGTCAAAAACACATCGTAGCGCTAGTAGGCCACAGTTCACAAATATCATGATTTACTACAGAACAAGATCAAGGAAGAGAGAAACCTCTTGGGGTCACAGGGTAATGGATCAGTCCAGAAATATTCAGCATCCAATGCATCCTTGGCTGATATTCTCTATTTCAAGATAATAACATGAATGAGATATACAGTATACCAAAGACAACAGATGAGTTCCAAGAGCCTGAAGATCATAAATATTATGTGAAAAAAAAAACAATAGAAACTCTAGTAGCATTCCGGGCACTGCATTTATGGATTCAGGTTTTACTATTTCATTATTGCTCTACAGTTGAGGAAATGCAGTTTATATGATCAATCAAACAAAAACAGGATTCAGATAGCAAAACATTAGGTCTAATCATAGATTGATGCTCCCAAGCACACGAACAAACTAAAGCAAATGGTGAGCAGGATCTTATGCCATGGTACCTGTGCGGGATCAAGGGTCAGCATTCTCTCCAATAATTCCAAAGCATGACGGTCAAAGCTATTTAAGGAGAAAGGACAAAAAAAAATATCCAAGATAAGAATAGCCATTGGATATACATTTAATCATTTTTTTCTGGCACCCAAATTCAATCAAGTTTCTAGTACAAGTTGAGTTACTCACTGTCTAAAAACCTCCCTGAGCCGTCTCTTCATTGGCCTCGATGGCTTGAAATTGTTATACCACGGAATCTTTGAAACCCCAGGCCAGTTAACCTCATCCGGGGCTCCGCAAAGCTCAAAAATTTTATTCAATTGTTCAGGCTACAGAATTCATAGATGGAATTGCTTATTACAATAAATAAAAAAGTACGGCCCACACATGCACATAGAGCTAATGCAATAAATGCAAACAATGAAATAGAAGTAACTTTATTTTTCATAGATCTGTACAATAACATCCATAGTCAACTCTTTAAGTTTCCCATTAATCTGTGTTTTTACAACTTGTGATTCAAGAAGTCACACTAATGAAGAATAGTTCATTCTTGATTACTGAAATAATTATATCTATGAGAAAGGAGTAACTTGATTAGTGAAATATTATAATCTATGAGAAAGGAGTAACTTGCCTCATCTTTTCCAGGGAAAATTGGTTTCCCATGCAAAAGCTCAGCAAAAATACAACCAACTGACCACATATCAACAGCAGGACCATATTTGGTTGCCCCAAGAAGCAACTCTGGAGGTCTGCTCAAAATAGAACAGTCTTGATCTTTTTTATGTTCAACAAATGTAGAAATTGAAATATAACTCACTAGGGAAAAATGAATTAGTCAAGCAATCCAAGCTCAAATACTGCAGAAGACGTAAGGGTTCACCTGTACCATAATGTAATGACGCGATTAGTAAGGTTTCCAGTGTGATCAGCTGAAAAGGATCGTGCAAGCCCAAAATCTGCAAGCTTCAGATTACCCTCATTGTCTATAAGAAGATTAGACCCTGCAGAGAAAATTCAAATCACTACCTAGGCCTCATGATGTGGAAACCATCCAATACCAAATGCATTTTCTTCTTTTTAACAACCTTTAATATCACGATGGAGTACTTGATTTACGTGACAATAATGAAGCCCTGTCAAAAGCTGCCTCATGTAACACTAAAATAAAAGAAGCAGGACAGGGTATGAAGTTAGAGAACTGGTTGGTCATCAAAATTAGTCATTGTGAACTGAGTGATCAGATACAAAGAATTAGTTCCATTCTTTCTTCATTACCTTGATTTGAGGAACTGAAAATCTCATCCCAGGACGATCAGCAAGACCTGTCAAATCATGGTCCATGTACTCAAATACCATGTAAATACCACCCTTGTACTTGTTTCCATCTACAACCCATAACAATACAGTTAATCAGTGACCAACCTTCCACATAAGAAAACCAACAACGAAACCAACTCCTGTAGAATGCACTGAACATGTTCACAAAAACAAACTACATCTTAAATAAGACAATGGCTGTCAATTAAAAAAAAATTAGCACATGTAAAAAGCACTTGCCTGGCTTCCCCTGGTCATCCTTCTCAGGACCTGAAAAATATTCCGAAAACTTTAAGAACCTAAACAGCATTGACAGAGATTAATGGATAAAGAAATTCATATCCAAATATATTTGTATGTATGTAAGCCTATGTGCGTATATATTGCTTCCACAACTCTACCTGGGGATGTCACAATCTCTTTCAATTTAATTACATTCTCGTGATGCAGCTTCTTTAGAATTTTGATTTCACGTATTGCTGTTATAGGAAACTGCAGCAAATGTGAGGCATCTTATCAACAAACCATTGGTTCACTTCAATCATACAGGTTAAAGAAAGTATAATTCCAATTTACTTTCTCACAGTTTGCAATCAACATTGTGATAATTAAGCAATATAATATGTGAAAAATAGCAAAAGCTACATTATAATTATTTTTAAAAAAAATGAAAAAAGGCTGACTGATGCATCGAAAAAGTCTAATGAGAAAGAGCGTAGAAGGTGGTACCCCTTCTCTTTCATTGTCCATTCTTATTTTCTTCAAGGCAACTATTTCTCCAGTTTTTATCTCTTTGGCCATGTAGACTTGACTGCAAGAGGAGAACACAACCAAAAAGCATAACCAAGCCCACTCTGTCGTAGCTAACATTCATAAAGAAACAAATTCTAGAACAGAAAAGCAAGTTGCAATTCAAAAAGTTGTCAGCTCCAAAACTAATTCCTCAGTAGAATCACAACAGTTATATGCTCTACATTTAGATTGAAGGCGAGCAATGGCTTTGTGGATTATTCAACTTCACTATGCCATTGTGATTCATTTTAATATATGCTCAAGCCCCATAAACAATCATAAAACAAACCAAACATAAAGAAAGTAAATCAATGTCTCTTATTGAACAAATATGCAGCAATTGCTAAAGGTTGATAGCATTAGAAAACCTACAGAGAAGGAAATAACAAGGATAACCAATCAAGAGCAATAAATCACCAAACAGAGACACACTGAGAAACCTTTTGCATCATTTTCGTGACACACACTTTGCCAAATTGAATAGATAACCAATAGTCACATGCTTAAGGAAAAGTAATCACGAGAAAGAAAGAAATAGCCAAGACAAGAAACAAAGAGAAAAACGAGTAAATGAACCTACCCGTAAGTACCCTCACCAATCTGTTCCAATTTCTCGAAGCAATCCACGCTTCTCGACCCCCAAGAAGGCGATTCGTTCAAATTAAGCTGCCCAGGAGCCGCTATGGCCATGGTTTTATAGACCGTAACCCCTTCTTCCTTTGAATTTCTGCGACTTTGCCACCAATCACGTTACTTTTTTCTATATCTTCGTCAACCAACTAGCAACAATTACACAGAATCACAAGTTTCCTAAAAAAAATTAAACATAATTTTCAAACATAGTTTCACACAATTGAAAACGAAAAATTAAACCCAAATTGATACAGAAATATCGATAATTGAATCTGGCTTTGCTTACAGTGTGAGAATGGGCCTCCAGCTCTTGAATCCCAAGGTAGAAACAAAGAAGAAAGACTCACAGATTCAAATGAATTTGCAGAGTGGGATTGAGAGAGAATTAGGGTTTGTGGTTTTGACCAGGAAATCCCAAAATCTATTGTCAGAACCAATATAGCATCGCCGTTTTATGTCCAATGCTCCGTCGTTTAAAGCAAGATTCTTTTTCCTCTTTTCCACTTCAAATTGCTAATAAGGCCCCGTAACAAAAGAAACAATTGCTCACAAGGACATAATTCTTAAGTATTTCCTCTTCTACCCCAACCCCATAACCGACCTGTTTCCATCTCAGCCCACAGGAAGATCAGACTAGTGCTCTTGAAGAACTTTCTCTCGCTCTCTTTAACGCAAGAAAGATCGAATCTTGAAGAATAAATCAATGGCTGCAATGGAGGGAGTGATGCCAGACCAGAACCAGCTCCAAAACCAACAACAACAACAACCACCGCAGGTGGTGGTTGAGAGGCTGAACCCCGCGCTGCAACAGCAGCTGAATCTGGAAGCGGTCAAGACTAGAGCCATCAGTCTTTTCAAAGCCATCTCTCGGATTCTTGAAGACTTGGAAGCTTATACTCGAACCAATACTAAATGGTTATTGTGATAGTAAAGTTTTAATCTTTTAAGTTATCGATGACAAGGATCCATGGGTAGTAGTATATCCTTTTGATTTGCAATTTGTGACTTCGTTTAGTAGAGTTTTGAAAGTTTTTGTTTTTGTGCGCCAGGCAAGATATATTAGGTCAATACTCCATGGTGAACCTTGAGCTTTTCAACATAGTGGATGAGATTAAGAAGGTTTCAAAGGCATTTGTGGTGCATCCAAAGACTGTCAACGCAGAAAATGCTACAAGTATGTATTGCTTTCTATTCTTACGACTTGTTTCTGAAGGCATATTCTGTGCAATATCATTAGTGTTTTAGAGACCATAGTTTCATTAGTGTTTTATATCTGCTTAACGTAATGCTCCAAACCTTCCTGAAGGAAACCTTTCAAAGAAGTGAGTCCTGAACAATGAACACAACTGACTACTAATAAAGACGGATAAGTTTTCCCGGCAGTTGCAAATTTTTTAAATGAAACTAAATTACTGTATTCTTATCTTGCTGCAGTATTGCCAGTTATGCTGTCATCGAAATTATTGCCAGAAATGGAACTGGATGACAATTCGAAAAGGGAGCAGTTGCTTCAGGGGATGCAAAGCCTGCCAATAGCCACACAAGTTGAGAAGTTAAAGGTCAGATAGACTTAAGTGTACATGCAGCATATTATATAGATTTCTGGTGTTCAGGGGGTTTGTTTCTTATTTACAGGCCAGAATTGATATGATTGCAGCTGCCTGTGAAAGTGCTGAAAAAGTGTTAGCTGATACTCGTAAAGCCTATCAATTTGGTACACGTCAAGGACCTCCGATTCTTCCAACTGTGGACAAGGTTCAGGCTGCAAAAATTCAAGAACAAGAGAATTTGCTTAGAACTGCTGTGAACTTTGGTGAAGGTTGTGATCTATGACGTCAGTTGTCTGTAAACTTTTGCTTATATTTGTGGTAGATAGGCTTGAACAATTGTTTGGCTTGTGTCACATTCTTGCTCTTTTATCTTGTTATTATAACATCTCAATCTATCTCAAATCCAGAAAGCCAATCTGCTAAGTCTATTCTTGCTCTCTGAATTTCTTTTTTCTTCTCTCTCATGATTAATTTAGTCTTCTAAGGGTGATAATTGTGGTTTTTAACCTTGTCAGTTGGATTCATTGAATCATTCCTATATTTTGGTAGTTTCTTGCTTCTTTCATCAAAGATGAAATTGGAATTTCCTAATTTTTAACTTACTTGAGAAGCCCTTAACTGACAATTATTGGAGCTTTGTTCAGATTTAATTCTTAACGCAGTACTAAGTTTATAGTTTTATTATGACTTTTATTCAGATTTTTGTACCACAAATTCTTGCGAAGTGTGAACTACTAGTAGTTTCCTCAAGTAGGCATTCACTAACGACTTAACATCAATTCATATACATGCAGGCCTAAGAATACCTGCAGATCAAAAGCAGATCACATCTGGACTTCCAGTGCATCTGGCAGATGTATTGACTGTTGGTGATGGATCACATGTTTTTTCTGATTCTTCTGGTAGATTCAACCCTTCTTCCGCAGGAAATGATTTTTTTCATGTTTTCTTAATGGAAGATATGCAATTATATCAAAAGAGTTCTCTGAGCATTCTCTTTCTCTCTTACAGGGATGTACATGAAAAGCACTCCACCTCTTTCATCAAACAGCATGGTTAATCATGGGTCTTTGTTACAGGTTAAATTGGCATTACTATAATCTTATATGTCTAGTTAATTGTTAAATTTTGGGTTAGTATGCACATATGCTTTGTAATTATATAAGTTAGTAAACACCTGACTTTCTCTTCAAGTGAAGCAATCCAAATTTTCTTAATTAAATTCTACTATTTATTCTCCCTTTTACTTTTTGTGTTCCAATTTGTTATAATCCTAAACAACCCATAGCTTGTTTATGTGGTATTCTGAATGATTAAGCAGTGAAATAGTTCATGAACTATTACCCATTGGTTTGTAAGGCCTAAAGTTATGGGGACATAAACAAACAGTTAAAAACATATGACATTAATCTTTGTTCTTTTGAAGTTATATTTAATTCAAATGTTGATTGTTGAGTGTTGGACTGAGTTTATCATGATTTTGATATCCAATTTAATCCAAAAATTTTGTTAAACAGGCTTCTGGAACACCACCTTTGGGAAGATCTGCTGCATCTCCTGCTGCTGCTACAAGTGTTACATCATTTGACAACACAACAGCATCCCCTCTGCCATATGCCAATTCACCTAGGTCTGGTGCAACCGTGATGAACACCCCTTCCCCTCAACAACAGACACAACATCAACAACAGCAGCAACAAAGGCAAAAGATGATGCAATTACCTTCACATCAACAGCAACTCCTTGCTCAGCAACAATTCAGGCAGTCTTCAATGCAAGGTTTGGGACAGGTATGGTTTCTACTGCTTCATTTCTGAAAATCATGAAACTGATTGAAGGTAATATAGGTGGAAATAACTAGCTCAACCAAACCATTTCTCTTAAGCCGCCTAAAAATAATTGGCGTTCAGTTAGTGGTTAAAGAGGAACTCAGATTCAACCTTTCTCTTTCTAATAGTTAAATAAGAAGAATTGATTTTGGAAGGCATCAATTTGATATCTCAGGTGCTCTTTGAGTTCATGGTGAAGTTTCTTAGATAAAAAATACCAGGAGTTTCATGCTAAACTATACATAACTTTCAGCATCTCATTGAGATTTACAACTTTTCTGTTAATCTCTTGATCTATTTGCATGGAGGTTGCTGTTCAGTTTAACTTGACAACTTTTCTGCCAATCTCTTGATCTATTTGCATGGAGATTGCTCTTCAGTTTAACTTGACCAGAACTCTCAGCTGTTTAGTTTAACTTGACTAAGTTACCACCTACCTGTGACTGGCAATTACTTGAATGATTTCTTTCTTGCAATTTGTTAACAGTGGCGCTCAATTTTGTATGCCCTTTTTAATTTGAGTTCTAAATTATTGGTCATCAACTAACATATTACAACTTTGTGCAGAACCAGCTGCCGCAACTACATGATTTGCAGCAACAAGGTCAACAGAAATTTCAACCGGTAACCATGTCTTAGCTTTTCGTGATTATTGCTAAAATTCTGTTACTATTTTTCGTCATAAAGATTGCTTTTTTAGAAACTATTTTTTCACTAGTTACATGGACAACATCAGATGCAATTCTCTCAACCACTGGCGCATCAGCAGTTTCAGGGTAGGCAGTTGCCTTCTGGACATGTTCATCATGGCATGGGTCAAAGCCAACTTAACCAAGGAAGCCAACTAAATCGCCATTTGAGTCAGTTCTCTGGTTCTGCCAATAGCGCACTGTTTACTGCTGCTCAGGGGTCACCAAATACTCAAATGGTATGATATTTTGTTATGGTCAATCGATCCAAACGTCTGTTCTTACAGCTCTTTATTCTTTTGCATCATTGTCTTAGGTTCATTCCTTTCTTGTTGTTTTTCTGCAATGCATATTGTTTTCTTTTAGATGCATGTTGTATTTATAATCTTGTTTTGTTTTCCAAATTTAGATTCCAAACATGTCAGGTACAATGTCATCACAGCCACTTGGGGCTCGAATGCAGGTAATTGACCATTATGTTTCTACACAGAACAAAATTAGATAATGTCCATATCTGCTTTGTGTTTAGATGTATGATGGTAATCTTCAATATAAGAAAAGGAAAGCAAACTGTTAGTTAAAAATATCACTTGTGTCAGCGACTTTAAGGACAGTAACCCTGGAATAACTGATCATGCAGTTTGATCCACACTGGAAATATAAGAATTAAGTAGAGAGCTATTAACTTTCTGACGATTGATTTTATCATTTTTCATCCGTTGTGCAGTTTGGATTAGCTGGTACAAATTCTCAAAGGAACCATGCACCCCAAATTCTGAATGATCAAAGTATGAACTGTCCCTGAAACTTTTTCCTTACACCTCTGCCGACTGATGCATGAAAGTAGCTCATTTTTGTTTCTCATTTTCTTTTAATTTCGTCTCTTGTTCTTGTTTTTTTACATTCTTCCATGCTTTCTACTGTTACCCATCTTTTAACCTCTCAAAATGCTAAATACAAACATGCCCTTCTTATGAGCCCTTGCCTAGTAAAAATCAGCTGGTTGTCTTACATTTGTTCAAAATTAGCATTTCAAGCTTAAAACATTTGACCCTTTTGCTTGCAGTGTTCAGTATGGGAGTTACCAATCCTGTTAGTATGATGCCTATACAGCAACAGCCGCAACAGCAGCTTAGTTCTGGCTTCAGTAATATGCCAACGAGTGCTCAGAATTTGCAACCCAATATGGTTGCACTTCAGAGTGCAACTCAAAGTCACCCAAATTTCACACAACAGAGACCCCAAAATCAACAGTAACTCTGAAGAGTTAATGTGGTGTTTTTTCTTTGTCATAATTTTGTTTGTACCCATATTTGTGGAGCTAATGAAGTATGAAGGTTGGCAATGTTAGACTTGCATTCTGTTGGCAACTGTGGCTTTATCACCGGGAACTTTAGCAATACAGTAATAAATTTGTGCATGTAGTTAGTTGTATTGAGCGTTGTGCCAATCACTGCTCGGAGATAGTTTTGCTTAATATATTCTAACTTGAAAGATTGTACACTCTCTTTACAGGATATAGAGAGCTATGTCTAGCTTACATCGGTAAAAATTGGAAGGATATGAACTCGTGACTTGCCCTTTAAACGGTTGATCGTGCAACTCCATTGCTAATGCACGATCAAATCCTTGGGATGTCTGGGAATCACACTTGTTCTCATTGGTAGTATGTGTAATTCCTGAATATATTAAGGATTCTGAAGGCTCCTGTTTCAATTTAAGTTGCATTTCACGAATGCCTGAACATCTGAAAACATATAAAGGGAAAAAAAAACACTTTGTTCTGATTGCAAATGATAGAAAAGGGAAAGAAAAAAAAAAGCTTCAGTTTTCTTTTCTGTTGAACATCTTTACAATGGTTGAATAGGATCAGTGAATTCGTTAGAGAATAAATCATGTATGGACCTCTCAATGATGAACAAGCAATCAATAGCTCTTGCGGGTATGGATTTTTCGGTACTCGGATTCAGAAAAGCTTAGTACAGCAATTGCAGCATCTCTGTATGAACCACTCTAGCCTGCATGCAGTAGAAACAATGTATAAATTGTATAATACAATTTTTGCTAGGCACATCACAGGAGTCAAGTTCAAAACTATACTGTTCCTTTTCATTTCAGTAAGCACCTCTAAACCTTCACGTGTTTTTGTCTAATAACCATAAATTTTAACCATGACCATGTTAATGAGAGACAGATCACTAATACCTTTTATTACCATTGCCTTTGACTGGTTGGTATACGTATTTTGACAGTAAATGCGAGCAAAACCTACCAGTCAAAAAGGAGTAACCTAAATGGTTTTGTCCAGGATCGTTAATGTTCTTTGTTATTCCAGGCCTGATGCAACTCGTCAGGGCGTTTGATAGTTCAATGTTCCAAGGATTTACACGAGACTCATCACCAACAGAAGCAAAATAGATTTAACATAAGGACAATTTCCATTTTCAGGGATGTATATACATAAGATTATTAGTTCCATATTCTTTTAGTTTGAACTGAGGAACTACGAGCAACATTCAAATGACTGCAAAAAGAGATACTGCATTACTCACAAGTCTTGAAGGCACGAACTCTTGGAATCCTCCAATGCAATGGGTGGAGGCTGATCCAACGAGAAAGCTGATCTGACCCTGTATTCATCTGGAGTAGTAGCCAACTTTTCAGGCAAAAGAGGGAGGTTCTCGGCTGATGTCTGGCTCGACTGAGGTGGTGAAAACGGTGGTGAAGGAGAGGGAGATGGGGAGAAGGAGTACTTCTGGTTGCCAGGTCCAACACTGACGGGAAGGGGAGATGGTGGTGTTGGTGGGGAAGAAGATGGAGAAACATGACTAGCATATTTCATTTTTGGCATGGAAACAAACAAGCACTCCATGTCAAAAGACTTGAGAGTTTGTGCAATGGAGTGTGACTTTCCCGGGGGCTTTTGTGGTTTGAATTGTAGGTAGCTATAAACCTAACGGTCATGGCCACCTGAGGAGCAACCAGTATTCACTTGTCTAGACCAGACTATAGTTTAACTACACAACATTATTACATAAGCGTATGTTATAAAGTGACTAAACAATGTGCTCTGGCGTCCTCCCTCATCCTTGGAAGACCGAAGAAGTGAATAGGCGCTTGAATCTTGCAGAATATATGTAAGCGAAAAAAGTAGGAAGTACTCGCATGTTGAGAGTGGGATTTCAACCCACGCCCTTTCGGACCAGAACCTTAATCTGGCGCCTTAGACCAACTCGGCCATCTCAACAGGTTTGGCTTGTGACTTTGTTAAAATTCTTCTTATAGTGTTTTGGTTGGTATCACCTTGTATCTTAGCAAACCTTAATAAATTAAATTAGGTTTATTATGTCGATTTCGAGTTACTTTAAATAAAACTTAAGTTTAAAGAGTTGATTCAACAAACTTCTTTCTTAAATTTAATATTTTAAAAATAGAATTCAAAATTAAATCAGATATGAGATTTAATATTTAAAAATTTTAGCCGGTATTAGACAAATTAAAAATGGCTAAAGATTAAATAAAATTTAATAATTTAAAAATAATTAAGGCAAATTATTCATATCCATAAAAAATTTAAAATCTAATTAAAGAGAAACTACTACATAAAAATTAATTATTTTATTTTAATTTATAAAAACTAATTAATTTATAAAAATTATTTAACTAATTACTAAAGTGATCGATTTTAATTACAAAAATTATCAAACTAAATCAAATAAGATAGTTGAAAATTAAACCAAAAAATTAGTATTGAAAATTTTGACTAATAAATTAATCGAACCAATTCAATTTTCAAAGCATTGCTTGAATTGATATTATTTTAATTTAATTTTTTAAAACAATATCAATTTAAGACAATCTAAATCTGATTGATTCTGCTACCTTTCCTAAAGCTAAGTTTCAAACATTCTATCCATAAGTTCCAATATCTAATTTGCCTTAATATCAAAGTCTTTTCATGCTTGTCCAAAAGTTGATATCAAAGCCTCCATGTGCATGTCCAAAATTTGATATCGAAGTCTTTAATGATATATAAAGATTTTATTTAAGTTTAATATTTTCAGTTGCACATGATTCTTTAGCTGAATATAGACTCATTTAGACTTGCCCATTTTTTTCTCAACTCTCCTCAAAACCATTCATGAGTATCAAAAGTAAGTTGGTGAATTCCAACAAATAGATTTGCTGCAGAACATCAAGCCTGTGAATCTATGGCAGGTTGAATTAGTATTAAAACATTCTAATCAATCAAAATATCAATCTTTTCACCTCCTACAAAGGAACTGAGTCTTCCAGAACCTCCAGACTTTTCCTTGATTAGAGACTGGTAAAAATGCACTTGGATTGAACTGTCCCCCCTATGTGGTGTTTCAGACAATACTCCTGCAGGCATTATTTGACCTATCTTCGCCAGATCTAAGTTTGTACCTTTCTTTTTCTTCCTTTCAGATGTTATGGAGAAAGCTCACATGATCCAATTCTGGGGACATTACAGCTTTTCTTTTAGCAGCCAAGTTGAGCAGAACTGTTTCTGAATTTCAGTTCATCCCCCCCAATATTCAAGAGATAAGCTCAACCCAACTAGTCAATAATAAACTCTAATGTAAAATCAATCCGCATTTCAAGCACAATCATACATTACTAGATGTTCTCTTTTATTAATCACAAATCTTTTCATAACAAAATCAAGCATTCTTTTCTACATTTTCCAGTAACTTGGAGTTACAATGATTCAGTTCTTCCCCGATATTCAAACGATAAGCTCAACCCAACTAGTCGATAATACATTCTAACATAAAATTAACCCGCATTTCGATCACAATCATACATAAGTAGATGTTCTCTTTTATTAACCACAAATATTTTCATAACAACGAGTATTCTTCTCTACATTCTCTAGTAACTTGGAGCTACAATGATTCAGTTCTTGTCCCAATATTAAAACGATAAGCTCAATCTAACCAGTCGATAATAAACTCTAATGTAAAATTAACCCCCATTTCGAGCACAATCATACATAAGTAGACGTTCTCTATTATTAACCACAAATCTTTTCATCACAAAATTGAGCATTCTTCTCTACATTCTGCAGTAACTTGGAGCTACAATGATTCAGTTCTTGCCCCGATATTCAATCGATAAGCTCAATCCAAATAGTCGATAAAAAACTCTAATGTAAAATTAACCCCCATTTTGAGCACAATCATAAATCAGTAGATGTTCTCTTTTATACACAGAACATAGTTAAATCAAGCATCAAGCACAATCTTTTCATAATAAAATCAAGCATTCTTCTCTACATTTTCCAGTAATTTGAAGTCAAAATGATTGTGTTCACCATGATTTTTGGACATTATTTGAAGAAGATGTATAGCCACAGAACTTACTACCACACTACTTCCCAAGTTTCCTAGGATCAGTGAAGAACTCTTTAGCCAATTCTGCAATTTGATTCTACTTATCAAGTTTACATCAAATTGGTAATCTTCACTTTCTCATTGCTAATTCCCATAATCAAACACTTACAGAACACAGTTTGATCCATACCAACAAAAATTCACAAACCCAAATCCTAAATTAGGCTCACAACAAAGCATGTATAAAGTGAAAAAAAGAATATGGAAAGAACACAACTTTAGCGTAACCCTAATTGTTTCACCTATTCATCTTTAGCAGAAACTCCGTCAAATTTAGTGTAACCCTAATTGTTTCACCTACTTATCTTTAGCAGAAACTCCGTCAACTTTAGCGCAACCCTAATTGTTTCACCTACTTATCTTTAGCAGAAACTCCGTACTTCTCCTGCATCTTAGCAATCTCGTCTTCCTTCTTCTTCTGGTCAAACTTCTTGCTCATCTTCGCCTGCTGGTAGTACAACACAATCAGATACCTATTTGCAACGTTGAAGCCAGAGAGATGATCTACCGCCGTTTTAGCGTCGTATATGTCCTCGTACACCACGAAGGCCGTACCTCTGGTGTCCTTGTTGCTTCCGATTCGAATTTGGCGTATCGCCCCGTACTTCCCGAAAATATCGTACATCTCCTCGCTCGTTATGTTGAACGGCAGGTTACGCACGTACAGTACGCGGTTTACTTCCGGCGGAAGCCGAGTGTTTGCTTTTCGTAGACTGATAGCTGCCATCGGAGGTAATGTTTGGTTGGCGGAAAGTGAGGGAAAGTCTAGGGACTTGCGAGATTGTGAAGCTTAGTAGTTGAGAAGGGTAAAATCGTCTTTTACCATTCAACACATAAATAGAAAATTCGAGAGTTTTTCTCACCGACGAATGACGTGTAATCATATGATTGGGCCTTCATGTAAATAATTTAGAGAGGCGTGTTAGTTTATGTTGGTGATATGTATGAGGGATCAAATAGATTTTTGGACTGTTCAGAGCTCGTAAGTCTTGGCATCTTTTGCATCTCTCTAGAATCCATTAAAATTACTTCTTTATCTGTTTCTTCTTTGTCATAATCAAACATTATAATTGACGTTAATGTAAAGAGACCCTTGAATCTGATTCAAACGTGTTGTGAAGATTCATTCGTAGATAGGTGGGGAATGCGAATTATGATTGAATATAATGAAGATCCTCAAGTTTTGGTAA
>JANVCL010000212.1:2923071-2939037 GCA_026546855.1 Erythroxylum incrassatum | reverse complement strand
AAAATTTACTTATAAAGAACTGTAAAAATTTACTTATATATTAGTATTTATTTTAATGTATATCTTAATTATTAAAAGACCGTAAAAATTTACTTATAAAGAACTGTAAAATTTTACTTATATATTAGTATTTATTTTAATGTATATCTTAATTCTTAAAAATAATTTAATTGAAAATATAATTATTAAATAATTTTAAAAATTAAAATGGTTAAATTATAGTTGTCATAATTCTTAGTAAGTATTGCATATTATTTGATAGTAAATTAGAATATAGAAAGTGAAAATCAATTTTTAGAAAAAGTAACAAAAATTAGAAAATGCCATTTAATTCTACTTATATTTCTTTGTTACAGTTTTTAGTTATTATCTTTTGTCTTTAGATTATACTTTTTCTTCCAAATAAACATAAAAATCTATTTTGTTGTAGTTATATTTTATTATTGATGATAATTAAATATTAGATCAGAGTTAAAGATAAATTATTTTTAATTAATTACATTTATTTTAATCTCTTATATAATATTTATTAATAAATTATCAATGAAATTAATTTATTTTTAAAATAAATTATTTCAAAAATACATTTTTTTATTATTTAATCAACATTTATTTAAGATTCATATATTTTGAAAATATTTTAAATTTAATTGTATTTATTAATAATCATTTAAGTATAAAATAAAAATAAAATAAAATAAAATAATTCATAATTTTTATTAATAATTAGTTTAAATTAATTAAATATATAATATAATATAAAATTAAATTAAATTATTCATAATTTTTATTAATAATTAATATATCAAATAATTAAATAATATATATTTAGTTGATATTAAACTAAATTATAAAAAATAAAAACTAATTTTTGTAGTTTTCATAATAAATTTTGATAACCGAAAGAAATCAAAATTAAAACAAAAATTAAAATTTTTTAAATAAATTTGAAAACAAAAATCAAAAAACAAAAACAAAAACAAAATTTTCTACTGAATTCAAAACGAAAGCCTAAAAGTCAATGGAACTGTAAAACTTTGTTTTTAACATTGAAGCTAAAACAATATGTATATCATCTTATTTTGGCATTCCGTCTACTGTTGAATCAAGTTAAGTTAGATTTGTTTTGTGATGAATCAGGAAAAATCAACATAGGAGGAGGAGTTCTAAAGCAGGACATTACCTTTTTCTTTTTACACTTCTCCCTGAGAGATTGCTTGCCTTGTTCACGGCATCCTTCCATCTTGGAACGTTTCTGCGATTGTCGATATATTCAGAATTTTCATGATCAGCAAATGCTTTAGCAAAACTCCCTCTTCGGGATTTCACATCATCTGTAGATACGTGATAGAACACAGGTATCACTTTCAGTCCGATTCTGGGATTTTCTTTGCATTCGATGATCTTGGCAAGCTCATTTAAACACCACCTTGAAGTGGCATAGTTTTCTCATTTCTGAAAAAATAGTAATTGCCAACTTCGAGTTTTCGATTGCGGACATCAGTGCAACGTTGATTTCGTCTCCCCTGTTAATCTTGTAATCCACGAATATTTCCAGCGATGCTTGATCAAGAGCTGCAACGAGATGACTGAGGAAATTGTAGCGGATACTTCGCCTCTGAAACTCACGAAAACGTCAAACTTCTGTTGCATGTTGCCGGTGACAAAGTTGAGTACAAGAAGAGTAAAATGCCAAGGGAAAATGGGGATGGAGGAGCGAAGAAATCAATGATTTTATAACCGTTAAGAACAGAATAATAAACCGGGAACGTGAATAAGCGTAAATATGGGATCTTGTTCTTATTCAAAGGCCCCGACTGCTACAAGAAGTCAACGAGTCAACGAGTCAACAAAGGAAGAGAGTAAACTAATAAAACCAAGCGAAATGATCTCAAAGAAGTGAGAAAGCGAGAGTCAGGAATATTCAAGATATCTAACATAGTGTGTTAACCGTGTGCCAAAAAAAAATCCAATTTAGCTTATTAATAACCAAATTTAATTCTTTTCTTAATATTTTAAAACATGTTGAAAGCACTTATAAATCAATGAATTCCATTGTACAGAAGGCTCCCGGTCAAGTCTCGTTTCTGAATGAGATTAATCTTCGCCTCACCGTGTTTTAATTAATAAGCATTCACACTCAGCGGAGAGCGAGTACGAGATAGTCTGAATAGGAAATTACACAGCAACATCCCAGGGTCGAAAGATTTGAACTGTTATGTCATCTTCTGTACTTAAAGATTCCTACATTGAATTGAAAGTAGAGACCTAGCATGTGTATGAATGAAGTTGTTTTACACGCTTCACCTAAAGCCACTGCACCTAACATAAGGTTCTTTTCTAATTAATTAATGGGGTAGGGAAGACTAAAATCGACCAGCACCTGGCTTGTAGCACTCAACTTGGGATTGATTAATGCCTGAAAACTTGTAATTGAGTTACCTAATCATAAAGTAGTTGAAGTTGAAAAGTCTCCACCATTCCTGAATTAGAGAGACTAATACGTTCATATCAGGAAGTTTCTTTTCCAGTTGTTATTGTTTCTTCATTTATGAACCTGACAATAACAAAGGTACGAGTTTCCAGGATGCTGTCATCTATTGAATCTAATAATAATAAGAGAAATCCTTCCTGATAAATATTTGAGTTCTACAATGTTTTGTTTCCTTCAATCCTGAAAGTTCTGCAGCATATAGTTCTTATTCGAGCTTAGGTTTAATCTCATCGTCTTTGTTATCTTGCAGCAAGTCTGAGATTGATCAACAACTTCAATGCATACATTCTTAATTAAAAAAAGAGCCACTTCATGTTTCTTTGTTGTCCTTCGATCAGATGGTCCTATTGTTGCACAATGGGCAAGGACAATCTGAAAATGGTCGAAGTTAACCCAACTTTGCAGAATAAACGAAAGTGGGTTCAGTTCCTAACCAGACGTTACACCTCCAAAACCAGGGTTTGACATGGTAGGAGTAGGAGCCATTGACATTCCTACTGTGGACACAGAACTGTATGGAACCATGTTGCTTCCTATAATATAACAAAAATTTATACAATAGCTACATAAAAACTAAAAACTAAAAATAAAATACCGAAATTTAAGTGTATTTAATTCTAATTCTAATTGTAATTGCATTTGGTTCTGACATTATATATTTACTAAATGCACAAAAATAAATTTTAATTATAATTTTAATCATAATTACGTTTGCCTCTGAAATTCTTTATCTGTTAAAAGTAGTGACAATAATTATTTCAAGATATTGTCTCACATTTTATAGACTAAATACAGAAAAACTAATTTTTGTCTTGCTTATTTTCTTAAGGAAATTCATATTTACATGAACTAACTATTGCTTGAAATTGCTTCTAATTATAAATCCTAATTCATCTCTAACAAGTCGGATAAACAAATAATTTGGCAGAAAAAGTAATACCGACAAAGACTACAAATATTGGGAACAGCTATAATGGCTTCGAGAACTCCAAGAAAGTCCAAATCTATATGGTAGATACGTACATAATTATTAATAGTACAAAAATGATGACCTATTTCATCCTATTTTGACAAACACTAGCTAAATTGCAAAAATTTTCTCTAGTTTAGTTTATCACTTTTTGTTTTAATTTACTTTAGTAATTTTTATTATTAAAATTTGACCGATTTATTAATTAATCGGTAAATCTTTATAAACTAATATATTTTTATAAATTAAAATAAATTAATTAGCTTTTATTTTATAATTTTCTTGTTGAAAAAAAAACACACATCAAACTAATATCACAACAAAATAATCAAATTAATTTTCCCAAATTCTAACTAGGAGGAAGCAATTAATTATAGTTCTCACCCAAATAAAAGAGAAAATCACACACCGCAACAATCAACAACCAATTTCTAACCTAAAAAACCTTATCGATGTGAGGAGTAAAAAACCACACTGGCACAAGCCAATCAATCTTCCACTATATTAAAATAACGGGTAATATAAATTGTTCTTCTATAGCACCACTAGAGACAATCTCAAAATAAATATTCAAGAAAATTAATTATTGGTAATAACAAGATAACAATTGGAGAGATTTCACCTTATTGAGATCAACCGAAAAACTTTCGGCAATAAATCTTCAATTTTCGCTACATAAAAAAAAGGTGGAGTGATTGTGCCTTCTCCTTTAGCAATTTTGTTGTTGTTGCAAAACCAATGCAAAGGGTGCCCACAATTGCACACATGAAAAGAAGAAGAAGAAACCCTTCTTATAATGTCTGTATAAAAGAAATATAAGGGCCCAAAAAAAATTGAAGTTAAATATAACTTCTAATATCCAATTCCTAATTGGATATCACGAAACATCACATACACTCACCCCACTTTTATTTATTTTATATATATATATACATGTGGTATAGTCTTATTGAGTAGGACCCCGACAAATCTCCCCCTTACGCTCTCATAGGAGGGATCGTCATTTTGACAATTGAACAACAAACCTTAAGTTTCTCATAGTCTTTTTAACACATCCACACCGTTGTCATTAGTGTGAACTTTCTCAAGTTTAAACAACTTTATCTCTAACACATCTCTTATCCAGTGATACCTTATATTAATACGTTTAGACCGAGAACAGAAAGATGAATTCTTACTAAGGTGGATAACACTTTGGCTATCACAAAACAACTCATATTTATCTTGCTGAAAACCAGGTTCTTGAAGAAAGTTCTTCATCTATATAAACTCCTTGTAAGCTTCTGTTGTAGCAAAAACAGTCTACTTTAGTTGTAGAAAGTGTAACACACTTTTGCAATCTCGACTGCCATGACATTTTTTCCCTTGAGAAAGTGTTCAAATATCCTATAGTAGATTTCCTCTAATCAACATCATTGGCCATATCAGCATCTGCATAATCAACTAGCATAGGCTTGTAATCTTCAAAACACAAACATATACTAGAAGTTTCATGAAGATACTTAAAAATTTATTTAACTGTAGACTAATGTTCTTTCCTAGGATTAGAAGAAATCGACTAACCATACTGACTGTATAAGCAATATCTGATCGAGTACACACCATCACATGCATTAAGATACCAATAGCTGAAGAATAAGGAACTGGTTCCATCTATGTCTTCTCTTCCTCGGTAGAAGGACTTTGACTAGAACTTAATCTAAAGTGAATAGCAAGAGGAGAAGTAAGAATTTGACTAGAATTCAATCTCAAGTGAATAACAAAGGAAAACTGACCACATTAGTGTTTTCCATACTAAATTCTCAAACTTTTTATACCATTGTCTTGGTTCCTATTTTAAACTATAGAGACTCTTCTTCAATTTATAAATATTGTTTGGTTGCTCCATGTATATCTCTTCCTCTAAGCCACCATGAAGGATGGATGTCTTGACATCCATCTACTCAATTTCTAAGTCAAGACTAGCCATTATACCAAGTATTTCATGAATGGATGTCATCTTCACTACTAATGAGAAGATCTCATTAAAGTTGATATCTTTCCTTTGACTAAAACCTTACACAACTAATCTAGCCTTGTACCATGGATGTGGGTTATGCTTTCCATGCTTAACCTGAAACACCAATTTGTTCTTCAATGCTCTCTCACCTTTAGGCAGTTTTGTTAACTTATAAGTCTTGTTCTTATATAAAGATTTCATCTCTTCTTACTTGGCCTCATTCCATTTCTCTTTATAATCATCTTCTGTTGCTTCCTCGAAGCTCTCAAGTTCTCATTCATCATTCAACAACATATATTGATCAGAAGAATATCTAGTAGATGGTTCCCTTATCCTTGTAATTCTCCTAACTAGAATTGAACCAACTGTGGTACTAGTACCTGACCGTGAACACCACCACCACCACCATCATCATTATTCTATAGGAAAGCATCCCCATCACCTATACCTTGTTGTTCATGCAGAATATCATCCTCAAACTATCTCGATACTAGTGTTAGAGGCACTGCATCATAGTTTACTATATAACTATTAAACCCAAAATCACTCTTCTTAATTTCATCGATATCTTTGATGGTTTGATCATTAATAAACACAACATTGTGACTACTCACGAGCTGTTGAACTAGATCATAAAACTTGTATTCAAGCTAAAATTGACCATATCCAATAAAAACACACTGTCATATCTTGGCATTAAGTTTAGACCTCTCATCCTTCGGAATGTATACAAATGCCTTGTGCCTAAAAACCTGCAAATGATCATAAGAAATATCATTTCCTAACCAAACTCGTTGTAGAACATCTAACTCTAAAGCAACATAAAGAGAACGATTTAACATAAGTACAATCGTACTCAAACCTTCACCCTAAAAGGAACTAGGAAATTTTACGTGTGAAATCGAGCATCTCACTCTCTCCATTAGTGTTCTATTCATCCTCTCAGCTACTTCATTCGACTGAGGTGTCTTAAGAGGTGTAGTTTAATGTCAAATTTCCTATTGTTTGTAATACTCACCAAATAACCATAATACTCTCCATCGTTATCTGTACAAATGCATTTCAACTTTTTCCCAATCTCTCTCTAAATTGATCCTTTGTCTTCAAAATATTAAGCACCACCAAGTGATCTTTTCTTTACTGGACCACAAACACCGAAGTGTACTAAATGTAATAAAATTTTCTTTCTAAAAGGAGAGGAATCTCTAAAAGAAACTCTAGGTTATTTCCTTGCTAAACAGTGAGGACACTTTCTCAAATGAACACTATCTATCTTAGATATCACTTTCTTCTACACCAACACTATATACCTTTCTTATTAACTGTGCCACAATTCAATTGTAATCTCATTCTCTAAAGCATTCAAAATGCTTTTACAGAGTTTGCTTGTAATTATTCAAAGTTAGAACACTTACTACCTCTAGCCACAATTAAAGACCCTTTGTGAGCTTCCATTGTCCATTATTGAAGGTGTTGCAGAATCCCTTATCATCAACCCTACCTATAAAATCAAATTCAATCGAATATCTTAGACATGTCTAACATCTCTTAAAATTAATTTCATTTTAGAAGAAGTCTCCAAGCAAGCATCTCTAATAAAATAACTTTTGTCGAACTATCATTCCCCATCCTCACAACTCCATAATCACCTAGTATGTAAGCGAGATGTAGCCTAAATGGAAACACCACTATCGATAACTTAATTAGTCTCATAGGCAACTAAGTTAACCATATTATTTTTATACATGATAAGGATGGCCCAATGGTAGTAGACACTCTATCATCATCATCAATGTTGTCATCTTTCTTCTCATCCTTACTTTGGCTCTTCTCATTCTCTCCTTTAAGTGTTTGAGAATACCTTTTAATGTGCCTTTTTGTGTGTGAAAGTAATGGCCTTCAACAATGGCAAATTTGTTGGATTTTCCCAACTCTCATCTCTACGCTTCGAACCCTTTAGTTTGACTCCTTCCTTTGTATGTTATAGTCAAAACCTCTTATTGAAGGAATCAACCTATGACTGTCTTCTCATTTATTTTTTTATAACACCACTTTTAACGAATTCCATCGTTATAACACCATTCAGAGTAGAATTAGTAAATTAGATCTTCAAGATCTCTCATAAGTCCATAGTGCAAGAACAATAAGAGCAAATACCTCATTATCAAACTTGACCCGATGCTCGACAACTGATCCACAATCCCTTGAAATTCACTTAAGTGATTTGCTATTGATGTACCCTTTTGGTATTACAACTGCATCAGTCTCATAAAATAAAATAATTTATTATTGTTGTTCTTTGAAGATACAACTCCTCTAGTTTGTTTCATAAGGTTTTTACTTTTGTCTCAGTCCAAATATGGTTGTACATGTTGTAACTCCCATTCCTCATTAGTTTTACCTTCAAGTTTTTTATTTGAAAACAATGATAAGTGCAACTTCATCACAAATAAAAGATCCTTTGCAACTTCATCACAAATAAAAGATCCTTCGTTTTGTTTTTCTATATATGGTAATTGGTGTCAGTCAGGCTGACCATCTTTTGAAACTTTGCCTCTATGACTCTATAAGATAATTAAACCAATAACTCTAATATCACAATGTTGAGAAAAATACACAACAAGCTAATATCTCAACAAAAAAAACCAAACTAATTTTCCCAAATATTGACCAGTAGGAAGCAATCAATTTATAGTTCTCACGCAAATAAAAGAGAAAATCACACACCGTAACAATCAACAACCAATTTTTAATGTAAAAAACCTCCCTAATGTGAGGAGAAAAATACCACGAGCACAAGCAAATTGAATCTTCCACTATATCAAAATAATGGGTAATACAAATTTTCTTCTCTAGAACCACTAGAGGCCATCTCAAAATAAATCTTAAAGAAAATTAAATCTCGATAAAACAAATAACAATTAGATTTCTTCCAATTGAGAACACTCGAAAAACTTTCAACAATCAATCTTCAATTATCATTAGATCATGGAAAAGGTGGAGTGATTGCATCTTCTCCCTTAGCAAATTTTTTATTGTTGCTGAAAACTGATGCAAAGGAGATGTTGGATACTAGGGTTATACACCATAGCCAAAGTCTGTATTCCCCACCTGTTTTACTTGTGAAAAAGAATATGGCAAGTGGCATTTTGTGTTAACTGTTGTGCCTTAAATCAAGTCACCATTCTAAACCACTTCCCAATCCTAACAATGGATGAAATGCTCAATGAACTTTTTGGTGCTATGGTGTTTCAAAGTTAAATTTAAGAGCCGGTTATCACCAAATTCGAATGACACCACATGATATACATAAAACCTCTTTTCGTACTTATGAAGGCCATTATGAATTCATGGTCATGCCCTTTGGTTTATCTAACACTGCAATGACATTTCAAGGGATGATGAATTTGATATTGAAGCAATTTTTACATTGTTTTATTATTGTATATTTTGATGACATACTTGCGTATAGCAAGTCATTATTAGAGAACGTATGGATCATCTTCGGGCTATTTTGTAGGTCTAAAGCAGCATAGTTTCCTTGCAAATCTCTCTAAATGTTTTTTTAGTTGCTCTGCAATATAATATCTTAGCCATGTAGTTGATCGAGATGGAGTTCATGAGGCGATTGTAAGTTGGGAACCTCCAACAATGCTCAAACAGTTGCGGGGTTTCTTAGAGTTGGCAGGGTATTGTCAACAGTTTGTTCGAAACTTTGCACAAATTGTAGCTCTAATTACTTCTCTTCTGTAAAAGAATGCTTTCCAATGGTCTCATAAAGCTGCTAGATCATTCATTACCCTTAAGGAAGCAATTTCTAGTGCTCCCATGTTAGCCTTGCCTAATTTCTAGTGCTCCCATATTAGATTTGGTCCTCAAGTTTAGCCAAATCTAGGCAATGCGAGCTTGAGTCCGAATCCAGCTCAAAGCCTAGGAATCCAGATTTGAGAGCTGATTAGCCTAGGTCTAGTCCGTTGATTTTGGACTGGACCCGAGCTCCATTGTGAATCGTAATAATAAGGTCAAATTAAGCCTATCGGCTCAATTTTTAGCAAAGCCATAAATTTGATCTAGGTTTACTTTGAGTTTTGTAATTTAAAATTAAATTTTATTTCAATAATTTAAAATAATATTTTTTTAGAAAATTAAAATAATTTCATTTTAATATATATTTTAAAAAAGATATTATTTTAAGTTTAAAACATGTGAAAATTTATAATTATATATACATAATATGTATTGTAATATTATTACGAATAAATTACGTAATAAATTAATGACCCAGAATTAAGTAATACACTCAAATTAAATGATATTTATAAAATTTAATATATCTTAACTCTTGATGAATTATTTTTTTCAAGATGAAGATAAATTATAATTTCTTTTACTACTCTTGAATTAAAAGACTATTAGTCATGACATTACTAAACACTTTAAAATGTTAAATTTTAATATGCACTTTAATAAAAAAATAAAAATTAAATTAAATTTTTATATATTAATAAATTCAGTTTTGCATTATTATATACTGAAAACTAATTAATTATAAATTAATGTATACTTATGTCACTTTTCGTATTAACAATTTTTATTTCCAAGAGGAGATAATTCATTTAACAAGGAGGAAAAGTAGATTCCTTTCCTTGCAATCACTTCATAAGGTATTGTAAAATTCATTTCCATTTGGAACGAGGTGAGCCACCTTCACCAAGGAGGACTTCCCTTCTCTCTACTGAGAAGCCCTCTCAATCAGGACTGGCGGCAACAACACAGAGCTGCGCCCTAATGGAGGAGGAACTCTGGCAGAGACTCGTCCTGTGGTTGACTGGAGAAAGATGTTTCCGAAGATTCAACACGCCGTGAAGCATTATTCAAATGATTTTCAAGACGGTGTCGTCACTCCCCCATTAGAGCTCCTTCAAGCTGGTGCGAAGGCTTGGTCTTCAGCACTTATGGATTTCTTCTGGTCCAAACGCCCTATGTTTCCAGTTGTCAATGAATGGGCAAAAGCATGGTGGAGTAAACAGGACCTGGAGAACGTGATGTTAATGGAAGATGGGACTTTTCTTTTCAAGTTCCTTGTTGCTTCCAATCTTGATGAACTAGTTGAAATGGGTCAATGGCACATTGGTGAATAACCAATGTTGTTGCAAAAATGGACGCCGAGTATGGAGTTGGATAGAGGCAAAAACACAGCTCTTCCATTACATCCCAATGAAACTCTGGACAATTGAGGGGATAATTTTTCTGGCTAGCTATCTGGGAAAACCACTCTGTCTGGACACTCGTACGGCTACCATGGATAGGGTCTGCTATGCTAAGGTATGTATTGAAATTCCCTGAACTTCTTCATTACCTGATATTCATAGATTGGGTGGTACTGGTGAATTTGAGAAGTATATTATTCAAATCTCCTACCCCTGGAAACAGAACCCTCTTAAAAAGTCCCTTGTGAAGGATATGGTGAGGGAGAAAAAGCCTTGCATTATTGGACTTCTTGAAACTAAAATTAAGGATCCTAGTTGTCTCTTGGGTGCTAAGTTCCTTAGAGCGAAATGGGAGCTTATTTCAAATTGTTAGAAAAACCCAAGTAGATACTGAATGGGCTTCACATAATACACAGCAGACCCTATTTTATTTTGTCCTTTCCCGCTTTTCTGCCCTTGTACATATGCTTTTTCTGTCTCTGTACATAATGCATTCGGGTACCATAGCATAGCCAACAATTCGTTAGTGTCAGCTTGATTCTAGGACAGCCAGCCAATAGCAATAGGAGAACAATTGTATACATTCCATTCAAATGTTCATTACACAGTATGAAAAGAAATATCTTTCATCACCTATCCCTGTTTTCCTTCACAAATCATATTGCACACCTCAACGGTCGTATTGTTTGTCTTTACAATACGGACATTATTGATTTAAGGGTGGTTGAAATAACTGATCAGTACATACATTTGCACTGTCAATACCGAGGTTTGACAATTGTTTTTGACATATCCTTAGTCTATGCTTCTAATTTTGGCTTCCAACGAAGCAAACTATGGATGGACCTATATCTATTGCAGCAAAATATACAACACCCCTGGTTTGTTACTAGGGATTTCGATTGCTCACTAAACTCAACTGAGATTGAAGGAGGACGAAGGTTAAATCTAGGATTAACCAAAGAACTCTCTAGCTTCTTATTGAGCATGGACTTGGTTAATCTTAATTTTATGGGTAGATTGCTCACCTGGTCCTTTCGATTCTTTATTGGTATTGTACAGATGGATGGTTTCTCATAATTAGTCCATAAATGTTGGAATTATGAGGTTGAGGGTTTTAAATCCTATCAACCGATGAAAAAATTAAGAATGGTGAAAGCTGCTATAAAAAGTTTTATGCATAAGAGAAATCAAAATCTAAGCACCCTCAAAGATAGATTGATTCAATCACAAAAAAAAAATGCTATGATTCCCCTCATAACACTGAATATAGATGGATTGAAAAAGAAAGACTACAAGAGTTTCAGAATGCTCTTAGTCTTCATAACTCTATCCTCAAACAAAAGGCTAGGATTCATTGGTTGAAAGAAGGGGACTCTAATACGAAATTCTTCCATTCTTCTTTATTGGCTAGGAGGAATATCAATAAAATTTCGGCACTTCAAGACGGGGATGAAAATGAATATATTGATCTATATAGCTTGTAGGAGCTTGCTAGATCCCACTTTATACAGCTAATGGGTACTGTTGATACAACTGAGCCTAGTCCCTTTGCGGCTCTCTGATTGTAATATTGATCAAGATGTCAAGGAATATATGGTCACTCAATTCACTGAACATGACATCAAGAGAGTATCATTTAGCCTCCATCCTTCTAAATCGCTTGGGCTTGATGGGTTTATCACTCTCTTTTTTCAGAAAACTTGGGATATCACAAGCAAGCTCTTCACTGAGGTAGTCTTAGAATTCTTTGCCTCATCCAAAATGCTCCAAGAAATAAACCATACTTATGTATGCTTGGTACCCAAAAAGCAATCCTCTTGGACGATGAATGACTTTAGACCTATTTCCTACTGCAACACAGTTTATAAAGAAATTTCCAAACTTCCGGCAGAGATGTTTAAAGTGGCTACATTGGGAATCATTAATTCCGCACAAGGGGCCTTCATTCCTGACAGAAACATAGGAGATAATATTCTTCTCCTACAAGAATCGTTGAAGGATTATAACTCAGGTAAAAATCTCAGAAGCTGTCTACTCAAAATTGACTTCAAAGCTTTTGAAATATACAATTAGTTGAAGGTTTACACAGATATGTCTTGATGCTTTGCAGTTACCTCCACAATTTGTTACTTGCATATTGACATGTATCCAAACCCCCACGTTGAGTGTGCTTGTGAATGGTATCCCAACCAAACCGACAGGGAGATCCCCTATCTCCCTATCTGTTTACTCTTGTAATAAAAGGCTTGTCAAGACTGTTAAGTAAGTTGAGCTCATGCAACCGAGGATTCCAGTTTCATTGTAAGTGTAGTATGATCAACTTGACTCATCTAATGTATATGAATGATCTCATGCTTATGTGTGGGATTGATACATATTCTATCACAATCTTGATGAATGCTCTAAATGTATTTGAAAAATGGTTTGGTCTAAAACTCAACTTTGAGAAAAGTAGCATGTACATATCTGCAGATGTCAGGAATATGGATGAACTAAGAAGTGTAATTTGACCTTAGGTCCAATTGTTTTGAAAAATTGAGTCCCAAATTGCCAGGCTCAAGTTGTTAAGGCCCGACCTAGTTTAAGGCAGGACTTTTATAAACAAAACAACATAATTTTGTATTTTTAACTTATAAAAAAATTCAGGCTTAGGACTGAGTTGGGATTTCTCAGGCCCAATCATGCTCGAGCTTATACCCGTAGTATAGAAGCAGGGGTCAGGCTAAAACCTAGGTAGGACTAAACTTGATCTATTGCCATTGACAAGTGGCAGTGCACATATTTAGTAAAATATGATAATTTTTTATGTAAAAAAATTATAAATATATGTACTTATTATGTATTACGGTATCACGTTAAATATATTTGACGAATAAATTATGTAATAAATTGACTATTCAGAATTAAGTAATAGATTCAATTTATGTGACATTTGTAATTTTTAATATATCTTAATTCTTGATCGATTACTATTTTCAAGATGAAGGTGAATTTCTTTTACCATGACTTCAACATTCAATATCTTGACTTAAAAGAGTATTAGAATTTCATGATTTTCATAATAATATCTGTATTTGATTATCTTAGATAAAACTCAGTTTAAACATTTTAAAATATTAAATATAATATATATATAAATAAAATATTAAAATTAAAAATACATTTTTATATATTAATAAATTCAGTTTTACATAATTATATACTTAAAAATAATTAATTGAAAATTAATTTATAATTATGTGACCTTTTGTATTAAAATTTTATATTTCCAAGTGGAGAAAAGCCTAAATTAGCACTATGGAGCATCCTGATTCATGATCGGCAAACAGGGCATTTGATCGTTCCTGTCTCATTACACTCTGACCAGTTCTTCCCATATCTGCAATGTGGACAGCTGATGACGGAAACTTCTTCACAAATATTATAATAAGATGGACGATTTCGAACTGGAAATCCCTCAACAAGGCTCCTCAACTTTCCATTCTCGTTCATTTCCCTGATCACATCAACACCCCCAATGTACTTTCCATTGATGAACACTTGTGGCAAACAAAAGTTTTTCTTAAGCACATTCTTCAACTCTTTCGTGTACTCAGGCACTGCATTGGTGTTTCTTTCGTCAGCAAGGACTCGTAATGCCCTGAATATCATCCTAACTTCATGACAGTTATCATAAGTTCTTCTAATTACCTGTGAACTTGTGAAGTACAAGACAATTCTACCTTCTGTACCTGACTAAAAAAAGGAACTAGATGTCTCCCTTGCACCGGGCAAATATAACTCTCCAGTTGTAGGATAAGATAAATTTTGGGCAGAACCTGACGGTGTTCTCGTAATTTTGGACCCCTAATTTTGTTGTTATGTCCAATCCTGACGGTAAATGGAACATCTTCGAGGATTGCACTCGAGGGCTTGTTTGGTCGAGAGGTTAAGGGTAGAAGGGGATAAAACGTAACACACTTCTATCATTTATTTGAGGGTTTTATAATGAAATATAAAAAATATAATAGTCATTTAATATACGTTACATTGCATTCCATAAATCTTTTAAACAATATTTCACTATATTATATTAGAAGTCTTTTTATCACTTTCAAATAATTTTTTTATTATATTACATTTTATTTTATTATAAATTATTTTATTATATTACATTTCATTCTATTAATTAACGTGTAACCCAAACAGACAATAAAGAAAGTGATGACCACGACGGGGGAGCTTGAAGCTCGAGCATGTTCAGGGGTGAATCTAGAGTCTCGATACGTATGCCTTGAGATGATGATAAATATGGAGTCCATATGTTAACTTTGACTTGAAGCTCTGTATCAGCTTAATAGTGTTGGAGGAGTCATTGACTTTATTTTCCATTGATGGTCGTCCCAAGGCTTTCAGAACATCATTTACAATGTCAACCACTGCATCATTCTCCGGGCTGCCAAGGACAAGTAAGATTGGAATTAGGGATAAAAATTAGTAAGACCGACTCATCCGTCATTTATTAATAAATTATCAATAAAATTAATTTATTTTTAAAAATAAATTATTTAAAAATTAAAATTTATTTAATTATTTAATCAAAATTTTTTAAATTTTATATATTTTGAAGATATTTTAAATTTAATTATATTTATTAATAATCATTCAATTAAATAACTTATAAAATAAAATAATTCATAATTTTATTAATAATTAGTTTAAATTAATTAAATATATAATATTAAATTAAATTAAATTATTCATAATTTTTATTAATAATTAATATATCAAATAATTAGATAATATATATTTAGTTGATACTAAACTAAATTATAAAAGAAAAAAATAAAAACTAAAATTTGTAGTTTTCATAAATTTTGAGAATAGAAAGAAATCAAAACTAAAACAAAAGCTAAATTTTTTTATTACTAAATTTGAAAAAAAATAGAAAATCAAAAACAATTTTTTACTGAACTCAAAACGAAAGCCTAAAAGTCAATCGAACTCTAAAATTATGTTTCTAACATTGAAGCTAAAACATGATGTATATCATCTTATTCTGGTATTCCGTCTACTGTTGATTCAAGTTCGGTTTGATTTGTTTTGTGATGAATCAGGAAAAATCAACGTAGGAGGAGGAGTTCTAAAGCAGGATATTACCTATTTTCTTTTACACTTCTCCCTGAGAGTGTGCCTGCCTTGTTCATGGCAGCCTTCCATATTGGAACGTTTCTGCGATTGTCAGGATATTCAGAATTTTCATGATCAGCAAATGCTTTAGCAAAACTCCCTCTTTGGGATTTCACATCAG
>JANVCL010000212.1:2912775-2922971 GCA_026546855.1 Erythroxylum incrassatum | reverse complement strand
GTTGCATAAATAGACATAAGTAATCCGAACCAGTAAGAATTTCCGATGGGAAATGGAATTCTAAATCCTTACACAACACTACTAAATCAAGAAGGATCACCTAAGAAATAAGACAATGGAATTATAAATCCTTACACAACACTACTAAATCAATAAGGATCACCTAAGACACAAGGCAATGGAATTATAAATCCTAACACAATACTGAAAAAGCGAGAAATTCTTAATATAGATGGAATTATAAATCCTAATCTAACACTGAAACGATAAGGATTTGAAAACATGAACGGAGTCATAAATTCTCACTCTGAGTTACACAACACATAAGCCAGTAGAGAATGTTTGGGCTGAAACAAAAAACCAGACTCTACTAACATCAATCATTTTGTGGGTTCTTCTTTTTTAATTTTCTTAGTCATATTGAAGATATTACATTCATTACAAATCCTCACACAACACCAAAACAATAAACATTCTTGTACATATTTCATAATATATTTGATTGTGTTTTAGATAAAAATCAAGTCTTTGAGTATTATTTCATTATTGAATATAAATACAAAATATATTAATTTTGTATGCCTATGAAAAAGACTCCAAACACTTATAAATAATTTTAAAATAGAATTAAAAGTTGAAAACTTTTTTACCTTAATATTTCTCAAGCAGCTATACATATAATATATCAACATGTTAAAACGAAATAGAGTAATGTGTCAGAGATTAACAACAATAACAACAATTACTTAATAAAAAGTTCTGCTAGTATCCAAGGTCTGAAGAGGTATAACAGTATTCAGTTTTACTTCTAACTAACAGAAAGGGACTGTTTCTTATGAACCCATATAGCAAAATATATGTAAAACATATATTTCGTTATGCAAAAGAGATTTAGCAATAGAGGGCAAAGAATTATCAAGGTCAACAACACTAAAACAAGTTTCCTTGTACATCAACATTACAAGTGATTTTTTTTCATGATAAGCATCTCTAAAATCTCTCCCTCTCACATACAAGCTCACTTTCTTATCTCTCTTGCACTTAGTGTTTCCCTTTCCCCTCTCACTCTCTCTAATTTTTAAATTCTCACTCTCACTCACTTTTTTTCCTTTTCCCTGCTGTTTTGTTCAGCTCAACTCTCTTTGCTTTTCCTTACTCCTCTCGTTGTCTAAGCTTGAGCTGATCTTCGTATACTTCTTTAGGAGACAATGGTTTGAGGATGGGAAGTCTTTCATCTTTAGAAAAAGAATAAGTATTTAGATACATTACGTGAGATCTTATGGTCATACTCCTAAGGCTGACCCAAAAGTACATGGCCTACTTGCATTGAAATCATATTACATAAAACCTCATCAGAAAACTTGTCAATAGTAAATGGCACAACCACCTGCTTAGTCACTTTGACCTCGCCACAATCATTCTGCCATTGTAGCCTGTACGGTTTCGGGTATTTCAATAATGACAATCCAAGCTTTTCCACCAAATAAGTGCTAGCAGCATTAGTACATCTACCTCGATCAATAACTAGGCTACATAACTTTCCACCTACATTGCATCTACTGTGAAAAATATTTTCCCGCTGTTCTTTTAGAACATCATACTTAGCCTGCAAATTTAAAGCTCTCCTTGCAACTAGAAAGTCTCCATGCTCTAGATATTCTACCCCACTTGCATCTTCCAACGGTGGCATTTTTTAATCTGTCTCCTCTCCATCTGTTTCAACAACCCCATCATATTTTATGATCATAGCTCTCTTGTTAGGACATTGAGAAGCTATGTGGCCATACCCTTGACATATGAAATACTTAGTGCTGCTGCTGCTGGTCACTGGAGTGGTTTCTTTGTTCTTCTAAAAAATTTCGCTCTTTTCTTTAGGAGTGTATTTGTCTTCTTTAGATTTTGGCGTAAACCTGTCATCTTTGAATTTAAACGAATTCCTCTCTTCATTATTTCTCTTGTAGCCTGACTTCCAAGGCGATCCACCACTATTACTGAATTGAGACTATCTAGCTAGTTTTTTGTAACTAAGTTGTTTCTCCACTTTCATGGTAACACAAACCATATCTTCAATCTCCACATAATATTATAGCTCAACTCTGTCGGCAATTTCCCTATTCAGCCCACACAAGAATCTAGCCATAGTAGCCTCTCAGTCTTCTACAACATTTGCCCTGATCATAGCCATTTCCATTTCTTTATGGCACTCTTCAAGACTCTTAGACTCTTGTTTTAAGTTTGGAGTTTTTGATGGAGTTCCCTGTAATAATGACTAGGAACAAATCTTGCTCTCATGACAACCTTCATTTCATCCCAAGTTCGGATAGGTCTCTCTCCATTTCTTCTTCTGTTAATTTGAACTTGATCCCACCAAATTATGGCATAATCTGTAAATTCTACAGCTACTAATTTGACCTTCTATTCTTCTGAATAATGATGACAGTCAAACACAAACTCCACCTTTCTTTCCCACTCCAAATATTGGTCTGGATTACTTCGACCTTGAAAAGAAGGAATCTTCATTTTTATAATGCTTAGGTTTCTATCAACTTCTTCCCTAGCTCTTAGTTCTCTTCTAAGCATGTCACTTCTTCTTCGACCTCTTATAGCATACTCCCTAGTTTGATATCTATCCCACTCTTCCATGTTTGTTTTAGCTTCAATATCTTCAAATCCAGGTTAGTTGGTCGGTGGTAGTGTTGGCCAACCTCGTTTTGGAGCCTCAAAGCATTCTAATCTCTCCCCATAGCTTTCAAATGCAAGATTCATTTGGGTCAATTGTTCCTGTAAAGCCTTTAAAGTTGTGGCTAGGTCCTTTGAATCCTTTTCGTCACCTGTCTTAGACGTTACAAAGTGACAAGAAAAACAAGTGTAATAATGTTAGTTAAAAAGAAATCTCATTCACTCTCTTACGTATTTCACTCGAATAAATGATGATTCACTCGTATTTCGCTCTTTTTTTGGGCTTTTTCTTTTGATGTAAATCACTCTTGCCTTTTACCACTCTTGATCCTTTTTCGAAATTCTTTGCCAACCAAAATTTCAATCAAATCAAGGACAATCAAATTGAAAGTGACACTCTTACAAAAGAAAAATTGAAGAAATCAAAAGGAAGCAATAAGAGAGTAATGAAAAGCAACAAGTACGGGTCAAGAACCAAAGAAATTCAAAGGATTGAAATAGAAATTTGTAAAAAGAATAAGCTTTTCAAAGTTTCATTATTCAAGTTTCGAAAATTTCAATTTCAAGTCAAGCAATAATGCAATATAACTTCTGGCAATACATATAATTTATCTATCAATCACCAAACTTCACAAATTCCAACAAACTTCATTCATTAGCAACTTACAATCGCAGCAACACTTCAAGATGAACTATCCGCAATCTCAACAAATTATGATCAACGAATCAACAAAGCACTTTTTTTACAACTTTGTTTTTTTATAGATTTCTTTTACAACCTTTTTTTCACAAGAACAATCTTAACAAAACTAACTGCAAATACAACAAGAAGAATGAATTGAAATAAAATTACGAAATAAGAACAACAAAGACAATGTTAACAAATGACAATGGAACGATAACGATAAAACACGAAGTGAAATAAACTAAACACGGAAAGCGAGGAAAAATGTAAATAGAAATTTGAAACAGCAAAGGAAGAAGAAGAACAAATGAAGTCGATAAGAACAATGGATAGGAACCTGAAATCGAATCAAAGCTCTGATACCAAATGACGTGGAACCCCTAGAATCAACTCGATTAGGAAACCCTTGATTGATTGGATCAAAACCCCAACCCAAGAATTCAAAGTTGTCGGAAGATCCTTCGATGCCTTGACCCAAGATTAGCAATGCAATAAAAAACCAAAACACACAAACACAAAAAAAATGCCACAAGCAATCCAACTAATCACTTGATAAGTTCGTAAAATCAGTTTGTAGAGAATTTCATGACTGAATCCCTCACAAAGTGACCTAAACTTATTCTGAATATAATCTAAATAGGAAGTACAAAAAACAATCTTTTTAATTCTCAAAAAGTGGGCCTAACAATGAAAAGCCTAACTAGAAAAATGAAAAGTCAATTAGGAAGTCGTAACAATTTTTTTGCAGAACATCTTTTAGTAAATCGAGCATATATTGGGCTGTGGACCTCCGATTAAGGCGAATCTTATACCATTGGAAAGTAAGACAAAAATCTACAACTTTCATGTTGGTCAATTGGGCTGATTCGGCCTAAATCAATGTTAGAATTTCATCCCAAGTCAGAACATGTGAATAGTGTTATTGTTTTGATGTTATTGATTGTAACTTGATTTTCAAAGGCCTTTTTATTATTTCTGCGCACACTCAGATTTATGTGGTTTACCAATATTTTTTTTTGGCTACGTCTATGAGCGGCTAGGGTTTTTATTTCACTGCCCTCTAATAACTAATCCAATTTTTCGCCCCGAACCCCCACCTTCGGCTAAAGTCCAAATATATTATCAGACTCCATATCTCAACAGTTTTCTTCATCAACCATGGTGCATATCAGCCCACCAAAAGCTTCTCTAAGCCTTTTAGCATTAGCACAAGTAATCGGTCCTTTCGGCATTATCAATGGGTCATCCGATAGTTGACTTATCTTTCTACTCTCTCTTGAGCTCACATCACAAAAGTCCCTTTTATTTCTTGGCTTGCCATTAAAAACATAATTGGGACTAACAAGTCGATGGCATGGCACTTTGGAAACAATTATGTCTTACGTAAAATGGCAGCAGAGCACAAAGATCATCTCTTTTTTCTCTGTAGCCTCTCTAAAGTAGTCTGGAGTAGGATTTTGCATTTACTACCTGATCACAGTTTTTCTTATACATAGGAACAATCTCTTAATTGGGTCACCAGGAACTCTAAACATGCTATGCCTAATGTCATTCTTGTTAAAGTTGCCTTAACTACTTCTACTTACTTTCTTTGGAAGGAGCGTAACTCTCATAGATATACTAATCGTGAAAAGGGAAAATACCTAATAGCTGACAGGATAATTAATTGGATTAGAGTTGCCTTAATTGTTGAAAATCTTCATTCTTCTCTCTCTCTCCTGATATGAGATTTAGGTGGAATCTCTAATGTGGTTTCGCAGGCTGCTCTATTGGCTTTGTTTATTACTCTTTTGTACCTATATATACCTTTTTCATTTTAAACTCCTTTTAATGTTGTTTTATTTTTGTCTATAGTTAATATAATATTTATTTTTCAGAAAAATTGGAGGTCATATCATAATTTATCAAGTAAAGGATATCTTAGTGATTAGAACTAGTACAAGCATTATCATAATATATTTTATGGTAAGGTCTAGAATAATAATTTTATACATTAATTATTTTTAGATGTTTTATTTGATTTATAATTATTAGCATATTGACAAATCATTTTTGCATGTTTTCTTTGTTTTACTTGACTATCTATTTTCTTTCTTAGTTTTTCTTTAAAGATATTTATCTTTAAATTTTTTTATATTTTCTTAATTAAAGATTTCGGCCGGTACGACACGGTATCCTATACACTGATTTCTTGCTAATAACCAGATAAGTGAATATATGATCTTTAATTAAGAAAATATAAAACTTATACCGGCCGGTACGTTCCGTACCGACCATTTACCGAAACCGGTATGTCGACATATATGCCGGGGATTAATTCCGGCCGGCACCACCGGTACTCAAAATTTTAGGACCAATCCGCAATAAAAAATAAGGGCCAGGGACCATTTTGTAAAAAATAAAAATTAAACCCTAAAAAATCTAATCCCCCCTCCCCGACTTCGGCCTCTCCCTCTCAGCTCTCATCTTTCTCTTCGTCTTCTCTCCCTCTCACATCGTCGCCGCTCCCTCGCCGTCGCCGCTCGTCACCCTCGCCAACTGCCTCGCCTCCTCTTCTTCTCTGTCTTGGTCCTCTTGGAGTCGTGGAGTCCTCTTCTTCAACGCCCGAAGTCGTCGCCGCCTGCTTAGATCCACCCTCTAGCGTCCACCGCACACCCTTGCGTCGCCGTCTTCAACGCCCGAAGCCGTCACCGCACACACCACCGTCGCTGCCTGCTGAGGACTCAACATCGACCCAAATTGTAAATGACCGATTGTTGTGTTTAATTTTTCTTGGCATTTGGATATTATTTGCTTGTGTTTTTGTGTTGGTTGGTGGATGATGTTGGATTTGTGGTGAAAAATTGGTGTTGTTGTGTTGGATTTGGGGATATTTTTGAAGTTGATTTTGGTTGAAGTGAAGTTGAGGGAACGTTGAAGTTGATTCGGCAACCGTTGAAGTGAAGTTGGTTATTTGCATTTTGGCATCCGAATGTTGCATTGGAAAAAAATTTTGATTGGTGATTGTGATTGAGTAGATTTTAAGGTATTAAAATTGGAATAAAATTTGATTGGAATCTGTGGTACTTGATTGGAATTGGAATAAAATTTAGAATGGCACTTGATTGGAATTGGAATAAAATTTGGATCTGCACTGAAAATTAAATTTGGAGTTGGAATTAGATTTTGGCATTTTGCATTTTGGAATTAGAAATTGTAATTGGAATTGAATTTTTGAATTAGATAGAAAATTAATTTTGGAATTGAAATTAGAATTGGATTGAAAATTGGTTGAATTGAAATGGAAATTGAATTGGAATTGGCATTGGCATTGGCATTGGAATTAGAATTGGAATTGAATGGAATGAATGGAATTGGAATTTCAATTGAATGTAATTGAATTGAAATTGAATTAAAATGGAATTGAATTGAATTCAATTGGAATTAAATTGAAATGGAATAGAATTGAATTAAAATTGAATTGAATTGAATTGGAATTGAATTGAATTGAATTGGAATAGAATTGTAAATTGTTGGAGTATGTTGGAGTATGTTTTGAATTGGATTGGAATTGAATTGAATTGAATTGATTTGGAATTGAATTAGAATTGGAATTGAATTGAATTGGAATTAAATTGGAATGGAATTGAATTGAATTCAATTGAATTGTAATTGAATTGAATTGGAATAGAATTTGAATTGAATTGAATTGTAATTGAATTGAATTGGAATAGAATTTGAATTGAATTGAATTGGAATTGGAATTGGAATTGAATTGAATTAGAATTGGAATTGGAATGGAATTGCAAATTGTTGGAATATGTTTTGAATTGAATTGGAATGGAATTTATTTGAATGGAATTGAATTGAATTGGAATGGAATTGAATTGGAATGGAATTGCAAATTGTTGGAGTATGTTTTGAATTGAATTTGAATTGAATTGAATTGGAATGGAATTGCAAATTGTTGGAGTATGTTTTGAATTGAATTGGAATAGAATTGAATTGAATTAAATTGGAATGGAATTTATTTGAATATAATTGAATTGAATTGGAATGGAATTGAATTGAAATGAATTGGAATGGAATTGAATTGGAATGGAATTTATTTGAATGGAATTGGAATGGAATTGAATTAAAATTGAATTGGAATGGAATGGAATTGCAAATTGTTGGAGTATGTTGTAGTATGTTTTGAATTGAATTAGAATTGAATTGGAATGGAATTGCAAATTGTTGGAGTATGTTTTGAATTGAATTGGAATAGAATTGAATTCAATTCAATTGAATTGGAATTGAATTGAATTGGAATGGAATTTATTTTAATAGAATTGACTTGAATTGGAATGGAATTGAATTGATTTGGAATTGAATTGAATTGGAATGGAATTTATTTGAATTGGAATGGAATTGCAAATTGTTGGAGTATGTTGTAGTATGTTTTGAATTGAATTGGAATAGAATTGAATTAAATTCAATTGAATTGGATTTGAATTGAATTGGAATGGAATTTATTTGAATGGAATTGAATTGGAATGGAATGGAATTAAATTGAATTGCATTGGAATGGAATGGAATGGAATTGAATTGGAATTGAATTGGAATTGAATTGCGATTGAATTGAATTGAATTGAATTGAATGGAATTGAATTGCATTGGAATGGAATTGAATTGAAATGGAATTGAATTGCATTGAAATGGAATTGAATTGAAATGGAATTGAATTGCGATTGAATTGAATTGAATTGAATTGAATTGGAATTAGAATTGAATTGAATATGAATTGGAATGGAATTGCAAATTGTTGGAGTATGTTGGAGTATGATTTGAATTGAATTGGAATTGAATTGAAATTGAAATTGAAATTGAATTGAATGGAATTGGAATTGAATTGCATTAGAATGGAATTGAATTGAAATGGAATTGAATTGGAATTGAATTGAATTGGAATTGAATTGCGATTGAATGGAAATAGAATTATGAATGTTTTCTGATTGGAAATTTTTAGGATTGCAAATTGTTGGAAATGGAATGAAGTGAAAATGATATTAAGTATGTTTTGTAATTGTTGAAATTGCAAATTATTGGAGTATGTTTTGTGTTACTTATTATATATGTTGAATGTTTTGAATTGTTAACTTTTGACTTATATAGAATGAGTTATATTATATAAGATGGATATGCATATTGTCATTGTGTACTAAAATTATGTGTTATTTATTTTTTTGTACAAATAAATAAAAGGAAGTTCAAATACTTCCGATCAACCTACTTCAGGAAGATACAATGATCCAGCTTGGGCTCACGCTAGTATAGTTTCTGGTCAAGAGAATCATATTATTTGCTTGTTTTGTAACAAGCATTTAAAAGGTGAAGGAATCACCCGATTAAAAAGGCATTTAGCTTGGGTTAAAGGATATGTGGAAGCGTGTAAAAAAATAAGTCATGATGTGAAGTGGCAGATTAAAACATTGCTTGATGAACATCAATTTGAGAAAGATAAAAGGGAAAGATTGGATTTTGAAATTGGTAGTAGAAGTTTATTTTTTGGTTTCCGTGGTGATTATGGAAATGTTGGCAGTGGAAGTGATAATGGTACTGGTACTGGTAGTGTTCCATCTCAGGGTTATGAAGAATCTAATGTAAGGAAGAGAAGAAGGCAGGTGACTAGTTTCTTTACACCACGAAAAACTCTTGGAGCCCAACTTTCAATTCGTAGTGCAATGCAATCAAAAGATGTGACTCACAATGTCGATATGACAGTAGCCAGATGATGGTATGATACAGGTTCGTCATTCATTGCTTCTCAGTCTTATTATTATCAACCTATGATAGATGTAATAGCCTCTTATGATCCAAGATACAAAGGGCCATCGATTGGTGACTTAAGAGGTCAACTTTTGAATTGTGCTATTTCTGAAATTAAAAATTATTTGGCTGAAAGAAAAGTGAGTTGGGGTACTTATGGATGTTCAATTATGTGTGATGGTTGGACAAATAGAAGACAGAGCCTATTATAAATTTTTTGGTTTATTCTTCAAATGGCTATATGTTTTTGAAATCTATTGATGTATCTAGCCTTATTAGAAATGCTGAGACTTTGTTTGAGATATTTGATGAAGTTATGAATGAAATAGGGTCGGATAACATTGTTCACTTATAAAGCGGCAGGGAAAAGGTTGCAGAATACCTATAATTCAATTTTTTGGACTCTTTGTGTTGCAAATTGCATTGACTTAATGCTGGAGAATATAGAGGATCCTAGGTATTTTCTTGTTGTTAATGAGACTATGCAGAAAGCTAAAAAGGTGATAAAATTCATTTATAATCGTGTATGAGTTTTGAATTTGATGAGAAGAGAATTTACTATTGTTAGGAATTTGTGTCACCCTACTATGACAAGATTTGTAACAATTTTCTTATCACTTTAGTCTTTTGTTTCAATGAAGAAGGAGTTAAGGCAAATGTTTACGAGTGATAAGTAAGTTGCATCTCAATATGCTAGTTGAATGACTTGGTTTTTGCTCGTTACAATCTAAAGCTTTGGGAAAGGTATGCTATTTTCATTATTATCATTATTAATTTTGATATAATTTCTTATAATTTTCTAATAATTAAATTTAATTGCTTACTAGGAGTCTTAATAACACAAGTAGTTCAACTGATCCAATTGTCATTGATAATATTGATATTTTGACGAATTGAGTTTTTGAAGAACCCAATTTGGTGAATGATTTGGATTTGAAAGATAATCTTGAAAGGGAAAGCATTGACATGTCATTTGGTGCATTAAATTTGAATGATAATAATGATGAAGCTCCTCTCAATGATGAGGATTTTGTACCAAATGATC
>JANVCL010000212.1:2887960-2903984 GCA_026546855.1 Erythroxylum incrassatum | reverse complement strand
AAAATTTACTTATAAAGAACTGTAAAAATTTACTTATATATTAGTATTTATTTTAATGTATATCTTAATTATTAAAAATAATTTTAATTTAAAATATAATTATTAAATAATTTTAAAAATTAAAATAGTTAAATTATAGTTGTCATAATTCTTAGTAAGTATTGCATATTATTTGATAGTAAATTAGAATATAGAAAATGAAAATCAATTTTTATAAAAAGTAACAAAAATTAGAAAAATGCCGTTTGATTCTACTTATATTTCTTTGTTACGGTTTTTAGTTATTATCTTTTGTCTTTAGATTATATTTTTCTTTCAAATAAACATAAAAATATATTTTTTGTAGTTATATTTTATTATTGATGATAATTAAATATTAGATAAAAGTTAAAGATAAATTATTTTTAATTAATTAAATTTATTTTAACCTCTTATATAATATTTATTAATAAATTATCAATAAAATTAATTTATTTTTAAAAATAAATTATTTCAAAATTAAAGTTTTTTAATTATTTAATCAACATTTATTTAAATTTTATATATTGTGAAGATATTTTAAATGTAATTATATTTATTAATATTTATTTAATTATAAAATTAAATAAATTATAAAATAAAATAAAATTATTCATAATTTTTATTAATAATTAGTTTAAATTAATTAAATATGTTAAATTAAATTATTCATAATTTTTATTAATAATTAATATATCAAATAATTAAATAATATATATTTAATTGATATTAAACTAAATTATAAAAAATAAAAACTGATTTTTGTAGTTTTCATGAATTTTGATAATGGAAAGAAATCAAAATTAAAACAAAATTAATGTTTTTAAAATAAATTTAAAAATAAAAATCAAAAACAAAAAACAAAAACGGAACAGACGGCCTGAAAAAACAAAAATTTCTACTGAATTCCAAACGAAAGCCTAAAAGTCAATCGAACTCTAAAATTATGTTTTTAACATTGAAGCTAAAACAGTATGTATATCATCTTATTTTGGTATTCCGTCTACTGTTGAGTCAAGTTCAGTTTGATTTGTTTTGTGATGAATGATGAATCAGGAAAAATCAAAGTAGGAGGAGGAGTTCTAAAGCAGGATATTACCTTTTTTCTTTTACACTTCTCCCTGAGAGAGTGCTTGCCTTGTTCACGGCAGCCTTCCATATTGGAACGTTTCTGCGATTGTCAAGATATTCAGAATTTTCATGACCAGCAAATGCTTTAGCAAAACTCCCTCTTTGGGATTTCACATCAGCTGTAGATAAGTGGTAGAACACAGGTATTACTATTAGTCTGATTCTTGGATTTTCTCTGCATTCCATGATCTTGACAAGCTCATTTAAACACCACCTTGAATTGGCATAGTTTTCTGAAAAAATAGTAATTGCCAACTTCGAGTTTTCGATTGCGGACATCAGTGCAAGGTTGATTTCGTCTCCCCTCTTAATCTTGTAATCCACGAATATTTCCAGCGATGCTCGACGAAGAGCTGCAACGAGATGACTGAGGAAATTGTTGCTGACATCTGCGCCTCTGAAACTCAGGAAAACGTCATACTTCTGTTGCATGTTGAGTACAAGAAGAGTTGTTTGGGAAGAAAGAAAAGTTGGGACTGATGAAGTAGAGATACAGAAGGAGATGTATAATGATGTGTGTTTAATGGATGTCTGAAAGAACAGAAGAAGCAGGAGACGCTCTAAGGGAGACCTAGCTCTCTGCCTTTAGAGATTAACAAGCAACCGAACCACCACAAATCTCATGCAGAGAAGTGAGAGTATGATGGTAGGTTGACACAAAGACTTGCAGAATACTGGAGAAGGGTGGCTGATTCATACATAAATCAAAACCAGTGTCCCTGAAGTGGCTCAGAGTAGTTAGGCAAAGAAGTGAAGGGACTTTGTTTGTGTGCACAGAACAAGTGAGGAATAAGAAGGTATTTATAGGCTAGGGGCTAAGTAACAGAAAATAAAATAAATGAGAAAACAGAAAAAAAAGAAAAGGAAAGGAAAGGGGGAGCCACTTCTTATACAGCCTGGATCCTCCCTGCAGCTGGTTTTGTGTATATGGTGATAAAAAGACGAAGTTATGGATGTGCAACGTGGCGGGGTTGGACAAAAGAGCACGTGAGACAGACAGAGGATTCTTTTAGTTTCTTTCTTTTTTTCAATTGATCAGAAAATAAAAGCATTTCAATTATTTTCATTAATTTTTGTAAAATTATTACTTTTAATTAATTAAAAAGGCATATATTTGTGTGAGGTGATATAATTTAATATTTTTTAAAATATCAAACAAATCAATTTTGTTAGATTTTTAATAAATAAATTAAGACATAAAATCATAAGGACGACTTCTTAAAAAAAACATCGTTTTTTTTTTACTCCAAAAGTAACGTTACTTTAGGTTATAGATAAATAAGAATAAGAAAAAGGAAATAATGGTATGGGTACGCATGGTAATGGGTTTCTGTGCATGCCCGTACCATTACCCCTGCCACGACTGCCATCAAATCAACCAAAACCTTTGGCATACAATACGACAATATCACAGCGCTCAAAATGTAATGTACACGTGTACGTTTTGACTTTAAAATAAAAGGTCAAAATTTACACGTGTACATTTTACAAAAGTTTTTTAAAATAAATAATTGACTTTAAAATAAAAAATATTTTTAATAAATATGACTTTTATGTCATCAAGTGAAGTGAAGTTGATAGTTGCACCGTAAACATGAGATTAAAGGTTAAAATTGTTAAAATAATTCTTAAATTTAAGAATGTTAGAAATTGGAATATAAGTTTTAGAAAATGTCTACATATATAATACAATTTTATTATTAACTAATTGTTTATATTTTATATAACTTGTGTCTAAGAGGGAGCCTGAGAAAACCTGTATCTCAAGCTTTCTAAAAGTTATATTTTATATAACTTGTGTCTAGGTGGCGAAGAGATCAGAGACAGCTAGCAGAGACAATAGCAGAAGAGATACTTCACACAACAATAGCAGAAGAGATACTTCACACTTTTGATGGCGAAGAGATCAGAGACAGCTAGCAGAGACAATAGCAGAAGATGTCTCTGCTGTCTCCTAACTTTTAGAAAATTAAGAGATAGCAGAGTTGAGTTTCATTACATTCTGTATGTATACGGAAACCTGTAATAGTGTGAAGTATCTCTTCTGCTATTGTCTCTGCTATATTGAGTGTCCGTTTGGATGGGTTTTGAAAGATCAATAAGTACTTTTTTTTATTACAATTTTTTTAAAAGATATTTGACTATAAAATAAAAAATATTTTTTAGTAGCTAAAATATAACTTTTTAAAAGATAAAAATTTAAGTATATTTTTTAAATAAATTAATGAGCATATTTTTTGATAATAAATAAATAAATAAATTATATTTTAATTAATTTATTATCCCCAATGATGTGTGTTGGTGGGTTTATAATCATGTACACACTAAAAATCCACCAACGCTCTTAGCAAGCCACACTCCTTCGCCGTCTTAAATTCGCTAATATTATTAAAGGATGTGTAGTTCGTTCCATAATACAACTGCTTGTTCTATATTATATCTAATTAAAATGCAAAATTTATGAGTCAAATTTTGAGTGGAGATACATCTTAAAATCTAAATTTTGTGGAAAACAGCAACGTTAACTAATAGAAATCCTGCTAAAGCACGATGTTTAAAAAGGTTTAGTGGTGCTTAAATTAATTATATTAAATCTTTTCTAATTTTAAAAATATTTCTCTTAACTAATTTATCAAAAATAATTTATGCACTGTAGTTAAACCTCTGCCTATATCTTTGAAATTTGAATTAAATATTTATCGAAATTAGAGATATATTCATATATTTCTATTTGGATTCGATACATATTTAATAAATAAATATGAGAAGTTAAGAAATTGTCCAATTCGATCGCTGTAAGTATCTCTATAAGATGAAAAATATATACATTATTCCAGTTTCTTTTTATGACTTGGCAGTTGGGACCATTGTCATTTACATATCATTCGACCCTTTCAAACTTTCAACTTTGGGTTCTTACATTATGTCAATTGATTATTATTTTTGTTTCCTATCATGGTTAACTTTACCCACATTCAGTTTTCATGTACTCCTGGAGGAATTTATATTGTAGGAAAGGGTATAAATATAAATTCCTCAAGGAGGCACAGTTTTCATGTACTCCTTGAGGAATTTATACTGTCGGTGATTGGTGACAAATAGGAAAGAGTATAAATTACTCATTTAATATTTAATTTGATTAAATATTAAAGGACCTGTTATCTCTTAACTACACCAAGCCAAAGCTGTCAAGCTCCAGGGTCTCCCACCTCACATTCTACTCCAATTATAAAGCTTCTTGTTCAGACTGTCAGACACCTATTGTCACCATGTAATTGTAACGTAAGTAAACCCAGTTCAGACATTTATCAAACTATGCGATTGTTTTGTGTTGGAAGAAAGAGTGGACAAGTAATTGTTTGCATTTGATTCTGATGGGTGATTATCTAGATCCAACACTAGAGCAGGAATTGCTGACTGGCTGGACTTGGCCTTTTTGCCTCTCTTCAAGTGGGCCCTAGTTTCTGTTGTTGGAGCTCATAAGTAAACCCAGTTCCATAAGACAAATGATCTTCGTATTCAACATAAGTGGGCCCTAGTTCCTGCAACTGGTGTCTTATGGAACCGGTTCCATACATAAACTGGACTTATGGAAATAAAAATTAGTAAAGATAAAATATTATTTTATATTTATTAAAATATTAATAATAAAATGATTTGTATATTTCATAATATCTAACAAGTTTTAACAAATATTCTTAGGATGGATTCCCTAAAATATAAACAATTAATTAATAATAAAATTGTATTATATATGTAGACGTTTTCTAAAACTTATATTCCAACATTCTTAAATTTATTTATTTTTAACAATTAGTAAAATTGACAAGTAGAATGAAAATATAACAATTAGTAAAATTATTTTAAATAAATTATACTCAAAATTAAGCAAAAGGTTTGATCACTTTGTAATGAAAGTAACATGTAATGTAATGAAACTTTCTAAAAGTTAAGAGATAGCAGACAGGTTTCCGTATACACACAGAATGTAATGAAACTCGACTCTGCTGTCCCTTAACTTTTGCTATATCTTAACTTTGTATTTCCGGCATCTGCGCTAGTCTGTTCTGTACTCTTTCCTTTGTAATCCAAAAAAGTAAACTTTTAGAAACCTGTCTGTTAGGGGACTTAAGAGGCTAGAAAAGGTTACATATGATAATTTATCAAGTTTATTCCACTTATAACCCTTAAATTATCACTAGTTGGAGATTACCAACTCCTTGTTAAGGATAAAAACTGATTACGTCTTGATATAGTCTAAAAAAGTGATTACTCGGTAGGTGTCACGAGGACTTTTCCGGGGCAACAAAACTGAAATAATTTTTCCAAAGTTCTCATGTGGAAGTTAAGCTTAAGTCTCAAAGCTCAACTCAGCCTTTCCCTCGTGATCATCAACCAACAATTTAGTTTGTTGCCAAGCCCTCACATAACTTGTGTTTAAGTGTTTCACTCCACTCTTATAACACATGTTTTGCATAAACAATCAAAATGGACAAACAAGAGATTTAAAGAAACTCCAACCTTTTAATGGATCTAATCACCAGGATACAATAAAAAAGAACTTGAGTTTCTTCTAACTTAAAGAACTCTACAAGAACACCATTTAAAAGAACTTCCTGTTCGAAGCTCTCACAAAGAACTTTGATCGAATATATAATGCTTTATGTAAATGAAATAAAAAGGATGCCGGCTTACAAAAACTTAGGAACCAAGTAAGCTATAATTATACACTTTCTCTGTTATATTTTGGATTAATTTTAAATAATCCTAATTAAACCATTTGACTTAAAAATACCATTTTTGGCAAGCAAGTTTGGTACCGACTACTACGCTGGTATTTTAAATACCAACCAAATATTAGTGGTACTATAAATTTTAAATTTTTGAATGACTAAATTGCAAAAAAAAATTATATAAAACCCACGCAAACTCTCTCACCCACTCACCCATTCTAAAAAAAATTTCATCTCTCTCTCCTCTCCCTCGTCTAATGTCGTCGACCACCACTGCCACTAATGCCACCACCCACAGTCACCGTTACTCCCCACCGCACCTGCTCTCCCTACTGTGCTTGTTGCTCTCCACCATCACTGCTCACTTGCAAAGTAGAAATTGCAATTTTCAGATTTGAACTCGACCCTACCTAACAGAACCAAATTGCATTTTCTAATTTTTTGGTGTTTTTTGAATTTCTTTTTGTTTTTTTGCTCCTGAATTGCATTTGCATTGTATTTTATTTGTGTCATATGTATTTTGTGAATGGTTTGAAAGTTGGAATTGTTTGTGTGAGTTAAGAAATTTAAGTCTAAAAGTTTGAATTGTTTGTATGAGTTGGTTCAATTTCAATGTAATTTAGGCATTGTCAATTTATAAAGCAAATAAATGCATTGAAAAATTTGAGTTTGAAAGTCGAAATTGTTTGTGTGAGTTGTTCAATTTCAATATAATTTAAGCATTGTCAATTTCAAAATTAATGCATTAAGTTGTTAATTTTTAATTAATTTATATGATTACTAATTATTGCTTGTTTATAAAAAGTATTTAACATATGATTAATCTTTTAAATATAATATTTAATATATAATTAAATCATTTAATATATGAAATTAAATTAAGAAAATTAAATGTTTGCATTTTTATATTATTTATTTTTGAATTGTCTTGGATGAAATTGAATTGCGTAGTGTATGTTAACTCCTCATTGTGGAGTTAACTTGAGTAAGAAACTAAAAATGTTGATTAAAATTAGTGAATGAAAGATTGTTAAATTAAAATCGGGAATTAGGATTTTAGTAACAATGTTGCTTAAAATTAGTTAAGAAAACAAAATAATTATAAGCATTACAAATTGAATTATATAAGTAATCAAATTATTATAGTTTATAGTAAATTATGAGATTACATAAAGTAAGTTGTAAACTTATAGTTGTGAGTTATGGTTGAAGTTGATATGTTATAGTTGTATGTATTTAGTTTATGGTTAAATGATGTAATCATATAAAATGAGTTATATTAAATGAGAGGTATATGTGTATTGTGTTATTATGTACGTTGAATACCTAAATTGTTAGTTTTTGACTTAAGGTGAATTGTGTTCGATGAAATTGAATTGTGTATTATGTAATCATACAAAATGAGTTATATTATATAAGATGTATATGTTTATTGTGTAATTGTGTATTTTGAATACTTGAATTGTTGGTTTTTGACTTATTGGTGAATTATGTTGGATGAAATTGAATTGTGTATGACTTAATTATACAAAATGAGTTATATTATATAAGATGTATATTTGTATTAAGTAATGTGTTAGTTCGGCCCTCAAGGGGTGTGGCTCGATGGTTGAGAGCGGGGCTTGGCTTCGGTTAGGTCCCAGGTTCGATTTCATGCTAGCCTCTCTTGTAAGAGCCTGGGGCAGCCGGAGTTTTACCTGTAGATGGAGAACTAGTTGGGCCCTCAATGATGAGGTGCGCCCGCTTGGCCCGTCTGTGGGGTGATGCGCCAGTTGGGCTCTCAGAGAGGTGTGCCTGCTTGACCCGCCTACGGGGTTTCCTCGAATCCAAAAAAAATGTGTTAGTTCGAACTTTTGAGTTAACCAATACCTAATTTGTGATAGTAGATGATAATGAAATTATGTGTTCTTTATTTCGATATAAAGTTATTAAGTTAATTTTGATATATGTCTTCATTTATTTTTACAGGTAAATGGAAGGAAGTTCAAAATCATTCAACCTCTTTAAGAAGATACAATGATCCAATTTGAGCTTATGCTGTTTTAGTCCTTGGTATAAAGAATCATACTATGCGCTTATTTTATAACAAGCTTTGAAAGGTGGAGGAATTATTAGATTAAAAAAGCATTTAGCTGGGGTTAAAGGAAATATAGAACCTTGTAAAAAAGTGAGTCAAAATGTGAAGTGGTAAATGAAAACTTTGCTTGAAGAGTATCAGCATGAGAATGATGGAAGAGAGAGATTGAATTATGAAATTGGTAGTTTAAGTTTGCTAGTGCTCAGGATCTTACCAACCAAAGGGGGAGGATTAGGCAGTGGGAATAAATAGAATAAGGGTCAGTGCTCAAGTCCAACGGTGTGTTGAAGGTGATAGTGTTCCTTTCTAGCAAGAAGTGAATGTTGCATCTGGACTTGATGTTAGGAAAAGAAGAAAGCAATTGTCGAATTTTTTTACACCACGAACAACTCCTAGAGTTCAACCTTTAATTCATAGTGCCATGCAATTAAGAGAGCAACTCACAATGTAGATATGACAATAATTAGATGATGTTATGATTCAAAAATAGCATTTAATACTTCTCAATCTTATTATTATCAGTCTATGGTGGATGTTATACCCTCTTAAGATTCGGGATACAAAGCTCCTTCTATTAATGACTAAAGAGGTAAACTTTTAAATATATATGTTTATGAAATTAAAAGTTATTTGGAAGAAAGAAGAATGTATCGAACTACTTATGGGTGTTCAATCATGTGTGATAGTTGGACAAATATGACACTTGTGCTTATTATTAATTTTTTGAAGTTTATTGATGCATCTAACCTTGTTAGAAATACTGATACTTTATTTGAAATATTCGATGAAGTTGTGAATGAAGTAGGGACAGAAAATATTATATAATTCATTACTGAAAATGATTTCGCTTATAAAACCATGGGAGGAAGATTACAAATCAAGTAATTTTTTTAGACTCCTTGTGCTGCACATTGCATTGACCTAATGTTGAAAAATGTAGAGAATGTTAGGTATTTTCTTATTATTGATGAAATTGTGCAAAAAGCAAAAGGTGACCAAGTTCATCTATAATCGTGCATAGGTCTTGAATTTAATGAGAAAATATTTTACTAATGGTATTAATAATATTGTTTTCAACTATTCTTGTTGTTCTCTCGTTAGTAGGATTTTGAACATATTTGTTTAGAAGTTTCAATCGACAATTTTTAGGTTCATATTTTTCCTCATTTAACGATTTCAATTTTTATTCGGTTTATAGGGATATAATTAGAAACACAAATCAAAATTAAATTACATTCTATGAAATACTGTTGCATACCAAACACTATAATAAGAATTCACTCAACTTTTCTATTAGAATTCTTATAAGTATCCAAATATGTGAATATCTTTACTTTCTATAGATTTATTTTCCGAGGAATCATATTCTAGATTCACTTACTTTTCCGCCAACCAAACGGGGCTAAGAGAAAAATAGCTAAGACAACGAATCTTGGATTGCGTTCGTAAGTGCCGACTATTATCATTGCCCCTCCTAATGTTGTAATCCACAAATACATTGAGAGATGCATGATTAAGAGCTGAGATCAAATAACCGAGGAAATTATTACTAACGTCTTCAGCCTGAAATTCAGGAAAACCTCGTATTTATGAGAACCTGGAGAAGATAAAGCCATAAGAAGCAGACAGGAAATATTTTATTTAAACCCTGTTAAAGAACAAGACAGAAATTGTCTTAGATCCCAAATATATTGCCTGTCACTCTCATCCTCTATTTACAGGGAAAGGAACAGGAAACCGAGTTCAAAATAAAAAGTACTCCTTTCCATTCAACGATTTTTTTTTAAATATTGTGATGTCAGAAATCTTAAAAAATAAAATTTTATATGGCATTATACAATTCCTTATATGATTATTTGTGTTAAAATGATTTAATAAATACTAATAAAATTTCTACTTGTGATGATTTTAAATTTTAAGAGCACTTAAAAAAAGGGGAACATAAGTGGGAACCAATACTTGCATGACTAAAAGGACAAGAAGTCGTGTCCCACCCACGCTTCTTTGGATAACCACTTCTTTCTTTCCTTTTTTTTTTCCTCCCGGAACTCCAAAATTAAAAGAATTTGTAAATAGTAAATCGTAAATTTTCATAATTTTTTGACTTGATTTCACGTGATTGGATCTTTTGTTATTTTAATCCATATCTTTTGAAAACTATCAACACGTGCATGACTTGAAATGCTTGCACGGAGTTGAATGTAGAAACCCAGTAAGTGCATGAATGAAGTTGTTTCGCATGTTTCACCTAAAACCAATGTACCTAACCTAAGATTCTTTTCTAATTAATTAATGGGGTAGGGAACACAAAAATGGACTAGCACTTGGCTTGTAGCACTCAACTTGGGATAGACTAATGCCTAATGCCTGAAAACTGATAATTTGGTTACCTAATCATAAACCAGTTGAAGTTGAAAAGTATCCACGTTTACGAAGAGAGACTAGTACGTTCATGTCAGGCAGGCCGTTTCTAACGTTTTATAAGTCATATGCAAAGTAAAAAGAATGGCTCCATTGCTTTAGTCTATTGTTGTAAATCTTGCATTTTGATTCTTACTCTTGATCTGCGTTGGAATAGACAGACTGGTCTTAACTAGTCTGTCTTCTACTTTGTATTTTTGTATTAGCTTAGCTATCGTCAATATCATTCCTATTCAATTCCCCCCCCAAAAAAAAAAATGGCTCCAATTTATTGGCAATATATAAATATATGAATTTTAAAATCATGTTTTATTATTAATATTTAATATCTATATAAAACTTATGGATAAGATTTAATATCTAATAATAAGTTATTTATTATAAAACTTAATTAATAAGAGGTTCATAATTTATAATTAATATTGACTTAAGTAATATTTTTTGGGCAAAACTTTGATCTTTTGTATTCAAATAATTTCTTGATATAGAATTATGAATAAAAACAAAATTTCTTACTTTACGTTGTATAAGTTAAATTAAAGCTCTCTAATAATAATTATGATTAAATACTATCATTGAATAATTAAAACTTAAAGAGAAAATAAAAATAACCAATGACGTCAATTGAAAATTAGAAAAACTATCCTAGCAAATAGCAAAGAGGTTGCCTTAAGTCTCTCCTTGCGACACAATTGGAGTATCTACGGGGTTGCATTAGTTCTTAAAAGTAACACATTAAAAGAACAACTCTATATGTGGTTACTTTTTAGTTGTATCCCCCTCACAATCAGCAAAGATCTTACTGTTTTATCCACGATTATAGAAGATGAAAACCCCATTAATCCATTTTCTCAATGGCATAAAAAGATGTATTCTTTATTACAAAGCGTATTGCTTTTGCTGGATGCTTTTGATGGCACTAAGTATTCCAACTCTAAAGCCAGTTGCAGTATTCATCATTTTTCATCAGTTGAGAAGCTACACGGCAATCGAGTCTACTACACTTACCTTTCTGGTCTTTTTCTTTACGTGAAAAGCAATTTGGTGGTTTTCTCTTTTGATGCAAAATATTAGTGGAATTTGTTTTCAAGCTTATGGAATGCAACCAAATAGCTACAACTTAAGACTAAGTGGAAAAAATAGAATAAAAAATAAACCGGATAAGGGATAAAGAAGATAGAGATCTCTTTGTTATTGTAGCGTGGTAACACCTATTGCTCAAATCAGAAAATATTGCACCATTTCTCTACTATAAATACACGTACGAAGATAAAGAAATAGATATTATTAATATATGTATAGCATGTCTATGATATAAATGGAGGAGATTGATCACTCCCTCTTTGAGTTCTCTCAATTTCTTTCTTTCTTTTATAATTTTGTAAAAATTATTTGTGAAAGTCAATAAACTTTTTAAAAACTATTTTTATAGTATTAGTTTGACATGTAAGGTATTTTGATAGATTCAATACTTAAAATTTACAAAATTAGATCACAATTCAGTCAATCTAATGTTGTGTTTAATTGATTATTTAGTCGATAAAATACAATAGTTAGGTCACCTAATTTCGCATGTTGTCTTCATAATAGTTGTACAAAATTATCTTATCTTTTCATATCCACTTGAATGGTATTAATCTAACATTCTTATAAAAAATTAAGCCTAAAATGTTAAACAATGTTAAGTTGTAACAATTAATATACTTATTCACCAAAATGTTCTTCTTTAATCAATTTTGCATCTTTTAAGCATCCAATGAAAATATGTAGCTCAAGTCACAAATATTAGTCAATCTATCTAAAATGGGAAATTCCACTAAAAAAATCAAAATTATAAGATACAAAATTCTAGGATCTCATAGTAATATAAAGATAGCATGATTTAATGGAAGATTATATATATATATATATAAGAAACAAATCTTTACATAATATGGTCCATCTTTATTTCTTAGGCAACCAAATTAAATATTATGTCAAGTATCAATCGAGAGTAATCACTTCATATTATGCTATACTAAACATCATTTTGAGTAATCACTATGTTATACAAACATTTCTTTTACTTTAATGAATGTGGATGGAGAAAGTATGTGATATATATATATTCTTACTGTCATAACTTAGTAATCTTATTTATAAATTAAGTTAATCGTACTAAAAGAATAATGCAATTGATTACTTTCTCATTTAAGAATTAACCGAAAATGTCTTCATTCGAGTGCGAAACCAAACTTCCTAGTCTTTCTTGGAGATTGCTGGATTTATTTAAAGTGTCTTCAAGTACTCAAGGACATCATTCTATCACAAGCTCGGCACTACGAACAAGCTAAGTGCTGATAATTTCTTGCAGTCTCTTAAGTAATGTAACTGTCTTTTGCTCTGTTCACACATTGCCAGTTGACACTGATGAACCATAGATGTTGATAAATAAGAAATGTCAATTACGAACCTAAAGTAGCCGAGGCAATAGGAATGGGGAAGGTGCTGGGATGGATAAAACAAAGAAATTTTTCAAATTTTGTGATTGAATCAGATGCTTTAGTGTTGTGTTAAGCCGTGAACAAGAAGTCTGCAGAGTCATCAATGTCGGGACTAATAGTTGGAGACTGCTTTCTTTTTCTAAAAGATATAGAAAATGTAAGATTCAACATGCCAATAGAACTAGGAATATTGTAGTTTAGACTCCAGCTAGAGTTTTTTTTTATGAAAAGGAAATTAGTATAAGTAGAGAAAAAATTTACAAGGTCATCAAAAGGGAAAACCCATTATATACAACACCAAAGGAGAGCTAGCAATAAAGAAATCAGCTACCACATCAAAAAGAGCCTAAATAGAACCCCCATATAGCAACTATAGTCATAAGGCATGACAAACATTTGAGCTACAAGGAACTTTCTTAGTCAAAACTAACGCCCGAACGTCAGATATAATTAAGCATATCAAACTCACCTTCGTAGAAGAGGTACTCTAGAAGCATCGAGAGTTTCGCTCTCGCCAAAGAGAGTATAAACAGACCCCTAAAACAATAAGTTGGACAGGGTTGCTGGAACCTACAGTAGAAGACAAATAACTAGTGATAGTTATAAGTTCAGGCCCAGGATCCGTCCAACAGCATAAGCCACAAACAGCTCTCCAAATAGAATAAGTAAAAGGGCACTAAAAAAAAGATGAGAACAAGATTCCATTTGAAGGGGACACATTGGGCAAGAAGGATCCATGTGGACATAAGGAATACGATTAGCAGTTGAAAGTTTATTCTGAATAGCTAACCAGAAGATGAAGGAGATTCGGCGCATTAGTAGATTGCTCCAAACCGTGGGTGCCCAAGGAACGGGGGGTCAGCGATGACGCAAATTGTTGCAAACGAAGCGATTAGTCAACTTATGCATTGGAGTCCCCTTCCAAAAGAAAGTGTCAGATTCTTGAGGAGTTGGAGAATAGCTAGGTTGGAGATGACGCAAAATTCTTGGGAATTTCCACGAACTCCCATCAATAAATGAAATCATACGTGTCTTGAGAGGAAACAACGGAGAAGTTCGGGAAGGAGTTACTTGAGAGATTAAAGGACCTCGACTATCCCAATTATCATACCACAGAGAAACCCAACGTCCATCCTTGATAACACAAGAAGTCTCATGACGAATTTCGTCTCTTAGCTTCAAGAGCTGGTTGATAAAAAAAGAGAAACTGGCTTTCGACTGAAGCGCCCAAATAGAATGTCCTTTCAAGAAATAAGTGTACAACCATTGGATCCACAAGGTTTTCTTATCCTCTAGGATCCACCAAAGGCGCTTGAGAATCAAGGAGCGATTAGTAATTTTAATGGAAATAAGATTCAATCCACCTTCCGCCTTAGGAGAGCAAATATCAGATCATTTCACTTTGGAGGCGCTGCAATTGCCATTAGAATGACTCCATAAGAAGGTTCGAAGAAGCTGTTCAACTTCTTTAATGATGCCTTGCGATAAAAAATATGGGAACTCCAGTAGACATGCAAGGAATTAAGGAAGGATTTAATAAGCTGGAGTTTACCAGCATAAGACAGAGATCTGTTAACCCAAGATTTAATCCTCCATTGAATCTTCTCAAGGAGTGGTCGACGATCAGCATAGGAGAGTCTTTTAGTGGACACAAGAAGCCCAAGGTAAAAAAGAGGGGGATCTTTCAAAATCATACCCGTGGCAGCAGAAATTGAGGGGGCCAAGGCCGCCGCACCCTTTGACAAAATACAATGACTTTTAAGCAAATTGATCTGCAATCCAGAGTGATGTTTGAAGAGACTGAGAGCATGCAGAAAAGTCCAAATAGGCTCCAAATTCACCTTGCAAAATAAGAGGAGGTCATCTGCAAAACATAAGTTAGTAATACCGAGAGTCTTACACTTAGAATGATACCTGAATCTGGGATTAGAAAGAGTTTCATTCCGAATAAAAGCATTAAGCATTAAGACTCCAGCTAGAGTTGGGGTAGCTAAGTTGAGTTTTATGAGTTGGAGTAGTCCTCCTAATTGTATTGTGGGTGCTTTAAGCATAGATATATCTAATGAATAGATTACTAAAATTATTTAAGAAAATATAAGAAAGAAAACAAATTTATACTACTGTTAAATGATTAAAAAAGAAAAGAGAAACTAATCAACATGTAAATGATTTCTACATATGTTCCGATAATAAGGTTTGGATTGAAGTCTTATAAAAAAATCAGAAATAATAAAAAAAGAAAGAACTAATGTAGCATAATATTATAAGAGTTGACATTAGATCAATCTATATAAAAAAAACAATTCAGATAGGGCTGATTTTTGGGAATATGATAAGTTACCATTGTGTCTTAAGCACTGAATTACGATGTCTCTTTTCAAAATATTACACAGGATATGACTTGCCCGTATGGAGCTTTCTATTTCTTTATAAACTAAAGCACAATTTATATCATAATGTAAATTAATTTGGTCTGGAATTTTGTATATTAATAAGTATCGAAGTTTACAGTATATATAGCTGTACATCTGCACTAGTTTAGGAGCTAATTTCTGTACATTTCAAAATGTAAAATAAATGCAGAATATTTGATTGTTGCTGATTTGCAGGAACCGATTGAATCGCTTTGAATAGCTTGAGTTGAAATGACAAGAAATCCTGCTGGTTTGAATGAAAGAAAATCTTGTTGGTTTTAAATGGAATCCTAAGTCACAAGGAGCTGTTATCCCCCCACAAACTTGTAGTCAAAATGATGGGAAGTTTGGACATTAAGTAAAGGAACCGAGACTTGTGTAAGGGCTTTGTGAGAATGTCGGCCAACTGATCTTTGCTAGACACAAATGAAACCTGGAGACGTTTATGTCTTACCTCATCCCGAACAAAGTGAAAGTCTATCTCGAGATGCTTGGAGCGCAAGTGGAAAACAGGATTGGCAGCGAGGTATGTTGCAGAAACATTATCACACAGCAACCTTGGAGGCATAGGGAGCTGTATCCGAAGCTCTTTTAACAATGATTGTAGCCATTTAACTTTGGAGGCTGCGGTTGCAAGGGCTCGGTATTCTGCATCTGTACTCGATCGAGCCACTGTATTCTGCTTTTTTGAAGACCATGAAATGATATTGGGACCATGATATACAATATAGCCTGTTGTGCTTTTTC
>JANVCL010000212.1:2806713-2832068 GCA_026546855.1 Erythroxylum incrassatum | reverse complement strand
TATAATCAACAAGAAGGAATAGACTATAATGAAACCTATGCTCCTGTAGCTAGATTAGAAGCTATTAGGATTTTGCTGCCATATACGGTCTGTCATGATATAAAACTGTTTCAAATGGATGTGAAAAGTGCCTTTTTGAATGGTTTTATAGATGAAAAAGTTTATGTAAAGCAACCTCATGGTTTTAAAGATTCTGATAAACCAGATTATGTCTATAGACTTCATAAAGCTTTGTATGGATTAAAACAAGCACCTCGTGCTTGGTATGATCGTCTAAGTTCTTTTTTTATTAGAAATGACTTTAGTAGAGGTCAAGTAGATAAGACTTTGTTTAAAAAATGTATTAAAAATGATTTCATTATAGTACAGATATATGTAGATGATATTATTTTTGGGGTAACTTTTAAGAAGTTATGTTCGAGTTTTGAGAATCTTATGAAAAGTGAAATTGAAATGAGTATGATAGGTAAATTAAAATTCTTTCTTGGTTTACAAATTAAGCAAACCGAAGAAAAGATTTTTATTCATCAATAGAAATATATCAAACAACTGTTATTCAAATATAACATGGAAAAGGTTAAACCTATTTCAAACCCTATGCATCCTTTAAACCTATTATCTAAGGATAAAGCAGGTAAGAAGGTTGATCAAACTCTTTTAAAGGAATTATTGGTTCTTTACTTTACCTAACAGTAAGCAAACTTGATATATTGTTTACTATTTGCTTGTGTGCAAGATTTCAAGCAAATTCTAGAGAATCTCATTATATTGTTGTTAAAAGAATATTGAGATACTTGTCAGGTTCTACTGATCTTTATTTAATATATGAGAAATGTAAAGATTTCAGGTTAATTAGCTACTTTGATGCTGATTACGCTGGAGATGGGATTGATAGGAAGAGTACAAGTGGAGGATGTCACTTTCTTGGTCATAATCTAGTTTATTGGTCAAGCAAGAGGCAAAGTTCAATTGCTCTATCTACGGCAAAAGCTGAATATATGTCAGCTGCAAGTTGTTGTTCACAGACGTTATGGATTAAGTATCTGTTAGAAGATTACTCCATACAATAAGAACAAATTCCAATCTTCTGTGACAACACAAGTTCTATCAAACTATCAAAGAATCCAATACAACACTCGAGGGAAAAGCATATTGAAGTTAGACATCATTTTCTACAAGACTATGTACAAAGAAGAATCATTAATCTATAATTTGTTGAGATAAATCAACAATGGGCGGATTGAAGTGAACCACACATTAATATAGTCCTCTTTTTAAGAATGCACAAGAAGGGGGGTTGAATTGTGCATTCTTTTTCAATGATACTCTTTTAAAGAATTTCTTTAAAACTTGTTTTTTCTCAAAACTTTTGAAAATTGGTAATGTAAAATATTTTCTAAGTTCTCGTCTGAAAACAGTAAGATTAAAAATTCAAAGTTGAGAGAGTTGAGAATTGGGAGAGAGTGTCGATATATCAAATTTATAATGGTTCACCCCAAACCGTGCGCTACGTCCAGTCCTCAGAGATCTTTCTGAGATTTCACTATACTTCGCAAAGTTACAAGTATTCTTTGACTCCGAGCCTCTTCAGGTCTCTTACAACAAGCATTCTTTCATACTTAGCCTCTTCAGGCTATCTGCTTTTCTTCTTTCGATTGAAAGATGCTTCGAACTTTTGTTACAGATAAGAATAGCTCTATGTTTAGCACAATGAAATTTCTATCTTTTTGAATCTCACTAACTCTTTTTCAAAAATCTCTAACTTTTTTCAGTCTTCGACTTTAACTTGCATTTATAGCCTTTGTCTTCAACCGTTTCTTGATAACTGTTTCTTTCTTCTTGTTTCTTAATCTTTGAAGAATCAATTATTCACTTAAGTTCTGTAACTAACTTAAGCTGATTAGTCATCCGACGTGGTATCGATTCTTCCATCTCATTTTTAACTCTGCGTTTCTGTCTCACTTTTGGTTTGTGCTTCTGTCTCACTTTCTATCGTCTGACTTTTATCTTCGCGCTTTTGTCTCACTTTCTTTTGTCTGACTTTTGTTTTTGCTTCCGTCTGATAATTTTTTGTCTGACTTTTATCTTCGTGCGTCCGTTTGATTTTCTTTCGTCTAACTTTTTTTTTGCTTCCGTCTGATTATTTTTTGTCTAACTTTTGTTTTTGCTTCTGTCTGATTATTTTTCATCTGAATTTTATCTTCACGCTTCTGTCTCACTTTTTTTTGCTTCCATATCACTTTCTTTTGGCTTCCGTCTGATTATTTGGGCTTCATCAAAATCACTAATCATGAAGTCATTTTGAGTTAACAATTGTAACTAATGATAAAAGAGTGATGCAATTTTGAATACCTTTAGCACTTAGTGCATTTTCTTGCAAAGTGCATTTTCTTGCAAACTTACTGACATACTTACAAATTGTAAACCAAATGTATCCCTTCATTAAGATTCTTTGGATTAAGAATGATCCTCCATTCCCCTCATATCCTTTAACAAATATTTGCAAGGACAAATTATGTTTGAGATTTAGGTATATACTTTAGATACAATAAGGTGAGTAACCTTTAATGTAGCTACCCATGTCTGATTGAATAACTTGAGGCCTTAGTTATAAGCTTTTTGTCTCATTTTTTTAATCAAGTAGCTCTCCCTCTTATGAATATTTTTAGATTAGATATGTCCAACCCACCTCATGTTCTTTTACAATGGTTACGTAGTTGATTGATTATGTTATTAGCTCTACCTGCTCTTTACTTAGGGGATAATAACACTATTGATCCTTATCTTTAATAGATTATTATCCTTATGGTTTAGTTTCCTAAGTATTTCCTTAATGATTACTTATATGTTCTCCTTATTTATCTGAATGTATTTTACCAACTTATTTCTTTTTACCTTGTAGGTTTTATTAACTTTACCACAAGTTGAGAGTTTGATCTAATAGTTATGAACCTAATTTAAATTATATTAGCCAATTTAATCCTAAAGAGTAAAGCTTTTTCTTTTGTTATTAAACATTTTGATCTACTGCCACATTATATATTGTATGTTTATAGTTATTAACCCTTCCAAACATATCTCTATCCCTCTAACATTTTCTTGTTTGCATTATCTACATACATAATCCATGTTGGTACTTATTGTTAGATACAACATTATTAGGGAGTTAATCATTCTTTTCTAGGTTTGTTGACAATTCAAATACAAAATCCACTATAATTTGTGATTTTGAATAATTTCTTGAAATTTACTTGATTTCATACTCTTCCAAGTTGATTGACCATTTCTCAATTCTTTATGATACATCTGGTTTGTATATATGTTGATTGCAAAGGTTGGAAAGTTTGACCTTAACTTCCTTGTTCTAATAGGTAATGCATATGTTATTTTCTAGACTTAAATAATTTATCTTTTTCGCCAGTAAGAACATATATGAGGGCTACTTTCAAAATGGCTATATAGAGGTATAATGTTTCTCTAAAATATGAAGTCAGTAGCAATGATGGACTTTTGAAATATTCTTTCAATTATTTGAAGGCTTGTTGACATTCATAGGTCAATTCAAACCTATTAAGCTTTTAGAGTACTTTAAAAAGCAATAAGTAACAATCGACAAATCTTGAGATTAACTTTCATAAACTTTCTAACTTGCATATTAAACTTTGCACCTTTTCTAGTTTTTCCATGTATATGATAGTCTTAATAATTTTATTAGTTAACCTATATCCCTTTATAGGTCACCATGAATCTAAAAAACTTACCTGCCTCTATAATGAACAAAAAAATTTTAATTTATGTCGTACTTACACAGAATTGTAAATCATTCTTTTAGGTCTCTTATTTGGACTTTTTTAAGTTTAATAATCACAATCATGTCATTCATGTACACTCTTGTATTCCTTCTAGGCTATTTGAGAATGACTAGGTTCACTAACCTCTGATTGATTATCCATGTGTTTTTAAGACAAAAGACATGACTTTGTAATAGTAGATACCCTTATGTAATGTAGGATGTCTTTTTCTTGTCAGACTTGTTTATCTTTATCTAATTATATGCTAACTAAGTATTCATAAAGCCTAGGGATTAGTGTCTTGAAGTAACACCCACCAACTAATCTATTTTTAGTAAGGGATAACTATCATTGGCACATACCTTATTTAGATATGTGAAGTTAACATACATTCTTTACTTCTTGTTAGCCTTCTTAACTATGATGAAATTGGTAAGTGACTTAAGATAGTAAACCTCTTTAATGAAGCCTACATATAGGAGTTTGGTTACTTCTTATTTTATAGCATATTATCTTTCTATTATTAAGTATATCTTCTTTTATTTTATGAGCTTAAAAATGAAGTTGATACTTATAAAAGATCAACTCCTTAATTACTAATACTAGGCATGTTAGTTGGCCTTCACAAAAACCATCTAAGTATTAAGGAAACTTTTTTATTTAGTTTTTAAAATTTATTCCATCTTAGTCTCAACCTTAAGAATCTTGTAATCTTCAAGTATTCTAATTATAAACTATTCAATTTCTTCTTCTAACTCACCCTTGATTTCCTTTATTGGGTTTTTGATATCTAATTCTTTCATGTTCATTATGCAAGCAGAATATCTTTCTTTTAGGATTATAGAATACATTTTTTTCTTTTCATTCTTTGGTCTCTGTATTCCTTACTGAATCCATTTATGATTGTGAACTTCATCATAAGTTAGTAGGGTGATACTATTTCGTGTGTTGTAGATGTGGATGGTTCGCCAATTATAATATTATATTCCATGGATCTCCTAACTATATAAAACTTTGTCTTGCTTGTTACCTGCCTTTACTTATCTTTAATGTCACAAATAAAGATATCTTCCTTTTCATGTATATTTATTCATCCTCAAACCAAGTAGGGGTGAGGTGATAGGTCTTATCAAATCCATTGGATACCCATCTCTTTGAAGGAATCATATAACAAAATTCCAATGGTTCTTATTCTAATTAATGATATCCTAAAAGGGGGTTCATTAGAGACCTACTATTTGTTTCCGAAAAGGTGATCTTAGAGACCTTAATCCTTTTATCAGTTATATTATAGTTAGGTCATTCTTTATGATTCTCCCTTTATGTAACTTTTTGAGAGAAAGATTTTGATTGCTTTTGGTCACTTCCAATAGTTGTGTATATAACCTTTTGGTTAGAGTGTATCTCTATAAGGTTTTTCTACATTTTGACCTCAATGAGGGAACCTTATTTCATTATTAGAGATGATATCCTTGTTATGTTCTTTAATGAAGCATCTCAGCCTCTTATTTTTCCAATTTGTTTTCTACCCTTCTAAAACTTTTACAATCCTTTATCTTATGTTTAATATCTATGTGGAAACAATGCTATATATTTTTATCTCTTTTATTAGGGTATGGAAATTCTTTTGGCTTTTATCCAATTGGTTGTCAAAAACATAGTCAATAAATTGTTGAGTGATGGATTAAATCTAAGTAGTTATTCTCAATCGTCCCTTTGTTTTTCCCTTTTGATCTTTCTATCTTTGGTTTCTTCCTCTCAATTTCATTAATTAAAGACACCTCTCTTACTATTTTCATTATGTTGTTTGGTTAGGCTTATCATATTATACTCTGCATCTTCTAGATCTATGTATTTATATGCCTTGACTTGTACCTCCTCAAAGCTTCAAGTTTATCTTTTCTATATTGGGTTCCATAAGGGTTAGTAAGGTATAAGTTCGTTCTCCAAGGCTATTAGTGCTACACCTACATTGAGACAGGGATATCGGTGGCATTAAAATTAAAGCATTAGAGGTAATCTTAGACTTTTCTTAACCCTTTGGGTTATTAATATTAGGTAGGCAAAGTCCCAATGCCTACATTTGTTATTAGTAAAGTGTGATGCAATTCTTGTAGCTAGTTGTTAAAAAGTACTAATCCAAGTACGAAACAATGTTTAGAGCAATGATTATACCATTCCACTCATAGTGAAAATGAAAAGTTTGCATTTTATTTAATCTTATGCATCAAGAATTTTTATAAGTTCCTTACAAAAGTGTACGTAGTCAATATAATGATAAATGTCATTATAGGTATCCAAGATTGGCATCTTAAAACCAGTTGATAATGGATTCCTAATATGTTAGGTACTATCAGCTATTAAGGTTGCCTTAAGTATCATACTCAATTAGTAAGGTTTTAAGAATGTAAATTATGGTGGAAACTCCCTCTAATAGTGATTATAGGATGGATCTATTTTCTTTCATTTTGTTGGATTTCTTACAACAATTTTCTTACTTATTCTTATAACATTATAATTTCATCTGCTTAGTCATTAGGTTACTTATAGATAGAGGGTTTCAGGGTTATTAGTTATTATAGTGACAATGGAAAAAAAAGATTGCTTCTATTAGTGTCCATTATTCTTTTCTAGGATGTTAATAACTGAACAATTTTAAGATTTCTCAAGTGGGCATATCAGAAGATTTCACCTAGTATCCTATATACGATGCCAAATGATATAGAAGAAATTTAGGGTAGAACTATTAGGTTGGTCTTAACTTAATAGGCCTATAAAATTAACTATTGGTAGTTTGAGGGTATTACCAATAGAGACATTATAACACTCAAGTTAGTTAAGATAAAACGGACTAAGTATATAAGAATGCTAATTGCACTTAAAGATAATGGTTAGAACAACTTATCTTTAAGTAATTCCCTTTTATAAGCAATACTTTCTTGATGTATAGTTAGATCCAACCTCTACTAGGTAACTTATTTCTTATGTTATTAGGACTCTATTTCTCTGTATGGATGCATCATATTTTGATTGGACCCACTATTTTAAGGTAATTAAACTTCTTATAGTTCAAGATACTCCTCAGACCTTGTGTATTAGCGAGACTATTACTAGGATGTTATTGTTGCTGAAACTTCTTATAGTTTAAGATATACAAACGTAAAGAAAATTGATGGGTCATACTTGTTCAACTCATATTTGATTTGTACACTCATTAAAGGTGTATCAATATTGCTTTTATCTTCTTCTTTTTTGTCGATCTAGTGTGTTTTTCTTTGCAAATGTTCAATATAGTCTTAAGCTCATAGTAAAAATCTTACTTAGACTTATAACTTGTCTTAATAAGATGTTAAGCCACTTCAATGGTCTAGTTTAGAGGTAGTAATAGAAAATTCTTGTTTACTTTGGTCCATTAATTTTAAAAGCTTTTGTATAAGTTTGTCATAGTTGGGTTAGAGGGGACTAATTTTGCGCTTGGTCTTAATTCAATTTAACTGTATTCAATCAATTAGGAGCTCAAATCAAAGTCAAGTTAGACTTTAAACCCATTTTTATGTAATTATTTATTCCATATAATTTTAATTAAAATTTCTTTATTTTTCTCAACTTGTAATAAGTAGTTGCATGCAGTAGGAAAATCTCATTTAATCTTTGGTTTGAATTTGACTAATCTCAAGTACTAATTTTCAAAATTAAATTAGATATAAGCCTTTAGTGTGAATGCACCTTTAAGTTCAAGCCTTAAAATAAATAAAATGTTTTTATTTATTTTTATGATTTAATCTGTATTATTATGTACATGCATGGTTTGATAAAGGGATATATAAAAAAGAGAAAGAGAATCTAGTAAATTAAATGTGGTTTATTGGTAATTAATAATATGAAAAAGTTCAATTCATTTTATACAAAAAAGAATTTTTTTAAATAATAAAAATTTTGGAACCATAAATCCCGATAGGATCATAATACTAATAAGATATTTTCTCCCATTCTTTGATTTCCAATTTAGTTTGAAGTCACAAGCTCAATAAGTTCTTTTACCTGCCTAGGTAAGTTTTTCTAGTTTTCTTAACTTTAGGAATTTAAAGACTAATAAAACCTTTCTAGAAATTTTAGCTCAACAATTTTATTTTAGTCTTTTTCAACTACAAATTACCAAATCAAGCCTAAAACCTCATTTAAAACTTAATTAACTCACCCATTTCTTTTAAATACTTTCAACCTTATTCAAATATTAATTAAATTTTTTCTCAAAATACACCCAAGTAGTAAATGACGCACATTCATTTCTCATTTCTTTTAAAAATTTCATGAGATATTTAATTGATACGAATAAAATTTTTCATCTTATTAGTTCATCTTCTATAACAACCTTATATACCTTTTATCAATTTATCTTATTTAAATATTACCAAATTGGGCTTTATGTTTTGTATTTTTGGCTAGTGATTATCTTTTAATTTTATTAATCAATAATAAATAAAGTATGAGGTTGCAATTTTATGGCTACTAGTCTATTTTCTTCATAATTTTCTGTTGTCTTATTCTTTTGCTATCATTTCCTCTTTTGCACGGTATATGAGATACGTGTAAGATTGGGTAAGATTTTGGAAAATGTATGTTTGATTCCTTACTAGGGTATATAAACGCTAATATATGTTCAAGGATGCTCTAAACCCTTTTGAGCTAGAATCTCGCACAAGTTCACCTATAAGATTTTATATTAGGATGGCGCCCAATTGATACAATCCATCTATCAGCATTCATTCATTTCTTCCTTTAAGATTAAAACTTCGAGAAGTTGGGAGGAATATTATTGAAGTTTATTATCTTCACTCATTCTTTCTCTAAAGAATCTATTTCCTAGAAATAAAACCTACCTCTCACCTTGAATTCACAAGTTACTTGTATTGCTAACCAATAAGATATTTTCATTTCTCAAAAAAAAATTGAGCACCTAGAAAATCTACAATAAATCAATTTTTGTGTAAATCTTAACATACTCTTTCAAGCATTTTTTACCAAAATTTTGACTTTTTATTAATTGTCAATTTGTTAAAATCTCTTTATAATGCATTTTGTCTTAAAAAGTCTTTTCAGTAAAAATTTATCGTCTAACCTTTCATTCCTTTAATTTAAAAGAATGGTTTTACATCTAAAAGAATAATAATCAAAAGTTTCCTTTTTATCATCTTTTACATAGATTATCTTATTTCATTATTTAACCAATTGTGTTCGAGTTTTTTCTAGAAGAATTTATGTTGGTATAAAATCGATATGAAGTATCTATTTATCCAACATTATACTGTCGACTTTTGGAAGAAGAGATAAAGATTCGATTCAATATATTATTGTGAGGGGCCATAGAAGAGACAGGGAGTTAACACGAAAATCTTAGTTTGCCAAAGATGATAAAGTTGGATGTAATAATGCAAGCTTATATCATGAGAGGAGTGATAAGGGTGAATGGAGCAATAAGGTTGAGGACTCTCAAGAATATACTTTACAACTTGAAGGGTGTGTCATTTCCAATGAAACAAGGCTAGCCTAGGTTATTAGGTTATTTCATGTTTTTTGCTTCAAACATATATATACATATATTTGTACTCTTTATCCGTAAGTGTGTGTGGAAAACATATATCAATAAAACAACAATTCTGCAGCATCTATACTCTCCAATTTCTATCGATTTCTTCTTAGTATCAGTTAAAAACGTGCTAAAAAAACTAGTTGAGCCAAACATGAATATGTCTTCATTTTTCTCATCCAATAGCTCTATTCCCATCAGCGGGACGAACTTTATCGCAATGAAGCTCTCTCACGAGACGTATATATTGTCTGGCATGAGTAGGTTAAAGGCTTAGCATTTTACTATAAAGTATAGGGACTGCTCACTGGAGAAGAACAGCCACTGGCTAGATATAAAACCATAAAACCAGATGCTACCATCAAAGCCACCAAAACAACAGAATCACCCAAAACCACAGAACACATGCAAGCAAAAATCAAAGAATATATCACTTAAAAGCATAATGATCTAATGTTGCAAGGTTTATTTATTGCTACGCTCTCTTTGGAAGTTTTGGGACTAGAAATTAGGCAAGAAACATCAAAGGATCTCTTAAAAACTTTTGAGTTTTCTTTACTCCAACAACTGACTTGTCTTTGCAAAGAATTAGATACTCCTATGATGGAGCACTTGTGGTCATTCAAATCCATATACAATCAACTAGCCACAATCATAAATGATTACCAGACACAGCAAAGGCTTATCATCCCCTCTTGAGCCTTGGCCCTAATTATAAGGACTTTGCTACAACTATGTTGAAACCACCCTGGCCTATATACTACGAACGTGTGTATCATATAAACTCTTATGAAGCACGAAACATATATCTAGAGAACACTGGCACATTGTCATTTACTCTTATTGCACAAAGGGAATCACGACAAGGAAGAAACAATAATCATGATATAAACCAGTTTTCTTCACAGCATAAAAGTTTCTTTCTAGCTTCAACTCATGCTACTAATCCTTCATCGATTCAAGCACTTGTAGGAATCTATCAATTATTTCAGCAACAGACTGGAAACACAAAGGGTTCTACACAATCCTCTTCTTAAAGCAGACCTAAGGAGATCATCCACCACCACCAGTCATGTGACGAATGACACCAGCAGAACATGAGCTATACAAAGATGAAGTTTTTCAATGGTGTAATTGACAAGGGCATATTGCAAAGATATGATGGGGACCACTACAAGCTTCTAGCAACTCCAACGATCTACCTCAAGCCTTAAATGATCTCACATTGGATAACTCACTTACAGATGTTGAATAGACTGTTAATACTGGAGCGTCAAATCACATGGCTCATGATTCAGGTATATTTACACTACTTAAAAGCTATAAAAGCCATGACCTTGTTATTATTGGTAATGGAACAAAACTTAGAATTTATGGTTTCAGAGAAGTGCCCATTACTAATGGTAAGAAGACACTCTCGTTAAAGGAAGTGTTACATGTCTCAGAACTTACACGGAATTTGTTACTACAAGTCAGCTTACGTCATAAAATAAAGTGGACTGTGAATTTAATGATAATTTATTTCCATGAAGGAAAGAAAGACGGAAGAATCTGCTCATAGGAAAACGTAAAGGGGATCTATATATGGTGCCTAAAGCTCAATCTGGGGTGTACAAAAAACAGCTTAAACCAAGGAGGTTTGGCATCACCGTTTGGGTCACCCATAGGACTCATTACTCCACCAACTTGTGTCGGATGGCTTAATTTATTTAGTCTTTAGTAATAAGGATAAACATCTTTGTCAAAGTTGTTGCATTAGTAAACTTGGCAAATTTCCCTTTCATTTATCTGAAACAAATGCTAGTGAACCATTTGCAAAAGTACATTTTGATTTATAGGGACCTACCCCAGTTTTGTCTCTATGAAAATTTCGATACTATGCGTAGTTTGTTGATTATTATTCTCGATACATATGGTTGGCCCCAATGAAATCTAAGGTTGAATTTTTTGATATATTTCTTGCCTTTAGGCAATTGTGTTTCCCCAATTCAACAGGAAGATCAAGGTGTTTCACTCTGATAATGTAGGGGAGTTTGTTAACAATCGCAGTAACAGTATTGTTCACCAAGTGTCCTATCCCTACACACTAAAGGAAACTGGGAGAGTGGAATGACGACATCGAACTGTAAGAGAGTTAGAAATAAAAATGTTGTTCCCCAGTGGTTAGCCACCCTCTTTCTGGACAGAGGCTTTCTCCACTGCTACTTACTTAATAAATTGATTGCTGTCATCTGCACTTAATTGTTCTGTTCCTTATTTTAAACTATATGGTGAAAATGCTAGCTATAATTTTTCTATTCCTTATTTTAAACTCTTTCCTTACATTTGGGAGACAAGGAAGACAAAATTTGATCCGAAGTTTACTCCTTGTATTTTTGTTGGATATAGTAACAAATGTAATGGGTTTAAATGATATCATCCAACTACAAGAAAGATAATTGTGTCTCACCATGTGGATTTCAATTTCTACCATATAAACCTATGTCACACTTTGATCAATACCACAAAAAGCAACAAAAATTTCTTACACAAGTGAATTTTGATGATGATAACAAATGTAAGATTTTTGCAACGTCCACTTCAATGTCAACAGCTGACCTTCTAGTTCCCTCTCTTCCTGCCGCCAAGTTGATTTCACTGAGGGATGTAGCAGCTCAACCTTCTCATGACATTCCTAACACCTTCAATAGTTCGGATGCATATGGGCCAAATGTAAATGTCGAGCTCGACTCTGAATCACGTGTCTCATTAGATACACAGGATCGTGATAGTAATCATGAACTCTTGGTTTTAAATTCAACCTCTATCAACTCCAACCTCACATCTAATCTTATCCCTCAGCATTTAGACCTGTCTCCTACCCCAACTTAAACTAATTTAAGTTCCTCTACTGTAGGAACTATTGATGACAATGTTGAATAGCCTAATCGACATCCAATGCGCACACGCTCTTAGTTTGGCATTGTCAAGCCAAATCCTAAGTATGCACTCACTATGACTTATCGTACTGTTCTAACTAAACCCAAAACGATCAAAGGAGCTCTTGCTCATGTTGGCTAGAAACAAGCAATGCAAGAGGAACTTATAGCTCTTCATGATAATCGACATGGGATTTAGTGCCCTGAACTCCTGACATGGGTTACAAGGTGAAACATTGTGCCAATGGCACTCTAGATCACTTAAAGGCTAGGTTAGTAACTAAAGGATTTCATCAGATGGATGGCATCAACTTCAATGAGACTTACTCACCTGTCATCAAACTGGGTATGATTAGATTAATTCCTAGTATTGCACTAGTTCGGGGCTGGATAGTTTGACAATTAGATGTCAAGAATGCATTCTTATATGGTGTTTTTGCAAAAGATATCTTTACAGAACAACCTCTTAATTTTGTTGATTTACATCTTCCAAATTATGTCTACAAACTCAAACGAGCTTTATATGGTTTGAAACAAGCTCCAAGAGCCTAGTTTGATCGTTTTAGTGTTGTTCTTTTAAAACTTGTATTCCTTTGTGGCATGGTAGATCCCTCATTACTTACATTGCATTGTTTTTATGGCACAATACTTCCTACTCTCTATGATGATGACATGCTTGTCATAGGATGAAATACTCAACATATTGATGGATTTGTATCTCTTTTACATATAGAATTTTCAATGAAGGACTTTAGACCTATTCATCATTTTGTTGGCATTGAAATTCAATACAATGATCTTGGTCTTTTACTCTTACAATCTCACTTTGCCTACTCCATTCTAGAAAAGGCATAAATGTTAGATTATAAGCCAGCCAAGATGCCTCTAACATCCAAAACTCGCCCACCTCCTTAGAGCACACCGTTATCAGATCCAACATCGTATAGAGCTATGATTGTATTGCTTCAATATTTGACATTCACCTAACCAAACATCTCTTTCGCTGTTAATTTTGCTGCTCAATTTTCTCAAACACCAACCTATCATAGTTTAACTCTTGTTAAGTACATCCATCGATATATTAAAGGGACATTAAACCTTGGCATGCAATTTATAGCAGATACTACGCTTGATATGTATGCTTATTCTGATGTAGACTAGTGGTTTGATCACTAACTCAACGGTCTACAATCGGCTACTACACATTCCTTATCGAAATATCATCTCTCAGTGTGCCAAGAAACAAACCACCATTGCTCGCTCTAGTACAAACGCTTAATACTGGGCCATGGCCCATATTGCCGCTGAACTCACTTGGCTTACCTATTTGCTTGGAGATTATGTTGTTACTTTACCAGCACTGCCACTTCTTCTCTGCGACAACCTCAGTACATTACACATAATAGTAAATCTAGTCTTCTATGCCTACACCAAGCATATTGAAATCAACTGTCACTATGTACGGGAACGTGTTGCACTTAGGTTGTCGGTCACTTGACATGTTCCTTCATCGTATTAGCTTGCCGATATTTTGTCCAAGTCTCAATCTTAAGCTTCTCTACTCTCTTTGGGCACCAAACTTTGCCTTGAACCTTGGTATAGTTTAAGGGAGGCTAATAACTAAAGCTTATATCTTGAGAGGAGTAATAAGGGAGAATGGAGCAATAAGGTTGAGGACTCTCAAGAACATGTGCTACAATTTGAAGAGTATGTCATTGCCAGTGAAACAAGGTCAGCCTGGTCTAGTTCTAGTGGTAGACAATCATACAAAAACACCTTATTATTAAAGCCTAAGAATATATACATATATTCTTCAGCTGTGAAAGTGTGTGGAAAACATATATCAATAAAACAACAATGCTGCAGCAGCTATACTATTCAATTTCTATCCATTTCTTCTGGATGATCAACACAATAATCTTGAAGAGCTTTAAAATTACTTCTACGCCTTAATAGAATATAATCATAATTGTGCAGTGGATTGTGATTAAAAACTTGTTGGAGTATTAGAATCAACTTCGAGACAATTTATAACTCACGTTATATAATGAGATGAGTTTGTAAATCATAATCATTTCATAATTATGACACCTAGGGATCAAGAAAATGTATGTATGATCCACCTCATATAAGATTGTTGCTCTAATAAGAAAGGAGTTCATAGCCCTACTGATCTCCTCCCTACTAGTAATCAAAACTTTTGATAGAAGATTGTGGAAAATTCTTATCAACAAAGTGTTTTGTTAGGCTTCATTTGAAAAACAACACATTTAAGTCCTGCTTTTCTCTACTGTAATTTTTTGGTTTCTATTTTCACCTTCAAATTTATTATAAAAAACTTGATTAGTAAAAGACTCTTAAAAACGAAAATAGAAAATAAAATGCAATCAAATAATCTCTTAATTTCTTAGTAAAAGAACTCCTTTAGAAAGTTCATTCATTTATGAGAAGAGCTTTTAGATTTGGACCCAGCTGAAGAATAGATATGTTTGAAGTCATCGTGAATATGCTCATTAATCTCAGATTATTTGTGAATCCATGTGTCGGACCAGATCGGTTTCCTATTGGACCACGAATTGTTAATGCCATATAATTTCTTCGTTAGCTAAAAAAGTCCTTAATCTCGGTTTTCAGTGCCTTAATCTAACCCACTGAAGCATTCAGGTGTTGGTAGTTAGTCAAAAACACCCTCAGCTCCACCTATATGTTACTGATAGGACTCTGAACATGACCGAAGGTATTTTTATTCCAAGTTTGGAGATAAGAGGCCGACAGAATTGAATTTGCAAGCTAGCTCTGAGACAAAAAAACATAGAAAAGCCTTCCCGATAGTCGCTTTGAATAATATGACCAATGTCAGGTTGTGTTAACCATATTTTCTGAAATGGAAAACTTTGTTTTAAGGCACAATTTTTTGTTTGAACATGTTCCATGACAAACGATTACTTGCGAGCATTTCAAGATGAAAATCAAAAGAATGCTAGGTCTTAAAACCAGAGGAACTTGTCAAGTCTCATTTCAACAAGGTAAGGCCAAGGCGGGCATCTCCAACCCATTTCTCCAAGATGGAGTGAATTTCTTCTACTTTGGAGATGTTACAGGACCTTTTACTCCAACCCATAATTCTATTGACACTAAAAAGGAATATTCTCAATATGTTCTTTTTTATCTTTCATTTATTATTATTAAAATTACTTTATAAAATTAAACCAACTTTATTTTTTGTGTACATTTTTATTCACAACATTATTGTTGTTATATTTTATGTTAATAAATAATAAATAATAAAATTTCAATTAAACTATAATTTTTTATTTTTATTTGATAATACTAAATGAAATAATATATTCGATATAGTGCACTATTTCATATTATTTAAATATATTAAATGACATTATAATTACTTAATATCAAACATCAAATTTTATTGAATTTCATAATTCAGCTATTAATGTCAATATATTTGTGGTTTATTTATTTGATATTTTCTAATGGATATATTTAAAATATTTATTTATAAGTAAATAATTATAAAGTTATAAATATATAATAAAAATATTTATAAATATGAGACTAAATTATAAAATCACTATAAAATTATAGTTACTTAAATAAACATTTAATGAAAATATTAGAATATTGTTTAAATAACAAAACAAAGAACAAGAAAAAATGTATTCGATTCAATAAAAGGGCTGCCGTAAAAATATCAAATAGTTAACTAAATGAAATAATATATTCGATTCAATAAAAGGGCTGCCGTAAAAACCAGTGAAGAACCTGTGGTTTCCGGTAAAATTGGAAATTTTGCAGTAGATATGATACACCGAGGCCAAGACGAACTGAACGTTAAAGAAAATTCTTCCACAGGATTGCAAGCGCCCCCTTCCTCTGATCGCTATTAGTAGAATAGCATCTGCCAAAATCAAATGATGCCATTGAGAATATCAAACTCCGAATTTAAAGCTTAGTTTTCACATAGGTAGACAAAATTGGGGCCTTTAAAACGCAACAAACGTCGGAGCTCCAAAGGTCTTCGCAGTTCCAAGCTAGGAGACTCGTGACTGGAGGCAGAGTTGCGATTCCCTTCCAATCTCTATTCGGGAAGAAGAAAAATCACCTTCCATTGGTGGAAAAAAGTGTCCCCGTGTTCTCTTTTATTTTTCCAAAGATCGAGGGCAGGCATCTGGAGATTTATCAAGAGCGTTGCCAATGCTGATCAAGAAGTTCCGGGAAGAGGGAATGTTGGTGCAAGCCTTTCCTTTTCGCCTACTACGAAAAGCAACCCTTTTGGATTTGGACTTGGTAGCTGAAGAATTTTGCCGTTTCTACCATAATTTGGAAAAGCTCCAAAGTCCTCCACGACATTAAGGACTTGTTTGGTTGGATATTAATTAATGAAATGCAATGAAATAAAATGGAAGGAAATGCAATGGTTTATAATGGAATAAATGTAATACAGTAAAAAATTGTTTGGAAATGATAGAAGGGTTCATAATGTAATATAGTATAAATATTGTTTAGAATATAGATGGAATGGAATGTATTGTATAATAAATGACTTTTATACTCCTTATATTAAAATGATTGTTGCAGGAGGTTTATTATTTTATTATTAATTATATAAAAATATTAGTATTAATAATTTAATTTATTTTATTTTATTTTATCTGATTTATATTAAAAATAATTTATTTATATAAAAATACATACAAACAATTAAAGAATACATTTTTACATATTTTCTATTTTCATTAATAAAATTTTTATTAAATTTATAATTAATTGTATACAATTTATTATTAATTATATAAAATAGTATTATTAAGTATTTAATATATTTTATTTTATTCTATTCTATTCTATGTGAATTATATATATAAATAATTTATTTTTATTTTTATTTATATAGAAATATATACAAACAATTAAAGAATAATTTTTAAATATATTTTATATTTTTCATTAATAAAAATTTTATCTATTTTTTAATTATATACAATTTATTATTAATTATTTAAAATTATTATTAATAATTATTTAATAAATTTTATTATATTAAATTTTTATTTATATTTAAAATAATTTATTTATATTTTTATTTACATAGAAATATATACAAACAAGAATAATTTTTAAATATATTTTTTATTAATGAAAATAGAAAATATATAAAAAATTATTTTTTAATTGTTTGTATATATTTCTGTATATAAATAAATATATTTTATTTTATTATTAATAATATAAAAATATTATTATTAATTATTTAATAAAATTTATTATTTTAAATATTAACGTATTCTATTTAATATATTAATATTATGATTTGGTCAGAGTTGGTATTAAGAAGAATTATTGAGAGTATACTAGGTAGTATGTATTTATTAGTTTACATTACATCCTAAACTCTCCGAATCAGAAGTTTCTTTTTCATTATTTAGGATATAATAGAATGTAATATGAAACCCTTCATTTCCATCTCATTCTATTATGAAAATCTAAAATAAACAATAAAAATGTGTTAAGTTCCATCCTCTTTTATCCCTAACCTCTTAATCAACCAGAGCTTAGTTGTTGCCAACGAGTCTCTTTCACGATTATTTAAAGGCCAAGATATTCAACTGAATTATTGAGTCATTAATTAAGGGGATGGTAGATGAACAAGTAATATATATACCATATGGTCCGCAAGTGAAGACCACGTGTAGGCAGTCACATTTAGGAAGATCGGCAATAAACCTGCAATTCATAACTGGAAACATGGATCACCTTCTCATGCGAAGTTTTAACAACAAAACTTATTTTAACGGAAAGATGTAATACTCTTAATTTTTCTTGTTATTATTCGTCTGTTTCATGTACTCGTGTGTCATGTTACGAATTTATTTTAGTTAAGAATTTATGATTAAATTATTATATTTTAAGAGCATGAGTAGATTATAGATTTTATATAATTTTTCAGATGGTGTAAGATATTATAAAATTTGTCTTAAATTGGAGAATTTGATAAAGAGATATAATCATTATCTTATATACATTGTCAACATTAAATTTATTTAATATTTTAATTATTATTTTAATAAAATTATCATATTAAAGTAATTTAGAAACTATAAAAAAAATATTTTTTTAAAAAAATTTTGAAAAGATCTGTAGAGCTAGTATCAAGTAACCGAACCTCTACCATTGATTACTCAATGGTAGTTGCGAAATAAAAATGTTTAATACTTATAATGAAATAATTTCAAGATCTATAACAATTAATGATATAAAAATCAAACCGATCTGATTTTTGATTCTATTTTTACTTTTGGCCATTATGAATGAAGACTAGCTTGTTAAATAATAAACTAACTAGTTTTGTTTAAACCATGAAGAACCGTATGCTTCTTATTCTTCTCTGACATCCAAATCAATAAGCGTTTGGTCTTCTCGTGTCTGGCAACGACTAGCTACCACTTACACCGGAGCACCAAAAAGGCAACTAGAAATGCTAAATTACAAGGATTCACAAACCAAAAAGCAAAAACATAGATTCAGGCCTGAAAATCAAGAAACATAAAAGGGTCAGAGAACGAACACCCACCTGCCTGCCCAAAATTGTTAACTTAAGATTTATGATTAACGATTTTGTTGATAACTGTATAATTTTTCAAATTTCAAATTAGATTTATTTCCTTATATGGACAACGATATAATTCTTAAAAGGAAATAAAATCATGGAATAACTGATATCTTTCTTGCAGGAATCTTCTTTGTAAACTTACCTTTTTAGAGGTGATTCCATGACATCCGGAAGGATCATACTAATTCAAATAATCAGCTCTGAAAGCTTTGACATAACGCTCTTCTTAACATCTAAATATCAAAGATTTTAGCAGAGATAATATCGAAGATTAAGCAATGACTAGTTGAATAAAATTGTCTACTGAAGGAAGAATCACTACAATTGTGAGACACAAACATACAGAAAAATCAAGGAAACCAAAATTTTGATATACATTCATAATATCAGCACTCTTGAAAGTCATATCATTATCAATTTTCTTGTTTTTTAGAAAGTAAAATTCTTTTGAGAGAGTGATAATTGAATCTCATTATGAGCAAATTACTTTATCATTCGTTGAGAGCTTATAGAGGCTAGCAAAATACTACTACTGTGAAAGGTTGAAGAACCTTAAAAATATATAATTGTGAGCTTGAAGAGGGTTGTCAAATTACTACTTGATTTTTATAATGAAATACTCAAGTTGGACATTTGAGGACTGGACGTAGGCTTCGTTATAAGTCAAACCAATATAAATCTTCTGTGTCATTTTCTTTCTCTTCTTAACTTTTAATTTTCTGCATTATTAGTTTCAAGAGGCTCCGTCAATTTTTCAATAGGCTCCTTTTGTTTTTATATCGTAAGAGGTTTCTTTCAAGAGTTAGCAGGCTCCTATTGATTTAAATAGGCTATTTTCTTTTTGAGCGCTAGCAGACTCTTATCAATTTAAAAAGCTTCTATCATTTTGAGCGTTAGCAGGCTCCTTTCGATTAATTGGCTCTTTTCTATTTAAGCGTTAACAAGATCATTTCGGAAGTTTATAGGACCCTTTTATTTATAAATTCATTTTGTTTAGCAAGATCTTATCGATTTGAAAGTTCTTTAAATTTTTTGTACACACAATTCACCCTGGTCTTGTGCGTGTTTGCTTTATCATTTGGTATCAAAGTGAGGTTTCACATTTGTTGTGTTTTACAACATGTGATAGATCATGGTAAACAATTTGACAAACCTTAAAGGACAATTTGTTTCAAAGCCTCTTTACTTCAATGGAAATAACTACTCATACTAGAAAGAGAAAATGACAATCTATCTCCAATCTGTAGATATTGAAGTCTGGCAAGCCATCAGAGTTGGAGCTACACTTCCCGCTACAGAAAATGTAGAAGTATGGTGGATGCTTACAGAAGAAATGTACAGCTAAACCGCAAAGAAAAACATCATCTGATATGTGCTATATTTCTAGAAGAATATGAGAAGATATCCTACTGCTCTATAGCAACAAAAATGTGGGATAAACTACAAGTCACCTTTGAAGGAATGAATAAGGTAAAGAAACATGTAATAAGTTTTTTAATGCATTAATATGAAACTATTACCATGAAATAGGGAGAAACCATATATGAATTCTCCGGACAGCTCAACAACATCATCACGACCTTAAAGAATTTAGGAAAGATATATCCCAATGATGAGCTTATAATGAAGATTCTAAGATCACAACCAAAGGAATAGAGACTTAAGGTGATAACTCTAGAAATTGCAAAGGATCTAGACACTATTTCACTCAACTGGCTATAAGGAAATATGATGATCTATGAAACCGAGCTGAAGTGAGATTAAGGATCCTCCTACAGAAAAAGAATGGCACTAAAAGTAATTGATTAATCAAACAGTGATGAAAGTAACAATGAGTTGTAATAGATGAAGATGACGAGTTCAACTTCATAGTCAAAAAATATGCTCGCTTCTACAAAAAGAAGTTGATGAAGAAAAGAGAAGGAAACAAGAAAGCTAGGAACAACATTTTCCTATCAAAAGGTAGCAACAACATTAGCAATACACAAAACAATCAAATCATACGCTATCACTACAAGAAGCCTAGACACATGAGACCTGAATGTCCTCTTCTTTAAAAGGACAAGTCAAAAAATAGAAAACCTAGAAAGCAAGCGATGACTATAACCTAGTCAAATGAGGATTCTGAAAACTTTGAAGAAGAAAAGCCAGAAGAAGTCAACAACATTTGCTTTATGGCTAAATCAGGAGACAATGCGGTATATTATTTTGGCTCTAATATTGAAGTTGATGAATTGAAAAATGCATATCATAAATTGTATGATCAGTACAAAAATTTGACAATGAATTATTTCAAAGAAGTTGAGAAGTCAAAGAACAATGATGTATCTCTGAAGAGCAAGATTAAATCATTAGAATATGTGAATGAGAGTTTGTCAACCAAAAAATATGTCTCTTGAAATTTATTAGAGGCAAAAGATTGCTAAAAAGGAAGCTTTGGAAGAAAGAGTAGGTAAGTTGGAAAATACTTTGCTTGAGAATGACTCTAATAAAGTGAGATAGCTAGAAGAAAAGGTTGTCGGTCTAGAACTTGAGAAAGAGAAATGTGCGGGCAAGATCTTATCTCTAGAAAAAGATCTTGCAAAGTTCATTAATGGAAGGAACAACCTTAATGCACTACTTGGTAGTGGTAAATGCGTCTTTGATAAAGCTGGAATTGGTTACAATGAAAATAATAATATTATGTCATACAAGAATTTCTTTATTAAATCCAGCAGTAGCTATAGTCAAAACATCAGGAATCTGATACACGGTAGAAATTATAGTAATTCTCATTCATCTAGTTTATGTTTCTACTGTGGTAGACATTGTCACATTATTCATTTTTGTAACTTTCGTAAAATGAAGAAATTATCAATTTGGAGACCGAGATGTCAAGCCACTAACCTTGAAAATTTTGGGTGCCTAAAATGAGATAATATTCTTTATGCAGATATGCTTCAAAACGGAGACAAAAGAAAATCAATGGATAGTCGACAGTGATTGTTCTAGACACATGATAGGTAAAATGTCACATTTCAATTATTTTGAAATAAAAGATGAGGTAATGTAGTCTTCATTGAGAAAAATAAACAAAGGTCACCAAAATTGATAAAATTGGTGATTCTGACTCCACCTCCATTAGTAATGTCCTTTATGTTGATAGCTTAAAACATAACCTGTTAAACGTAAGTTAGTTATGTGACAAGGGTTATAAATTCATTTTCTATACATCTCATTGTGAAATAATCGATAATCATAATGATAATATTATATTCATTGGTCCTAGAAATCAGAACATATACCGTGCTCAACTGGAAGACATGTCTTCAAAAAGTGTTAAGTGTTTTGTTCTTTAGAAAAGGATTAGTTTATCTAGCATAGAAGATTTGGACATGCTAGCATGAGAATTCTATCAAAATTGTCTAAGAATGAGTTAATAAGAGAACTACCTACCCTGATGTTTGAAAGCAAACAGGTTAAGGCTTATTTAAAAGGTAAACAAGTTAGAAGCAGCTTTCCTAAAAAAATATTGTTTACTAAACAACCACTTGAACTTGTGCATATGGATTTGTTTGGTCCTATAGGACTCAAAGTTTTGGTGGTAAATATTACAGTTTTGTTTTAGTAGATGATTATTCCAGGTTTACATAGGTTTACTTCCTATGAAATAAAGATGATGTTTTTGAAGTTTTTGAGAAGTTTTGTAGAAAAATTTAGATCGAAAAAGGATACTACATTACATCAATTCGAAGAGATCATGGGGGAGAATTTGATAACAAAAATTTTGAAGATTATGAGATAGTAATGGTATGACTCACAACTTTTATTGCCCAAGGACTGCTCAACAGAATGATGTCATTAAGAGAAAGAACAGAACCCTAGTTGATATGGCCAGGAAACTGTTGTGTGAAAGTGGCCGACGCCATAGTTGTTGGGCAGAAGTAGTATCCACTGCTTGTTATATACTCAATATGTGTCTTATAAGACCTATTTTGAAAAAGACTCCCTTTAAGATCTGGAAAGGAAGAAAACCAACTGTCGCTTACTTTTGAGCATTTGGTTGCAAATGCTTCGTTTTAAATAATAGGAAAGATAACTTTGGAAAGTTCGCTGCGAGATTAAATGAAGCTATCTTTCTAGGTTACAGGATTGCTAGCAAAGGATTCAGGGTTTACAAAAAAAGAACAAAGAAGATAGAAGAATCAATACATGTACTATTTGATGAAGCATTACGTTCGACAACAGTAACTGATTCAGATGATGAAGATCATCCTTTGGTTCCTAAAAATACATCGACTACACCTATAGTACCCTCAGAATCATAGGATCAAAAAGGTCCTTCCAAAGTTAAGATAGAGCAGGCTTTTTCCTCTCAGCAAGAGCCTATGCAACAAAGAAAACCAAGAGAATGGAGGGGTCAAGATACAAATTAATATATTCAGGAAGACCTCTCTGAAAGTTTAAGAACTAGTTCTTCCTTCAAAAACAACTTTGTTTCCCTCGTCTCAAAATTAGAAACAAAGATCGTTGAAGAGGCTCGTACTGATGAAAATTGGGTTTCAGCTATGAAAGATGAACTGAATCAATTTGATAAAGACAAAGTTTGGAATCTAATACCTCATCTACAAAACAATCAATCATTGAAACTCGATGGGTATTTCGAAACAAACTCGATGAAAATGATAAGGTAATAGAAACAAAGCTAGACTTATAGCTCAAGGTTATAATTAACAAGAAGGCATCGATTTTGATGAAACTTATGCGCCCGTTGCTAGATTGGAATCAATTAGAAATTTACTTGTGTTTGTATGTTATAGAAAGTTCAAATTGTTCCAAATGGACGTCAAAAGTGCCTTTTTAAATGGATTTATTAATGAAGAAGTGTTTGTTAAGCAACCTCTAGGTTTTGAAGAGGAAAACCATCCTGATTATATGATGAAGTTGACTAAAGCTCTGTATAGTCTAAAACAAGCTCGTTGAGCATGGTATGAAATGTTAAGTAATTTTATGATTGAGAATAACTTTGAAAGAGAAAAGGTAGATAAAACCTTATTTATTAAGAAAAAGGAGAATGATTTACTCATAATGTAAATATATGTTGATGACATAATATTTGGTGCTACTATTCAGTCCTTCTATTAAGTATTCTTAGCATTAATGTAGGGCAGTTTGAAATAAGCATGATGGGAGAACTATTCGTCTTTCTCGGATTACAAATCAATCAAACAGAAAAAGGAATCTTCATTAGCCAAGACAAATACACAAAGGAACTCATCAAGAAGTAGCATTTGGGATTTTGAGATAATGATGTATTTTGGCTTAAAATGCCCATTGAAGCTTTGTAAAACTCTTATATTTGGTTGCTAATGGAATATGATTGCGTTTTGCTTATGACTCTCAAAGTTTGTACATTGCATTTTCAAGTTTTCAAAGGGGTAGAAATTGTGTTCTGACTTTTGGGGAAAAATTGTTTTTGATCTAAGCTAAATTTGACAAGTTGTCTTATGAGAAGTTGTACTTTATCCTTCTAGCTTTCCAATGCTATATAGTATGAAATTTTTGGATATCATAGTTAAGAGATATGGCCATTATAAGTGGTGATACTACATAGGATGTATATATATAGACCAGCCATAGTAAGGATGAGAATTTGGGGTATGTGATGAGCCAATTGAGTTGAGATTTGGGAGTTTAATTGTTGGACCCTGCTTCCAGAGCCCAACTTTCGAAACCATGCAACCTTATATTTGAAATCCTAAAGCTCATTTGCTGTCAGTCCACAATGGTGGTGAGTGCACACTAATCAAACATCAAAATTTTAAGATGTACTCTTCATAGAAATTGTAGCCTTAAGCCTCTAATTTACTTTGAAGCAAGAATTACCTCAATCGGAGGTCTACAACTCAGGATATGCTTAAAACACCTAAGTGTGCTCATTCCCTAAACTTGCTCTCTTAACCGACCTCTTACTTACTTTCGTGCAAACTTCCACAATTCAACTCCAAACGTTACCAGACTTTAAGGTCAAGAAGATATATGTCTTAGGAAACTATTGGTCTAAGAATCAGCTCAATTGGAGGTTAGATGAGGGAGTTATGCCCAAAAGATCAGACCATGTTTACACCCAAAATCAATTTGAACCTCTCTTGGCGCAATCATCATAACTTCCAACCTAGATGCCGGATCGAGTTCATTTTTAGACCATTAGAAAGAAGAAATCTAGACCTACCACTCTCATGAAGACCACAAAACCTGATTCTGCCTCTAAGAAAGCCAAAATTCACAATCTTTCCCGAGCATGTCCGTTTAACGGACATGAATCGAGCTTTGGGGACCAAAAGACCCGAGAAGGTCCATTAAATGGACATGCATGTCCGTTAAACGGACATGGGCTGGCCTTAGGGTGTTTTTCCACCCAAGAAGGTCAGTTAAACGGACATGGGGGCTTC